>VWZY01008830.1:73588-145004 GCA_013399075.1 Chloroceryle aenea
ACCCGGCACTTGGCCTTGTTGAACTTCATTCCATTGGAGTCAGCCCAACTCTCCAGTCTATCCAGATCCCTCTGCAGAGCCCTCCTGCCCTCCGGTAGGTCGACACTCCCTCCCAGGAGTGTCTTCTGCTGCTGCAGCCCAGGATGGGATTGGCCTTCTGGGCTGCAAGCACACCCTGGCTGCTCATGTCCACCTAAGACACCATATGAGGTTGTTTTGTCTGTGTATTTTCCTTTTTGAGATTTGTTTCTAGGTTATGACCTCTAGCAAGTACTGCAACTAGAACCATCCGACTAAATGGGTGTCTGTCTAATTCCCCAGCTACTGCATGTCCCCTGTTTGCCTGGTGTAGGTTTAAATTTCAAAACCATAATATTTCAAGGGCAAGGTCCTACAGTAAGAGAAAAGTCAGCCTAAAGTACTAACTACTGGCCATCAGTTACTAGACTCATTTTCCTCCTGGCCTGTTTGAAATCTCAGTAACTACTAAGTCTGGATATAAAGGACAAGAAGAGAATTAGACGTTGCTAAAGAATGAAGAAAATCACCACAATTTTTCCTATTTTCTTAAGCTCAGTTATTTCCTCTTAAATAAATTTATTCATATGCCAGAGATTTATGGGATATCCAGATAAGAAAGTATTCTGTATGTTCTTCCTTCCACAATGAAAATTATCCTATGAGTCTTCATTTTTTACCCAGTCTGTTACTACACATTATTGAATAGTACCTTTTACAATATGTGGGCTTAAATGAAAATGTTATTCCCTTACAGGCAACCCAGATACATAACAAACCTATTAGAGCACAAGGATTACTAGGCATTTTAATATGATTCATTGTTAGGCTTCAAACAAAGCCATATGATTTTCATATTCTCAGAAAACCATGCACTGCTCTAAAGTAGTTTTCTCTTACATTATGTAAATTAAATGCAAACTGTTTTATGTATTACTGACTTTTCACTTTTATAGAAAATATTAACTTGACTTTGAGGCTTGAAAGCTTTGAAGCAAGACTCAGATTTTTAATGAACATCTTCCATTTCAGTAAGTACTGAAATGACATAACGATTTCTTCAAGAGAAAACAATGAAGTGTCATTCTGTACTTCTCTCTGTGGATGAAAGGTATCCCTCTATTAGTCATATATCCCACAAGCAAATTAAGATGTCCTTTGATGCCTTTACAAAAACCAGTCAATTAGCCAGAAAAAAAAAAGAAAGGCTATTTTTCTTCTTAAGAAAGGAGGGGTTGCCATGATTTATGCCACTATGAAGTGCCTCTGCCAAAACTTAATCAGATTGTCAATCTGACTGAGGTAACATGGAACCCAATTATATGGAGACCTGAGAATTTGATCAGCGTTCATCACTTAACAGAAAGTCAGTCAGAAATGGGGATATTAGATATTCTTAGCAGCAAATTGCAATATGAATCTCATTGATCATTGTAAGAAATAGTAAAAACCATACACTGATACCAAAAAAGGTGTTCCTCTGCTGCTGAAATGGTCTGGAACATTGTTTCAGTTTCTAAATTTATTCAAAGCACAAAATAGGATATAAAATGTAATTTTAAAAAGCAACAAACCAACCAAAATCCAATAGTTGTCAAATAGAAGACCTAAATTAGAATAATTAGAATTTATTAAGCAAAAGCTCTTCAGCAAAAGTCCTGAAAACATTTCTCACATTATGTAAGAAACACACGAGACAAGCACTGTCAAAAAATGGAATCTTATTGTAGAAAGCAATGTATTCTGACCAGCACATCTTGAAAAGATATGTTTTGCAGAAAATCACAGCACACTACAGTCTAACAACTCTGACCAAAAAAATCCCATTGCATATTAGTAGAATCCTACAATATTAAAATAATTTAGACTGATACATTCTCTAAAATAGTAATGAAAAAATCTCAGATGGATGAAAATCATCCTTTTTACACTAATCATATTGCTCTAAGAAAAATAAAAGATGATTTTGAGAACACTTCCTTCTGCCTCTGCTTTGTTATTTTTGTATTTTTATTTTTAGTATGAAAAATTTTCCTGGAGCACTATTCCTGGTGGAGAGTGGGGGGAGTTGTGGAAGGAGGGCAAATAAATTGCATTTTTGTCAAAATGATGAACAGTTTTTCCAATGTAATTATTTAATTGCTCATTCCTTGACATCAAAACTGCAACTAAATTTATACTATGCCCCTTCCCCTTATACAGCTGTGGAGAAGCACAGAACAGCTCCATGTCCAGCACTGACTGGCAGAAGGGTTCAGGTTCTCTAAGCTCCTACAACAAACCCCAAAATAACAGCTTCAACTCCCTCTCAGAATCCTACCAAAATTAACTACTAGGCTTTCATAGAAGATGGAAATCTTGCAAATTTACAGGAGAAGAAGATGGAACATGAAGGATTAATTTGGGCAGATAAGTAGCAAACCCAGCAGTTGCAGAGCATGCCAACTGGGCCAGCTGCCTTCTCTCAGCGACTATTAAGTCACAGCCACCTCCTTACACTCAATTTCCAGTGCATTGTCACACTGTGGATGAGTTCTGCTGCTGAGAAAGTTGATGACCTTCACAAGAAGGTTATGCATATTAGACATCTACTTTTTCATTAGAGTGATTACAGCCCACCTCCTGCCTTCAGGGATCTTCTCCAACATCTTCTGATCCTTTCAGTACTCTCCACTAACTGAGATTTCTTGCCTCAGCTGATATCACAACAAGCTGCTCTCTTAGCACTGCCACCTCACAGACTGGCCGTCCTGCCTGGGAATAGCCAGTGACTGGCTGATGTTCAGTCAGATCCTCTTTCAAAGCAGCTCTTTTTAGAGGGGAACCTGGGGCCCGTGTAGCCCTCAATGAATATTTGCAACAGAGGAAAACCACTAGAAAAAAAAACCTTCCCTTCCTTCTCGATTGCTACAGGATTTCTTCTCCCCAATAATGAAAATTACAGCTGAGGGGGTGCTGTATCACTTTGTATACAGTCCCATTCTCCCTCCATCAGCAAGAATTATCTCCACACAGGTCTTTTTCCACCCCTCACTATTTCCTTAATCTTTTGGTATTCTTGAACAAAAGTAATAAGAAAAGTCCTCTCTAACATGCTAAGGAGATCAGACACATCCAGTGCCCCTCCTTTTCCAGTGGTTGAAAGCACACTGGCCTTTCTGAGGGAGCTTCTGGCTAGCCAGTATTCTCAGAAAATGTAGGGTTGCTTTTCTGTCAGATCACAAGGGAATGGTATAGCTGAGATTATTGCTTTAACTCATGAAACACAAAAGAACATTTAGACAGATACTCAAGCAAAGTAATTTGTAGCTGACCTGAAGTGTCTAAGCAGAAGCACAGGCTCAAGCTACAGACAATGAAGAAAAGGGGCTGTCTCCAGCAGGTCAAGCAAAGGATGTAAATTAGGAGCTATTTGGCCTCTAGAGGTATTTACTCCTCTCCCTAGACTATATAAAATTTGGAGCTCATCAGCTCTGTGAGACATGTGAAAGACATGAACAACAGCAGCAATCCGTGCAGCCCATATCATGGGATGTGTTTGCAGCAGGTGGTTGTGAGGTTCTCCAGATAGATGTGAGCTGGGTCTGTGCATAGTAATGATAACAGTGTTCCCCAGCAACATGGACTGAGGGACTGCATACCAGCAAGGCCTAGGAAGGCAGAAATCCAAGAAGAACTCCGTTATTAGGATTTCCAATATTTAACTTTTAATTTTATTTAATTGCAGTGTATGCACAATCTCTAGGGCTGAGATAAGAGTACAGGAAATACTTGAAATCAGACTGGCATCACTAAGAGTCAAGTGAAATGCAGTTCAGTACATCTGGACAGCTTTTCCTTTCAGGATCTTGGTGATACTATAACACAGCATGAAACTTTGTCCTATTAAAACTAGATTCTCCACACACCACATAAATTCATTTCAAAAATTTACAGCACCCGCCCTCTTCCCCAGATCCTTGCAGACAGTGAATGAAACAAACGTGCCTTTGACACTTATGGCCTCCATGTTTTTTAAGGGTGATTTAGTTTTAATTTAAATTAAGAAAAATCTTGTTTCACAAATATTTTTTTGCTAGTATCATCTGTCAACATTTAGCTGGAATTAAAATCAATTGGGCCTTCTTATTTTATGTTTTGATTACTTACCTAGAAGAAAGAGGTAGAGCTGAAAACACATTGTACATGAATTGCATTGGAACCTGGTGACAGCATAACAAAGGCATTGGAGTAGTAAACCCCAGAGTTATTTAGGGATATCTGAACACAAGAGGAATATTAAGGTAGAGAAAATACTGCACAAACATTTCCATCTCTGGATTTCTTTTTCCAGTTGAGTGTTATACAGACAGATCAAATATTCTTCATTGTTTTAAGACTTCAGTGTATATGCTACAATCAAAGTATATGACAGGACCAGGTAGGTGAGGAATATCTAATGAACAGTGTAATAATTAGAACTTTGTTCTGGTTTTCCATCAAATTAGTCAGCTGAATGTGACTATTCCATTCACAATTACTCAGTGAATCATCTCTAGCAAGAAATTCTAGGTTATTAATGAAAATCACAAACTATTTACAATTAAACACTGTGAAACAAACCATCATCTAGCTCACAAGCTACTGAGCCTGCTTCTGGAGTGAACTATCAATACTTGATAGTAAGACCACTTGAAGACATCACTTAAGCTTAGTAGCATAAAGTAGTCTGTAGAGATCCATGCTTTAAAGAGACAGTAAAATCAATTGCTCTACATAAGGCAATTCAATGCATGTTCCTTATAAAGAATATGAATGAAATATGGAGTCTAAGAAACAACAGCAGTTACTTTCTAGAGCTATTCCTCTGTGTGCAAAAATCCCTTTCATGTTCGGTATCAGATTATTCAGTTTACCCAATCAGTCACAGAAGACTTTCCTTTATCTTTATTTTGTATCAGTTCAGCTACAAGTGTTCGTTATGGTCGTGACTTGTACAACAGCAACAATTTAATCTTTGGATCTAATAAACCTGTTGGTGACATGGACGGTGGGCTCAAGTGCACCCTCAGCAAGTTTGTGGATGACACCAAACTGTGCGGTGCGGTCAACATGCTGGAGGCAAGGGACACCATCCAGAAGGACATGGATGAGCTTGAGAAGTGGTCCATGCCAACCTCTTGAAGTTCAACAAGGCCAAGTGAAAGGTCCTGCACCTGGATTGGGCAACTCTCAAGCACAAATACAGGCTGGGCAGAGTATGGATTGAGAGTATTCCTGAAGAGAAAGACTCGGGGGTGTTGATTGATGAAAAGCCTAACATGAGCCAACAATGTGCAAGCACGACCCAGAAGGCCAACCATATCCTGGGCTGCAGCAGAAGAAGCATGGCCAGCATGAGGAAGTGATTCTCCCTGTCTGTTCTCTCATGAGATGCCTGGAATACCTGGAGTACTGTGTCCAGCTCTGGAGCCCCCAGTACAAGAAGGGCCAATACAATAGGAGAGGACCATAAAGATGACCAAAGGACTGGAAAACCTCTCCTACAAGGACAGGCTGAGAGAGTTGTGGTTGTTCAGCCTGGAAAAAAGAAGGCTCTGGGGAAACCTTATTGCAGTGGATTGAACAGGTACAACATGCAGATTTGGACTCAAAAAAAAAGATAAGGAAACGACATGGAAACTTGCTTCCTTAAATGGAAAAAACATACTGGAAGAAACCAATATACTTTCACTGGCTTCCAATTTAATTCTGATGCCAAGTCAAGGTGGTTAGACAAAAAAATAACAGTTCCACAAAATCAGTGAAGTGAGCAAATGAATGAAACAGGGTTAGCAAACATTGTCTTGCTTTCACTGCACGTGGTTTTCTCTTGTCTACAGGCTTGTGAAATCACAATTTCTTATTTGTAGCACTTCACTTGTTCTCCATTCATTTTTTTGAAGATTAAATAAAAATGGACTTGTAATACCAAGCACAGTGAAAGTGATGGGCAATACAGACCACAATAAGAGTCACTGAGTTTTGACCAATAAAAAAAAGCCAAAAAAAAAGAAGGCTGGAAGAGGGAGATGATGTTCTCAACAGACAAAGTTTTGGATTTATTTCTTTAATTGATTTTTGTAACAGCTGCATTGAAAAAAAAAAAAAACAAACCAAAATAAATTACCTAAGAGTAGAGTTTCTCTCACCCTTCACCCAACACTGAAGGTATAAATCAAACCTGCAGTTTTTGCTTCCCAATCTCATAGTTTCAAAAAAAGTAGATTGGGACTTTGCTCAAAGATGAAAGGTTCAAACTTTTGCCAAACAGCTTGACTTAGATAGCTGTTTGAAAAGTAAAGCAAAGATATGCTAGTGTTTCATCCCCTGATTGCCACAATGTAGAGGAATCTGTGTTTATCATTCACTCTTATTATGAGTTTAAAGCCTGTTTTATATCAGTATCATCAAGTTATTTTTGAATGTCTCCCTACAATCCGGGTAAGACTGAAATACTGAACTTTAGTTGAAAGTAAAAAAAAAGCATTTTTGGATGTGTAGACTTTTTCTATGTATGCACACTCTTTTTCTTAACAGCTTCCATCAATTAAAATCATGTAGACTTATTGGAGACCAGCTGTTCCCATTTGTTATGCTTCACTAGACAGGGACTCTGTGATTAACGGTCCTTGTTTTTGTTCAATCTGTAGTCTCTCCTCTCTTCCTGCTCATGTACTGTTTAATGAGATAATCTCAACACTGACATTACTAGCTCTATTTCTGATTTACTGGAATAATGCCCAGAGTTTATTGTGACAGAAGGAAAAGAATCCTAAATCACTGCATTGGCTTCTGCTTGAAGTTGACATGTGCCTGGGCAGGAAAGGGGTGGTGTGGTTTCCAAGAACCAGATGACTTACTGCAACAGAATGGGTGCACAGTCTTCACTGCTTTAATATGTGACTGGAAATCCAATGTAACAAAGGTCAAAAGACAGATCTGAACAGGACTATGAAAGATGGCTCAAATATGAAAACTTCCAAAAAATAAACCCGCAGCATTCCTGTACTGATACTATAACTAGTGAGATGAAAATTCCAGCTGATAATGTAGAATGTTTAGGTTGTCTGAACGTGTTTAAATTCTAAAAAACATCTTTTTTTTTTCCCCTCTAACTTGACTACCTATGTTACAAAGCAGATGATCCATTTTTGTATTACAGTACTGGACTTCTCAGTTGTTACGAGTACGGCCACACGACACAGTTGTTCAGTGTATGGCTCTGTGCATCTATTTCAAATTTTGCTGTTCAAGCCTGGCCTTAGAGCAATTTGGCAACACAGCTGCTATGTGAAAACAACATAACATGTCACCCTGTGTTTTCTCAAAGAAGCAGAAATTTACTGACAAACATGTTTCATTTTCTCCAACGTATTAAAAACAACAAGTGCACTGCTCAGCATATGATCTAAAGTTTCTTAGCATACAGCAACATTACATCTACTGCTAAGAGCTAAGGGATCTTTTTTCTGTGGAAAGAAACCAGTGCAGAAGTTAGTCAGGCAGACAAGCAGAATTAGCCAGGTGACATAAATTAAATGATTCACAATGGTTTTTTCTTCCCTATTGCAATAAAAACAAAACCTCTCCAAGATGTTCTGCAAAATGGAATTTTCAAGAGATACTTGTTATCTTACAGAAATAAAAGAAGGAACTACAGACAGACTGATAGAGAAGAGGTAAATTGGAAAAGAGGGTTTGTCAGGACAGAGGGCACTCTGGTCCCTGCACTGTTGTTAAAGGTAATTTTTCTATGCATTTTTGCTATGCTACATGGACTTTTTCCCAGCAGTTGTATGGGTCATGTTGTTTCGTGTGTGTGTATGCACATGTCCACACACAGCTATGTGCATTCACACACAGCATATATCTACAGCAAATTTATAGTTTATTCATTAGCAAAGTAGTTTTGCTTTTTAAGCATTTTACCTGTGCTACATTTCTAGCCACAACATTTGTCCTGCTACCAGCTAGAAACACTGATTTTGGTGTTTCAGAGACAATTCTTGTTCAGAAGCTTTCACTTGATATGCTTTCCATGGTCTCAGATCAAATCCCAAGACTCTTTTATATATTTACCAAAATAATTACAAAAGAAGCTTTAAAAAAAAAAAGCAAAAAGTCAAATGGACAGTTTAGGGGTGGATTGGGTGAAGCAGAGGCTTCTGGCACAGCTTTAGCAATAAAGGGAAAGTAGAAATGATTGGTTGCAAGTCATCTCAGGGGTTTTTCTTTGGTTCTTGTGCTACTAAACAGAGCTGTTATCTCTTACAAGTAATCCACATATGGCCTATCAGCCATTTTCTGTTAAGCTGCTTTTAATGCACCAGTGTGAGGTCTGTGTGAATTGATTTGCAATTGATTGATAACCATGAAATAGAAAAACTTTTGCCAAATTATGCACCATGCTTTGTCGTGTGTTCTCTTAAATCCTGGAGACATGCTTTTAAAATTAAGATCTACACATAACCAAATGTAACATGGTGACTGTGTTTTACCATTTAGAGACTTTTCTGAGCAGTTATCAAAAACTGAATTACTATACACTGTGCTAATGTTATTATTTCATATTTTAAAGTCTCATTAAGGAAGCAGAACCTTTATGTACAGAGCTGTGTAAAAATAGATCTTAAAGATCTTAAATAGCTCTATATACCTTCAGAGAAATTATTTAGCAGACAGGTATAAAAGCAGATACTGTGGCATAATGCACTTAAGGACATTTTTAATTGGAATAAAACTGAAAAGAATCCTGGTGGACTAAAAATTCCTTTGGGGAAAGACTGTGAAAGGCACCATTACAAAGAGAATGGAGATTGTTAAAACCAAGGTTGGATCTGGATATAAACACGGATAATTTGGGTATTCTAGAATGAAAAATATGACCAGGACTTCTGTAATTAGAAGAGAGTCTATTGCATCATGTACATTTTAGAAAAGAAGTATTATTAATAACTGTAGGGTCTAGACATTCCTGGAAACAACCACCAAGAGATTTCTCTCCAACACAGTCAGTGAACTGATAAAAGGTGATGTTACTTTAGAGTACAGCTACCCTGCTGTAATTAAGCATAGCATTAAACCAGCCAGTTTCAGTTTTTGCAGAACTGCTTCTGCAGTGGCACCGAATCAGACTGCATCACACCTCCCATCCAAGAAGGTAAGCATAAAAAAATCAAACCCAGTACTATAAAGTTAAGCCATGTTGTCATCTGTGATGCTGTGGTTGTAATCACAGAATGGAAGGTAGGGGCTGGAAGGGACCTCTGGAGATCATGGAGTCCAACCTTCCTGACACAGCAGGATCGCCTGGAGCAGGAACTCATGCAGGTGTCCCCAGAGAAGGAGACTCCACAGTCTCTGTGGGCAGCCTCTCCCAGGCTCCGTCACCCTTACAGGAAAGATTTTCCTGATGGTGAGATGAAACTTCCCGTGTTCTAGTTTGTGCCCACTGCCCCTCGTCCTACCACTGGGCACCACCAAGAAGAGACTTGCCCCATCCTCTTGATACTCACTGACAGTAATGCTACTACTACTTACTGAAATATACTCAAAAATAGACTTTAACCAAGGCTTTGAGTTTCAAAAGGACAGATTTTGAAGAGGTATGGTACAAGAGGGCAGGTAGGTTTACCAAAGGTAAACTACGCTTTACAGGACATTTGGAAGATTGTAAAGTATTAGTTTTACAACTGATCTTGTCATTTCATAAGTGATCTTGCTACTAACACTAATGAAACCTCTTAGGAATGCAATACAACATAGGAAGGACAATTTGCACAAGGAGTAGCAGAAACAGAATGAAATTTAAAATAGAAATAGCAAGGCCTCAAACTTCAAAGAACAAAAACTTCTACTTTAGGGTTGGAACTCACGATACAAAAGTGATGGGAAAAGATGCTTTCAGTTTTGCTTGTTTTGCTTTGCTTCCATTCTAAAAGGCTTGCACTGAAAAGCAGCATATTCCCTGCCAACTAGACAAACATCAGTGAAGAAGTGTAATGGGTGTATCAGTCAATCACAGCAAGATCACAAGCATGGATGGGATGAAGCCACGTAAAAGAAAGATGCTATTACACTATGCACTGGTGGACATATTCCTGCAGAGATTACAAAAGAAAACAGTAATGCCAACGTCCATAGCAAAGATGAGACCCTATCTAGAGTATGTTTCCTTGCCTAATCATCAGCTCAGAGAGAACCAATATGAGAATAAAGGCCAATTAAGATGGAATGGAGACATAAATTTGTAAAGGAAAAAAACAGAAACTTTATTTTTATAGTGTGGAAAAAAAAAAAAAAACAACCAGAAGGTGTGAATGGATATGAATGAGCTGCACAGACCTGGATTTCTGACTGTAATCCTTGCTGGTTTCTCATATTGCATCTGCACTTATCTTAAACAGGAAAACTGTGTAAGCTGCATTAGATTTAAAGCTAGAGTTGCTGAAGTCTGCTCTGACTATATTACAAATAATTAAGGCCTATAATAGCTTCCAGGTTTATCTTAATCCTGCTGCTCTTTGCAGCAGATAGAGACAGTATTTAGTTCCAGTAGCCGAGCTATTTTGCCTGAAGTGTCTACTGAACATGAATCTGGCATCTCCTGTGATATCAGCGAAGGAAAAGCAGGGACAAACATAATGAACATCACCATAATGTTATCCCTCAAAAGCACTAAGATGTTGTTATTGGGTGTTTCTAGAGTTTAAAAAGTAGTACCTGTCTGTCCCATATGTAAATGGAACAGTAAATCATATATTATCCACCATATGCCACTGTCAAGCATGTCTCTGAGTAACTGTGTTATCATTACAGCTCTTGGCATGAGCCTGAGCACCAAAACACACTGCTTACATTGGTATTTTCCTGAAGGTTATTACTGCATTGTATTCCATTCCAATTATAAAAATAGAAATTTAACGTTATAATCTTATATTTTGATACAAGGCAAACCATATAATTTGCTTAAAAGTCCAGAGCATTACGCCGTAGAATAAAAATATCAGTTGGCCATTATGTCTCATTCTTCAGTGTTCCTTCTACACTTGCTCCAAAGACACACTTAGGAAAGGACCAGTGAATGATCAGAGACAAGTTAATGCAGCTAATGTTGCATCAGCTTAACAGTAAGTCAGAAGAAGAAAAAAAATAAATCTAAATATATATATGAAATATAAATATATTTCATCACTTCATAAAGTAAATTTGTCAATTGCTTAGAAAAAAGATAAATCTAAACCAGCATATCAAGGGGCCAAACATACTGTATGAATAAAATTATAACTGTCTCAAGAGAGACATGCAAATAGGAAAATTTAAACCAGCCACATGCTCCATTTTCATAGGTAAAAGGAATCTAAATAATTATGTTTGGCTCTGTAAAAGCTGCCAAAATCTAAAATTAAATTAAATTAATGTTTTCTGAAAACATGCATCAGTATTTTAAAACCTTTTCTCTATCAACAAGCATTTCTCCCCATTTACAAAACTCCCCAACCAGTTCAATTCATTGGGTCACATAATAATCCAAACCACTCTCTCTTCAGTAGGCATCTTGCCTCCTCCTAACCTCCCCCTACAAGAGGAGAGGATGAAAATATTTTTTGTGGTATTTTTAACAGTTTCAACAGTGAAGAAGACATGAATTTTTGGAAGACAGACCTTTGAATTTCTAGAAGAAAATAAATTCTCATCTTATTGCTTTATCAGACTCCCAAATTCCCTTATACCCATTTTGCCATAAATTTCTTGCAGCTCAAGCAACCATTATTTGCCATTTCTCTAAGCATCACGTAATTCATAACTTCCATATTCTACAACAAAAAAATATATTTAGAAAAAGATAAGGAAGCATTCTTTTAGCCTTTATTAGGTATATATGCACAGAAATGTTCCAAATTAATAAGAAGGTTAGTGGGAGTTTTAGCCTTACTTTTTTTGCTACTTGCCCAGGGGCTTATGTTGAATTTTACATCCTAAATATGTAATCTAAGCATGTAAGCTTAGAAAATTGAAAGTTAGATGATTTGAAATTAATTAATATGTATGGTAAAAGAAAATATAATAAATATGAAGAGATCTTAATTCTGGAGCCAAATGCTTGAATACAAAACCCCAAGAACTTAGGGCAGTGCTAGAGATCCCTGAGAAGAAAATCAATGCCTACACAGTTATTTCTTCATACTTACTAGAAACTTTTTTATTTCATTTAAAACTGAACTTCTTTGATAATATTATATAGCAGTGTATCAGGATATTTGCCTCATAGCCTCTGATGTGCTAGAAAAAAATTAGTTAAATAGCAGTGGTTGTACCAGTTACTTAAAATATGCAAAGAAGAACTACTGCTGGGTTTCTTCCCTCATTACTTACTAGGCTTTGATAAAAGGCAGTATAGGCAGCTATGCATTTGTTACAGACAACTACATCTTTTTAAGCTTCAGTTCAAAAATGTCATTACACAAAATTTGGTTTTATGCAAAGGTTTTCAGTATTTCAAAGAACTTCCAAATATTTTGCCCAATGTTTTAGGTTGTCAGAAGCAAAAGAAAATTTAGGTAAATGTGATGACAAATGCTTTGTCCTTAGCAAAGCTCAAATGTGTGTGAGTTTATTTTACCCAGAAATTCTGATAAAATTCTGACCAAGATACCACAGTAATGTCTCTAAAGAGAAATGTCAGGCAAACAGGTGAACAGACATTGCATTCTTATAAGTGTTGATTCCTCAGGTTGTATAGAAGGCTTCTGGCTGGGTGAGCTAGAGCAAGATGTAGTGGAATAACTTCTACAATAATTAGATTTATCAAAGACAAACTGTTCATAATGTACCTACCTGCTGAGAATACAAAGATTCAAATATTTCAACATATGTAAAATGATGACTTACTGTTCAGAAGCAGCTAGCAAATGTACAGATAATTTTTCTCTTTTATCTTCCCTCACGCAGTCCCAAACCACTTGATATACTTTTGCCATAAGCTATAAAAACTTTGGGATCAGGATATATATTTTCTAAATTATTATGCAGCACTTCCCACAACAAAATTTGCAACTTGGTGCCATTTAAGTGGAAAGTTGATATGTATCTGAATAGTAAACAACAAAGAAAAGGTCTATTTCCATAATCATTTTCAGAGTTGCTGCAGCTGAAGCTTTGATGAGCCTGTTTACTTCACAGCTCTGGTAAAGTATTGATATTTTTCACCTTTGTACAAGTTAATATATAAATACCTGAAAGAAGTTGCTGCACCTTAATAAACACTGAGTGGTTTATATACTAAGATAATGAAAATATCAGGTAAAATTCCAGACAAAGTTATACTATGCATTATATCTAGGTTTCCAGATTTTAAAAATATACAGAGTAACTGTATTGCTCAAGGACCCACAAAAACCAGCTGCAGGATTTATGCACTCAGGCTTGGTCTTCTGACTACCAACTGAATTCATTAACAGAAACATGGAATTTTGTCTTGGTACTCATAAAAGGGTAACATTTGAGCTCTGTATTATAGCAGCTTTTACTTGAGTGATTAAACACAGATTAAAATGCTCAGCTTCTGTCTGAGTTTGGAAACTACAGCCACTCATGTAATCTATTTTCAGTAGAGATTTCTATGATTACCTACTGATAAAGTAAAATTTAGCAAAACAGTCTCTGATTCATTTGACATTTACCATAGTTTCACAAATTTACAATTTATTTCTGCTAAACTTCCAATAGCTTACAAAAATAAAGCCCTTTCAAGGTAAAGAAAATCATGATTTCCCTGATGTAGCCAGCTGAGGTACTCTGGTTAGTGCTGAACAATGGATCAGCTGAAGGGATCCTGTGATCCTCAGTGCTTGTGTCTGGTTTTAAGAAAAACAAACACACTACTGTTCACACCAGTTCATGGAAGTAGAAGGGAAAATTAAAAACATTTTGACAAAAAGCAGACATGTTTTTTATAGTTCTGAGAAGGCTGCAGAAAGAAAAGGTGAAGTTTTTGGTCTGTGGAAACAAGACTCTAGCAATGGAAGAAAAAATTTCATGATAAAACTATATCCACTTTTAGAAAGGCAAACTAATAAAGAAAGTATTATTAGAAATCCAGAAAGTAAGTTTGAGTTTCTTTAAAATGAGATATTCTTTTGTGTTGTATAGTCTTACCTTTCTCTGTTGAATTTCAGGGAATGGAGGATAGCTGGGCGTTTCTGTCGGAGATTCCACAAATGAAGTGCATCATCTGCACTTGCACTGACCAGAGCACCCTACAGCAGACACAGGATACAGCAAAACATGTTACTTTTCTGCAGATTCTGTCTTATTCTTAAGTGTTCTTCACTGTTAATGATCTATCTGAAGAAAATGATACATAAACAATAATAAAATTGACTCTATCTAGTAAATATAAATATTTTTAATTAGTACAAGAGCAGACAAAGTTAAATTAAAACTCCATCAATTTAAAATGTAAATTAAAGTTTTGTGCCAATGTTGTAGATGTGAACTCTCACAAATTTCCACATAGACATAGAGGTTAATGAAATGGAGAAGAGACAGCACTTTCTTAAAAGGGTGAGTGCAAAGGATATAACTAAAGGGTAAAGGAATTGGTGCACCCATACACACACAAGTGGTGGTGCCAAGCATAGTTTGGTAGCCATATCAAGACAACATGACATTCAAAACTGGAACTGTGAAAAGAAGAGCAGATAAGAAAGCAGGGACAGGCAGCAGGGAAAGAGGACCTAGGAAAAACTGAGATGTAGACAAAATGACAGAGTTTTTGTCACAGGTCAGAAGTCCTCTGAGGACTTGTTCTGCTTCTGAAGCTCTGAGAATGGACACCTTCCAAGGTCCTGACCCCTACCTGCCTGGGTAGCTTGAAGGGAGCTTATTCTACCTCCTTCCTACTGCCTTTCTCCTCACCAAGGAACAGTGATGCCCTGTGAAAATGGACTGCAGGGGAAGCTCTCAACTGCTGCTGCAGTGGTTTACAACATTTATGCCTCAGATCAACTCTAGTAAAAAAGATCTAGCCCTGTGTATTACTGTGGTAGAGAGGAACCAGATATTGCCCAAACAGAAGGCAGTGCTTTATTCTGCGGAAGGGTGAGGAGGTAACTGAAAGATCATTTCATATCAACTATGACTGGCTGATAGACTTCTCTTTTTGCATCTTGGATTTCCTTCCTAATCCTAGAAATTCTTTTCAACATTGACACATGTAAATAAAATTTTGGAAGGTGAGACTTCTCCAAAACACTGTAATTCATGCTGAAGTTCTCATCTCTCAAACAGTTTGGACTAATGTCAGAGAGAATCTCCACCACAGAAATCAAATGAATCCTGTGGACTAGGGCTTCTGGTTTTCACCTAATGAAAAGAAAGCACAGTTGATTGCTTGGTCTCCCTGTTTTCATCCCTGCCTTTCCTTAAGAATTCCACTAGATTGTTTCTAAAGTTTCAGTACTCCCTCAGTTTCTGTGCTTCAGGTACTTTTGGCAACCAGGTGTAGAAAAATATTTCTCATTAAAAAAAAACCACAAAACTAAAATCTTTCTGTGAGAAGCTGTAAGATTTCCACATTTGGAAAAAGGACTTGATCTACCAAAAATGTTTCCTTATGGAAGAAATTTAATTAAAACCGAACTATGAGTAGCTTATAATCTGTCCAAGTTATGAGGTTCTAGAAGAAAAAAACAGATTTATATGCTCCAGAAAGTCTTCTTGCCTATTACCATCTCCAGAGATCTTCTGTATAGAGCAAGCTACAATTTGTCAGAGTTTCTTCATGTTGTCTAAACTTGATTTCGACAAAACATTTACAAAGACTAAGAATGCTGCTTTGATTGATGACCCCGTGCAATTGCTTTTCCTTGCTTCAAGTATCCCCACCTACTTAGTTTTCAGCCATCAAGATATTTCCATAGAAACATTTAGTCCATTTCTTAACTTCTATCTGAAACAGGAGTGTGCAGCATATTTAGCAGTTTTGTGGATTTCACATCTACCTGCACACATTCATCTACTGTCTGCCTTTTGTTCAGCACTTTACCCTGCTGCACAGGAAGGTAATTCTTTTCCATGTGTGCAGTCCCATAAATAGTCTTCTGAAAGGCTGTATGGTGAATGTCCTCTGGATGTATGCCACTTACTTGTTGGCACAACTTGTCAATGTGAAAAGCTCTGTCACTCAATTACAATACATAAATTGAATTATTCAACTAAGTTTATACAGAAGAATCTGAATAAATATGTCCTTACCTCATTGATTAAGAACTGGAGCTGCAGAACTGCAGCACCGCTTTCATGTTGGCAGTAGCAATCAACACCAGGCCTGCCCAATCTGTTGTCATCAAAGTCAAGGATTCTAACATTCCTGTTATCACCAGAAGTAAAGGGTTGGGGGGGAAAGAACTACCAATTAAACTCTAATTAACCTTTAATTAACATCAATTCTTCTTGCTTACTGTAAAACAAAAGAATTCATGCTGACTTTCCACTGTTCTAATTAAAGTACCAACATCATCAGGTTGAAACGTGTGCAACTGAGTGATCTGTTCTTGCCTAGTTTTTTTTGCCTGTGAAATAAAGCACATGGATTAACAAAAGAATGCATCTTTAGTGTCTTTTTACATATTATTGATTCACAAATGTATCAGGTTTTGTACTTATCGAGATATAAAATTAATAATTTACAACTAAGGTCATAACACAGTCTGTAGAAGGCTTATTTAAATCCAAGAAAATGCTTTTCAGAGTGAGTCATTTCACACTTACGTAAAAGCTGCATGTCATTATTTCTCTGTGTCTCATCCAGAAGAGTACCATCCAGCACCATGCAGAGTTACCCAGGTCTAGCTATGAACGACGTTTCCTAGTCCAGTCCCCAGTCTGAGTGAAAATACAGTTCCTCTGCTTCTGGCAACCCACCCTGTTCACTGAGCAACTGCTTTGCAGCAGGATCTTCTTGTCCAGACAGATCATGGATGTAGCTTTCTAACTGTTCTCTTTTGGCCTTTTTCTCTTCATGCTAGATTACCATCTCCCTTACTTAGATCATCACCTTTCCTATCTGAGAGACTGTAACAAGAAACTGCTGTTCTGGAAAATTACCAGAGATTAAAAAGTGAAACAAAGAAGAGAGTAATAGGAAATCTACTAAACCATGCTGTATGAAACACACAGGTGAAACACCATCATATATACCCAAAACTTCATGATCAGAAACATGATTTTGTAAGATAAAGCCCTATCTATTCATTATGTATGATCATATTACCCTGAACATAAATGCCAACTGTCCACCTATACTGCAAACAAATGTCAGAATTTTTACTTCCTCTTTCACAGATGAAGTTTCTTGTAATAAACTACTCTAAAGTTGGCCTCGTGGAAGTAAAGTCCATAGATAAGCAAATTTGAGGGTTAAAACTTTGCAGTATTAGGTGACTTTTCCAAACAGTTTAATGGACCTTGAGAGACCTTAGCTCTACTCCTGATGTTTCCAACTGTCCCTTTACCTTGAGCTTTATATTCAATATAAATCCATAGCACTAGCTAATGATTGTCCTTCATGAAAATGACAGTAGTGTTACCCTGATGAACTGTCTGTCACCCTTCAGTATCAGTATCATGCCAAATCAGTTTTCTAGGAAACATCCTATCAAAGTAGATGATTTCATTCAGTGTTTCCCAAACAAAGCACTCTCTAATAACTCCCATTTATTTGCATAAGCGTTCACCCTGAACTACTTCCCAATTTACTAAAATAAGGCAGAAATTGTGCTGTCTGCTTCAGCTTGGCCAATTGCCTTGAAGTAATGACTGATGCTTAAATAGCAGCAGTATCACTGACTGATGGCTTTTTCCAAACACTCAGGGAGCTGCGGCGAGGTCCTTCCAGCAGAAGGAGCTGAAGAGGTATGAGGAATTGGCACATGTTCCTGGCACTTGAGCCCATCTTCTGCAAATTCTGTGCTTTGCTGCCAAGCAGAGAGGAGTACACCCTTACCTCATCAAATCTGTCCATACCAGTCTACTCCACCAGGACCTACAGCAGAAGCAGCTATAGCACAGACTTTGGACTGAATTTATTCTTTTACTTGTGCCTTTTTCTTAGAAAATGACTGTGCTAACAGGGAGAGAGGAACATCTGAGATGTTAAAAGGAGGGACTAATACAGATACAACTGAATACCTCTGAAGTAAATATGATGGGTATCAAGGATAAAAGCCAGACACTATCTCCTCTCTCAGTGTGTTGGGTCTCCCACAGGCCTTCACAGACATGCCAGATTATACTAATTTATTCATCAGAGGGAAAAGGCTGAAACTATGTCCAGATGTCTGTCGTGATATAGAGTGTAACAAGTAGAGTCAGCATTATGTGCATCTAGCAGTGGAATTGTGACAGTAGTAACATTCTAAAAGAAAAATGCTCTTTCTGAACCAACATTTTTAAAATCTGTATGTGTGAAATGGGATTCTTTTTTCTGTGTGTTCACCTTTATGCAACAGAGACTATTTCAACATCGTGTTATTCCAAAGCTTATCTCTTTTGGAAAAAAAAATAATAAAAAAAACCAGCTGTTATGATGCCAAATTTTAAGTACTTGAATTCAGCTTCCAAGATGCAGACTCATGGCTTGGGCCATTTCATCAGAAGTTGAAGAAAATTTCCATTTCCCAATATTACAGCCTGATTCAGATTTTCCCTCCAAATCCTTTTAGTCACTTAGATAAAGATCAGTTAGTACATACCAGATATTCTCATGCCATATCCATACTCACTGTATCTTGAATGTTTTATGTCAAAGCACATGCATATGTGGATGTGTTGCCAGTGCATGATAAGGAGAGATATCAACGGGCAGTGCTTCTCATGAGCATGACTTTGGATCAAACTTTCCTCAGCATGCCACAACTTTCTTATGCCATGGCTCCTTTTGACTGTATGACACATGCAGAATGGAGGTCTCATCCTCCTCTGAGGTTTATATTAATACTGATGGACTCATAGAATGGGTTACAATTATTAAGCAGAAACCATGGTCTCACATCCATCATTATGTTAAAAGGCACCCAGAGAAATGGGCACTCCTCATTTACAGCATTTTCTGTAAAATATTTGAGAATTATGGGGTGCTGCAGGACTAGCAATGCTGCTTGAAGCAGTTTTGTCATCTGATCTGCACTGACTGGTACATGTTTGAGTAGGAATATGCAGCACCCTAAGAGCAGATGCTTGTGGGCTGGTGTTACTCCATTACATAAACCAACAGTAAATTGATTTAGCATATAATTTGAATATAGGACAGGTTTGTCTTGCAGAAGACCAATTCCACTGAGTTGAGTGATTCATCTGTTAAAAAAGTACCAATGTATTTACCTAAATAATTAAGTAATGGAATGATTGAAAAATTCAACCACACCACAAAACAACTAAACCAACAAGAAGTTGTCAGTTGTATCTGTGTCACAGGATGGATTTTGTCAAAAGATAATTAGAAGAAAAACATCATCCTTATCACCTAGATTTCCAGTTCTGAATATAGCCACTTTCAGTTCCTGGAATACATAGTTTTATATTTCCTTTGTGGAGTTTCTGTAAGTCTCACATTCATTAATTTTCTGTCTACTAAGGAGAGAGCATATTGTGCTACAAATAAGTGCCACAGTCCTAGGTTTTATACTTTAAGTAGCTTCACATTGAGTTTTTCTCACTTTCCATTCTATCTTTGTGATTTCTGAAGTGTATTGCACCAGTGTTGAGCTATCCTCACTATTAAGAATGTAGAATCAATACAGTCAGCTTCAGTTTCAAGGCTGTGGATCTCATCATGCCTTCCTATGCTAAATTAAAGAACTTTCTGTTAGCAGAACTTTCCTGCTTTGAAACTGCACTCAAGCTCTACCTTATCCTTCTGCATAAATAAAATACCCTGAGCTCCTCTGTTTTCATGTCACAAAGCAATTCTGTTATCTCTTGCATTATTCTTACGTTCTTCTATAAATGTTTTAGAATGTGTGCTCAACTTGGTCCAAGTATCAAAACAGAGCTCCAGACAAATGATCCTGCTAATGGTTTCTGTACTACAATGTAAAAATGTATATGGCATGTTATTATTACTTACATTTGATTCAGTTTTTTAATACATGTGTCTGTGGCACCTCTTAATTACCTTAGCAAACTGGGAAATCATACTGTTTATGGTTTTTGAGACTTCTCCATTGCTTTGCAAAATGCAAGCACCCCCACCAGGCTTCATTCTGTTAATTAAATGTAGTTGAGCTCATGGAATTCCTTCAAGAGGACAGGCAACCTAAATCCTGCTTTTATGGCCCTCTATTTGCCGTGGATCACTGGACACTGCTTCATTAAACAATAAGTTTTAGGTTTTGTTTTAAACATAAAAGGATTCAGTTTTGCAATGAGGTTCATGATGTCCTGGTTCATTCAGCTGGTTAACTAAAGAGCTCTTCTTTTTTTCCTGTCTGCTGTGAAAAGGTGTGATACTGCTGCACTTGGCTGCTCTCCTAGGATGTTAAACGTGATGTGTTTTCTAAAGACAGACAAACTTTTTCTTGCACCAATAAGCAGGGGCTTTTCCTCGACAATGACCTTTGCATTATTTATTTTTCTTGACATACATTTCTCTGTTCATGCATTCAAATTATGTGAGTTACTCTCAAGAACAGTTCAATATCTGTTATGATATATGCAGGCTGAAAAATTCGCTTTTGGCAACTCTGATTTCTTCCAGGTTAAAGCACATACAGATAGCTTGCATTTATTGGCAAGTCTCTCTCTATACAGGCTACAGTTGGACAGCTGAAAGGCTGCTATGAAAAATAGGACCATTTATTCAAGTAAAATGCAAATTCCTGTCAACACTATTCACATTTTTTTGGTTCTTTTGCAATTAGAAGCTATTGTCCTTTCCAAAATACCTGCAGGCACCACAGGCATTACCAACACTCCAGGGCTCTATATTTTTATCTCTTTGTGAGACTGCCTTCCGAGATCTTTGCCATTTTGGGAATCATCTGTTCCAGAAGCAGAACACAAATATAATCCCCATGTGATTCTACTCAATCAACCCTAAACCTGAAGTAGGAAATTGTGAAAAGCAGGTACTCAGAGGCAGTGACTCTAGCAGTGTTTTGCCAATAACATGGAGGTGAATAATATCAGTAATATTCAGTTTTCATTTGTCTAGGCATATATATACACACACATCTAAAATAATTCATAGAAGCCATGTAGCTCCAAATTTACCTCCAAAAAAGGAGCCATTTATTCTGTAAAAGCTCCACATTTCCAGGCAGCCACCCTGAAAGGTCTGTATTTTGCAGTTGTACTTCTTGCAGTAGTAACAAACAACATTAGGAGTTTTCATTTGCAGAGGGCTTCCTCTTTTTTTTTCAGGTAGTCTTAACCCTCAGCAAGCTCACTGACACATACAGATAAAACCAAGAAAAGCAATAAGTGGAAACTGCAATCTGTAGAAGAGAGTGAAGAGAATATTCACTGGATCTGCAGGGGCTGTTATTTCTGAGAGAGCAGCAAAAGCAGACACTGTTCTAGTCAAAGCCATGACAAGTGTGGGAATAGGAGGAAGAGCACATCTGTAAAGCTTGTTTACAAACATCTGGTAGAAAACCACAGAGAGAATAAGCTGGGACAGAACAATACTCTTGTCCTACTGTGCAGTGGAGGATGTGGAAAATGAAACTGAGCCACAAAAGAGAGGACTGTGTGTTTTGGAACATCCTAAAGCCAGAAAGTCATTTTAACATAACCAAGAGCCTGCACAGCAACAAACACAGATAGATGTAAAAGAATTGATAACACAACAGAATTTTATTCAATTTACTGCCTTTTAAGAGGACTAGGCCAATTATACCATTTGCTGGCCATCTGTATGCAGGGGGTACAGATGGTAGTTGAACATACAACAGAAACCAAGCAAGGTAGCTGTAACACAGCCATTTCTAACTTCTTTTTCAGCCTTCAGATATTAATATTTAACATGGTATTTGCTCCATGTGTATCTGTACACCCAGCACACACCTACCACACAGAGGTGACCACGTGTGCAGTCACTAATGACAGATGTAACCACCTACACTGCTTTATACTGAAACAAACTGCATTGAAAAGTGAAGTGTTGGTGTTTGTGGACCTGCCTGTACTCTGCCACTGCATTTGTTGGCAACAGGTTTAGAGAATTCTTCTTTAGGAAGATTTGCTTGAGCTCTTCAAGCAAAAACTGGAAGAGTATCTATGTAATCTCTGAAGAAGATCGACTCAACATTTCTCCTGGTTTTCTACAGTACAGGTTTTTTAAAGGGGGCACTGAATTTTTAGGCATTTGTAACAGTGCTCACAAGATGATGGTTTTCTTCACAGCTGCCAGGGACAAGAGAGGAGAGAATGAAAAGTGATCACATAACAAGTGATTTTAAAAAAGGTCAAAAGACCTGTCAAACTAAATGCTTCTAAAAATAAAAAAAATACATTTTCCCAAATATTAACTCATCCTGCAGTTGCTATGGAAAAGTTATATAACTAAAAATAATATTTTAAACCTTTATCCATGTCATGCCAGAGCTTGGGAATACCCATTGCCCAGAAACAGGAATTGGCCACTACTGGCAACCCTTAAAACAGGACTGCATGTTTTCCAAATGCTGCTTCCAGCCCCAACCACTGGATAAGGAATAAGGTGATGAAAGCCCTATGGCAAATTCTGTAGAAGATAAGAACAGAGGATTAAACAATGTTGTCTCTTATCTGAAAAGGTTTCACTATCTATTTTGATGAACACAGACAGGGGGAAGAAAAGCTTCTTTGTTTGGTGTTGGAATTATTAACAGTTGCCCTGATTACTCTGGGCTAATTGATGCCAGCTACTTCACAGCAGTGAGTCCCATACAACTCTAGTTCTGTGTTTCATGAGGAATTCTGGAGTTTTAAGATGAGCTCTGCTGTGCACACTGCTGTCTTACTCTCAGTTTGGTCACTGCAGAAGAAATCAGGAGCTCATATATGACAAGTTAACATGAGCTGGTTTGTGCTCAGAGCTACAGTAAGAATGTCCTGGATTTTACTCTTGTCAGGTGCTCCCCAGACCAGTTTGCTTAGGCTTATCACCAAATCAACATAGAGATGAAACAAAGAATGAAAAATTTCTGATGAAACAGTGAGAGAATTCCATACTTCTTAAAAAAATAATAAGCATCTTTACAAGATACTCAAAAGAAAGCCCTTTAAGCACAAAATAAATGACTTTTATAACCAATCTGGGTTTTTTTTCAAAATACAATTCACAATTACCTGCAGAGCCTAATAGATTGACTTGCTAAAACAAGCAAACAAACAAACAAACAATCTCCAAATTAATTTAGTCCCTGAGAATCTCCAGACCACCAGCTAGCAAGCCAGGGAATTGGCTGTGAAAGTGAGGTGATTGTCCAGTAACAGACTGTTAGTAGAGCTTGTATTGTGATTCACATATTTACTGTAAGAACTTAACTCTATAAATCAAATTAAATCATCATTCTGTGAAGTTTTCTGGTTTTACTGGAATAAGGAGGAGGGCATGCTGTGCAAATATAATCCTGAGACACCCAAGTAGAAGTGGACTGTTTGCTGATGCCCAGTGGTGATCCATTTGCAGTCATATTTAGTAATAAGTCAGAAAATTTCCATGCATAACTTCACAGAATCCTTTTGTTTAACTTAGCTATCTAAGTGTAATTATGCATATCCTTAGAGAGATATATTATGCAATTGCACTTTAGTCAGAAAAAGATGCAGTAATACCCAGGTAATAATGCACTAAGACAGTACCTAATCCTGATTCTGGTTTTGTGTTAAGTTTAGAGGTTCATTCACCTGATTGCTTGAATGTTTTAATTGTTCCAAGGAACTCTACAACAGCAACATGCCAAAAGAAATATCCTTTCCTTCAGACATTTCAGTGTTTATCCAACAACAAGCTAACAGAGATGCTGAGGTCATACACCACATTCTATTCAGGCAGAGCAGTGCTGCCTAAAATAAGGAATAATTTTATTATTTAACAGGAAACTGCTCACAGCTTGTTAGTCAGCTTATGAGCAATTCCACTACTTCATCAGCTACATCAACTCCATTATAATCTGTTTAGTATAGGATGATTCCAGGAGGTCTCTGGTACAACACAGAAGATACTTCTTGTTCAAAAACTTATTAAAAGGAGGTTCAATATGTTAAATTAGGCAGTAATTTCATTCCTGCCCCAGAAAAACAGACAAATGACATTTCCATAAATTTCAGTTAAGCTATGTAAATACTCTGTACTTTTGCAAATCAATATATTTATTTTTTGACACTTAATAAAGAAAGATGTTAATCTAGAATTTCCTTTGTCAAGCAAGAATAGAGATGTAAAACACACAGGAAGACACGTGTTATCAACAGCAGTCAAACCTGGCAATGAAGCTACTCAAGTCTGAATAAATAAAATCTGAAAAAAAAAAAAGAATTCAATTGAAACTGTAATTTAGACTTTGATAAAATTTCTATTAACTATCTGATGGCATTTTTTCTTAGGTTTAGTTCAATATAAATGAACTACTAGAAATGACACTATAAATATGCCTACATTAAAAGGTAGCCCAAACATCAGAGAGTCAACCTTAAATAGATTTGTCTTCTACTATTGTAAAACTCACATTTTTTAAGGAAAGTTTTAGTTTAAAACATTACCTGGAAAACATGAATTTTAAAAGATTAACTGGAAGAGGCATTACTTTTTTTTTCTAGTGCCACCCTTCCATTCAATATCCATGGAATTGTTAACCAGCAGCTGGTTAAAAGGTATTTCAGGAAGCCCTTTTTGTGCAAATGTGTATGAACTATGATTTTGCCACTTATAAAGACACTTGTAGATTGTGTAATGCAAACTACATCCATGTTTTATGCCAGCTGTATTAAGCATTTATGTTGTATTTGAATTAAAATCCATAATCACATTAGTTACCATGGGTTAAAACATGAGTAAAAGTCAGAAAGCATAGTTGGTGAGCACTGAATAACCTCCAAAGAGCATTTACAGTCTAAGAAAAGACTGACTATTTCTGGAAATAAAACGAGACACAGCAGAAATTTCTCAGGATCCCATTTTTTCCATGCCAGTTACTGAAAGTCTACATGGCTCAGTGAAGCAGGACCCCACTGCAGAATTTACCATACTAATATGGTATTATTTCACAACTATCCAATTCTAGATCTTGTTGGACCAGAATCAAAAGGGATCTAAACTGCTTTTACACTTCCTTGGCAATCCAAACTAAAAAGACTGAGAGCTCTGCCTTCCTCCAAGGGGTTGTTCTTTGCAGAATTTGAGAGAACTGAAACCCTGCCATGGCTGAAGCACAGCTCTCACGCGAGGTTCTGCCAGGCCACTGACAGCAAGATGGTGCTAGTGGGGCTGGTGGCTTCAATAGTCCAAATCCCTCCCTACAGAATGAGAAGAGCCAACGCCTGTTGAGGCTGGATGACTATCAGTCCATCTCTGTTTTACCATTGCTGAGATCTTTGGCAAGTTCTACAGGTTTTGTTAGCTACTCAGGAAGCAGATCTGCAGTAACAGGTGCAGATCCAGCATAGCACAATATGAAACACCACCAGGGCCCTGGTCTTTACTCAAGAAAATGAGGCTAATGTCTTAGGACCATCTGATTTGTGTTTCTGCTGTGTGATGAGAGGGAGGAAGCCTGCAGGGAAACAAACTGGGCACAGGAAGCAAGACATGCTGTAGGCCATCCCTACTGCCTACTGGAGAAGTCCCCATATGAATTTTAATAATTAAAGCAGGTTTCCTCTAGGGAGAGACAGCTTTTACAGTCTAAACAGAACCCTAAGAGCAATCTATCATACATGTGGCGTGAGCAAAGCAGAAGAGGAACAGAGGCCAGAACAGGCAGAAGTGCCAGTGGCCACACCTATCAGTTGTGCCATTTCTCCCCACACTGATTTGCAGAAGTTGGATATATTACTTGCATAGCAATACTGACATTTTAGCCTATAAGCTGTAGGAGGGATGAGGAAGGGTTAAGGGTTAAAGCCTTTGACTCTCAGTAACTGTGAAAGCCAAAACACAAACCTTCTCTGGGAGGTTGAACATGCAGAGGTACTGTTAGCTTTCATTTCGTTACAGCCTAGCAAACATTGCTGAATATACAGCAACATAAAAGCTCTCTCTCTTCTGTTCCACAAACAGGAGTCACAAAAATCACGTTTCTTTAATCCTGTATTGTCTGCAAGAGTTGACAAGCAGATTAAAATGCAAAGAGCTCCTCTGCACAGAAACTGTCTCTGCACCTTTACATTCCTGACTTGCTTTTTTACTAATGCAAATTTACTAATCTAAAAATATGTTGCTTTTCCTAGCACTGATCTTTCAAATTCAGCATAAAAACTAGCATCTAGATTAATTTTAAGGTAGATAAAAGAATATCAATAGGGAAAGTTGATATGGAGCTAAGACTAGGGGAAGAGAGATACCTATCTCCATTTCACTGCAGTGCACATTGCTTAGGATGTCTGTCTAGGAAAACATTGGGGTGACTCTGGACTTGGAAACTGAACTGTTCACTTTCAGTTGTCACCCCTCACCCTGTGGCTTAACGTACCAAAACAAGCAGGAGATTTCCAATATCTGAAGCTCAAGACTCTTTCAACTCTCCAAAGGAATGTATATTTATCAGAGGAGCCTTTGTGGGACAGGACCACATTATGTTTGCTAAATCAGCTCAAAAAACCTTTATCAGACTTGAAAAGACAACTGCATGAAAAGACACACTCAAATGCACTGAGATAGAGAGAAGTATCTCAGGGTGGGGGGGCAGAAATTTGTAGATAGGAAGAAAATAAGGAAATAGTTTATCACTGCTTGGAAGATGCAGGAAAATTAGATTATTCCTACCAGAAAATCACTGACAAAGCACAGGCCAATCAAAACTTTGTCATGCAAAAATTATTAAAAAAATTAAGAATGGCAGTGGAAAGAAAAACAACAAACCAAAAAAATACACACACAAAAAACAAACCAAACCAAACAAAAAACCCAACCCAAAACACCAAAAACCCCACAAACCCTCTGAACAAAAATGAACCCCCCAGTTCTCTTTAACACAGACTTTTCCTATTGTGATTTTTGTACTTTGGAAGGACTCAGAATCTTCAAAGAGTAGGTAAAGAGACTCAGAGTTTAGTTTTGCACAAGGAAATGCCAGTATCTGTACAGATAAAGCAGGAGCTGTGCAAGGTCTTCTGAGAATTCTGATGTATTAGAACAAGCATTGGCAAGATGAACTCACAGCTACTGACAAGGCTTGGAGGTTTTCTTGCCCAAATTTGCTGATGTATCTCCCTTAAAGATAAGATATATTCACATCCTAACATGTGATAGGAATGTAAGGCCATAGCTTGAGTAAAGTTACACAGTTGACATGTTTTGCATCATAACACTCCTTTGTAGCAGTAAAAACTGCACTGATCAGTAAGTGAATGGAAAGGGAAGAAATGGCTCTGCAAGGGCTGATCTCAAACTGACCATGGTTAAAGGCAAATGTTAAATCTCACTCGGTGTCCCACTCCTCTCTGCCAAGGATAGCCATCAGAGCTTCAAACTGGTAGGTGTCTCCAACAGCTACTTTCCTGCAAGTTAAGCTATGATGATGTCAATTCAATACCTATACTTATTTTTTTCTGCAACAACAGAAAACCTCATGAAAAGTCTTCTCCCAATGGACCCCAAGTGAAACTCTCTTTTCTAGCTTTGGATGTGCCAATGAGTTCAACTCTATACTCATAAGAGAGGTTAATTCCTAAGCCAGACATTTGCTATCCAACTCATTGTCCCATATTTCTTGTGGCTTCATTTCAATGTTGTTTGATTTAAAGAATACAGCTGTTGAGAAGGAGCCCTGGCTCTAGCCCATAAACAAACACTTCCCATGTTGATCCTGGTCAGAGTAAGAGAACCATGAATTCATCACACCAAAGCCTTTCCTGGGACTAAGATCTGCATTTCCCTGACTACAGAGACTGAGATGGCATTGGTTGCTCAACATGATTGCTATGATCCTGTAACAAAATTATGATTTTTTTTTTTAATTAAGGCATGCACACCAAAGCAGATTTTAAATCCAATTTCCAAAGACATTTATAATTCCTACAGTCTTTTCTAATCTTCAGTATTCGTATTCATTGCACACTAATCATCTGACAGACTTATTATTCATGGTACTGTAAAATAATAACAGTGATAGCATCAAAATTAATTGGTCCCTCTGACATAAAAAAAAAATAGCCAACAAAATTTATCAAATAGCAATTAAAGTCTCTGAGTGGTTTATAGATCTAATAACTCGAATATATACTATAGATTTCATACATTTTTATTTTGCAAATCAGTAAAACATTCAAGTCTTCTTTTTCATAAACTAGATCAGACTGAGATCCTCAGGTCTCTCATTATAACACACTTCTTCCATCCAAATCAGTTCTGTAACTCCTGTAAATCTACATTTCTGCCATTGTCTTTTACATTCACATAACCATGAAGACAAGGCAAGCAAAAGACAAAGAAAACAGCAAAAGCTTCCCTAGAAAGCACTGCCTTCTGATTATAGTGCCTTTAGATCTCACTGACTGGTAATTTCTATCTCCACTACAAGGAATAGCTCACCCCCCAGTGCAAAATTCAACTGATAATGTAGCAGCCTCACTGCTCAGCCCCAGTACCACCAGCACACAGCCTGGCTGGGAAGGCAATCAATCCATCCTCTCAGTAATAACCCTCACATTAAGGTGCAGAGTTATAAATGGAGAGGTATAACATGGTCACTTCTCAAGAAAATGAAGCATGCATTTGGCTTCACCACAGGAAATAAATATATTAATTTTATCTTTTTCTAAATTACCAATTGTTTCCTGAGAAGACAGCCTTGTCTCTGAAGATGAAGTTATCTACTGGCCTTTTCCTGCAGCCACTTAAGAGAGATCACCCAATATTATCATCATTTAAGTCCAGGGACAGTGAGTATGCCTCAGATCATAAAAAGTAAATATAAACTCTTTCTCTTTGCACCTTCTTTTCATGTGAAGATTAGACTGAGCTGTGACGTGGTATGGCATGTATGAAATCTTCAGCATGTAAAGTACAACTGCTGCTGCTCACAAAAGTACTGAAGCTTCTGGTATTGTTTGGGCTGCCACCTATAATCAGACTTGTGTGCTTCCTGGCCAGGAAGGCTGCCAGAAAAGTAATGGTCTGTAGCTAGTTGGTATAATCAAAGTCTCTGCTAATGTGCAGCAGGGAGAGAGAGATTGCCAGATAAATTTTTAGGACACTTTGGGAACATTTCTGTCCAAGTAGCACATTTCTCAATGTTAATTATTTTGCTGTCTTTTCCTCCTGTCCCCTGCCCTGCCTTCTAAACTGACATGTGATTCAAAAGACAGGTAGACCTTTTTGAACTAGACACTATTCTTGTGCACTCTGTGGCTCAAAGCAGCAGTTATTTCAGCTGTCCTGGACTTCTAACTAGAGAATCCCAGTATCCTACTATTCTTACTTTAAAATGTGGGTTATCTTGTAATTTATATAATCACAGAAAATATTCATGTGGTTCTGTAACTGAATAAATACTACTTATTAAAACAGCAAAGGCTGTAATTTATCTTTCACCATCAACTTGTAATTCCTCTTTATTTCAGAGTTTCAGTAAAATAGTTCACTATGTTTATTTCTTCAGAATGAAAAAGTGATAATTAAACAGAAGTTATTCTTACACTGTGTGAAAACTCTTATGGATCTCCAAATGGGAAGTGGAAAGACCACAGCAGAGGGAAGAGGAAAACAGAACATACAGACATTTGCAGCCCACCAAACAAAGTGAGATAACATAATGTGAAGCCATAGAAAATAGTTTAGCTTCACTTTAGTTTCACTGAAGACATCAGCCCTCCTGTAATCTCCTTCCACAGCTCTAGGCTAAAGACTGGGAGAATTCTGCTGATCATGACCCTTTCTTAACCCAGCTCCAAAAATCATGTACTGATGTGCACGTGGGAGTTATCTTTTCAGAAGTGCTAGAACAGCTTTATATATAAACATTAACTGGATTTTCAAAATATTCTAAATCTATGGACTACATAGATAACTCTGAGTTGTTAATAAAAATATCTTCCACTTCATCTGATTTAAGGACATCGAAGCCCAATCTGGACATCAGTCTCCAGTCTGAAGAATGGAGCATTGATTAAATAAACATAGAGTGTTTCCTTTCTTTCTGAGGCACATACCAAACCCCTCAGTTTAAATGTAAAAGATACCACACCCAGGCCACCCTTGGGTTCTCCTAGCTGCTGGTTGTACCACAGCACCTGCACACTCCCCTCTTCAGCCATAAGCTGATACAACTTTGCCAAAATTAGAGCCCTCATGGCACACTCCTTGCTTTCCGGTCCTGTTGTGTCTATCTATGCAAGAGACTCATCCTCTCTTGTCAGACGTGCAGTTATGTGCCACAATTCCTTACAGGAGGCACATGGAATCAGAGCTGACACGCTGAGATCTCATGTGTTAACTTGCTCCTCCAAACCAGGTAGTGAAGCCTACACCCTAAACCCTAAACCTCCCTGTTTCGTTTTCTGGAGGAGTGCAGTTCAGAAGATGTTTGTTCTACAGTTCTAGAAAACCAAACTAAGAGTCACCTGGCCTGGAAAAAAAATCTCCAGATAAGCAAACCAAACTCGATTTGCTCACTGGTGCATTTGGCACATAGTCAATGTCTGCTCAATGACTGAAGACACTGCTTCAGTCACAGTGAAATTTATTCTTTTGTAGAGGACAAATGAAGACCATGGAAGATTTAAAGCTTTGAAAGAGCTTAAGTGAGGCTGCATGATGCATAATGCTTGTATAGGCAATCTCCAGAGACACAAAGTTTACTTTGAAAAATGTCAATGTCACTCCCCATGGCTGCAGAAATGGCAGAAATCTCTAAAATGTTCTTTCATTGTATTTCATTTGACTCACCCTGCAGTAAGTTGTCAGTGCTGCTTCTCCATTCTTCAGATGCAGTCGTCACTGGACTTTTCAGAGACTGCTTTCAAAGCTCTGGAGACTCCATACTTGCCTACCAGAATCCATATTATCAAATGGACTCTGTAGTGCTGATATGGTCACCCCCACCATAGTTCATGAGCTATGAACTCAGCAATGGGCAGGGAAACCAATAATGTAAATTCTGTAAAAGCTGTACTGCACAAAATACTGAGAAAATGCAAGAAAAGCAAAGCCAAAAAATCAGAACCATTAGGGATAACATGACAGTGGACTGCAGCACTCTGTGTAGTCAGTGTGTGTGCCTTTGCCTGGACCATTTAAAAGCAGGGAGTAGAATACTGACCAAAGAACCTAGAAAAGAAGAATGGAATATACTTCAGCCTGGATAACAGTCAGGGACAAACATTTAGGAAATGATTTAGGGAATTCTATTTCAGCCACTGACCATCCCTGTCAGACTGACACGTACATACAGGCTGCTAGCACAGAGAAGAATGTTACAGTGAAAATCCTTCCCTTTACATCCTTGAGACCTTGGGAACCATGTGGAAGTACAAGGAGAGCTCATTAGAAAATCCTAAAGAAGGACAAAGGAAGTCAAAAGACTTCTGAGGAATCCATCAATGAACAACAGTTCATTTACCAGAGTCTAGCAAACCTTGCCCAGTCATCTTTTCTTTTTCCTCTTGCAACATGTAGTGACAGAAACTAACCCGAGGCAATAACCATGAAAGACTAAGCTGTGTAGATAGCCTGGACAAAAGAAACAAAAGAAATATTACCCTGGTTCTGGTTTTCAGATTCCATTTCATAAAGTAGCACAAGCTTTGAAGGAAGGTGATCTTTATAACTCCTTAATCTCTTTTCAGTTGCTGCCAATTCTTTGGGATTAAATATATAAAACCACCCCGTGGCACATCAGGATTACATCCATACACCTCTGTCTATAAACAGATATACACATACACACTCAGGTATGTATATAAAACAATATCTATATCTATAAACTCAGATGGCAGAAGATGACTGTTCTGCTGAAAGCTGTACTTTTCCTAAACCTGACAGGATCTGTATTATTTGGTTCAGCACTCAGAACTGTTCTCTTGAACTCAGCGAAATAAAAGAGAAGCAACAATTTCTGCAGAAAACCCAGCTCAGCTTGCAGCTGAAAGGACAATATTTACTGAGCCACCTCTAATAACAGCCTCGCTCTAAGTCAGTGGGCTTTTGCTCAATCACTTTCTCTTTTCAGCAGTCAGCACGACCTTTGGTCACAAGAGGAACCAGATCAATAGTATCAACCTAAACTAATCCTTGCTGAAGCATTTATTTATTTTCTGTCCTTTGCTAAGCCAAGAGAGCAAGAATTGCCCCAGCTTTCAAATTATGAGATTAGAATAATACACAATTTAAAAAGTAATCTGATTTTTTAGAGCTAAGCAAGCTCAGTTTCCTTAGTCTACTGATCTAAGAGTTTTTGTAAACAGAAACTGTGTGTACTCAGGTTTTGCAGCAATAGTGGTTTGGAGGCCAAACCATCTCTAAATCAGACACTGTTATAACTTCATGGTTGGCAAATTTAAAAACCTGAGTGTTTGTATGGTAACAGGAATCCAAGCTTCCTGAACTTAAGCCTAATCCACATTTATTATTTGGTTTTCCTATTGATACACAGAGCAAAAATGTGTCCAATTCTTATGAAAGTAAAATGTTCAAAAGTTAGCAAAATAGAATGATTCTGTTGCTTTTTTTTTTTAATTTTTAACTTGGAAATCACATAAAGCAACATTAAAAAAAAAAAAAAAGTAAAACTCAGAGAAAACAAGATGAGACCTTAAACAGTCATCTAGCCCATCCTCTTACCCTGCATTGGTCTAACTGATATCCAAACATCATGAATTGGCATTCTTTGACTTCCTTACAAAACCCTGAAGTGATAAAAGATGTAAGTTCCTAATACTTATTTTGGAGATCTGTCCACTTTCCTTTGTTTCTCCATTTGAAGCAGCAAAGAAATAAAGAAACTTAATTTGATAGACTGTCAAGATTTGGGAAACTTACAGAAGATCTCCCTTGTTTCTATGTTACCCCATCTCCTGCTAGCACTGCAGCATCCCACTTGTGTGGTGTGCAATGCCAGCAGTGGTGCATCTGCTGTGGACTCACCACAGTGAGGTGGATATCTGAATACAAATGGGAATGTTGTCTGTAGTTCCATTGCTGTGGTTGCTGTGCTAAAGGATTCAACATCCCACACTACTGCAGGCAGACATTGTAACCCCGACAACGCTGCCTTTGAGACAGAGTCAGTTTGGTCAGCAAAGGTTAGGACTGTGAAGAATGAAGAAATGGCAAGAACAAATCAAAGGAAGAAAGCACATGGGAATTTGGACCCTCTTGATATCTAGTTTATTATGGAAAGCAGCAGAGGGCAGACTGTTCTACAGATCTGGGGATTCCTGAAATGTGTTTTGAGAGCTCATTCTAATGATATAATGAGTTAACCCAAAACAGATGAAACAAACTAATAAAATCAATGCATTTTTCCCCTGGAAAGAGCAGCAGTTGGGGAAAAGGCAAACTCTGCATGAGCTTTTTAAGAAGCCTGCCAAAATTCTGCTCATTTTAATTCCTCAGCTATTTAATAATTCAGGCAGTGCACTGCAGTCAAAATGCCCATTTGCCATTTCTGCATTTGTGTAAAGCATTAGTCAGTGGTTTTTGATCACATTGCCTGCCTCTGGAACTGTCATTGCCCTTTCTCCTTTCATTATTTTGGGAGGAAAAAAAACAGTGATAACAATTTCACACCTTAAAAAGAAGCATGCAATTCTACCTCTATATTTTGTAGATGTGTGAGAATATCCATTTTAAATTTCATTCACATACCTTTCTAAAATGATTTATCCTCACACTCCAGTGAGGTTAAACTACTTCTAAATAGCTCTGCTAGTTCTATTCTTTTATTCTTGCCATTTGAATGGTGTCCCCCCTTCTTTTAGGATATCACTTTCAAGAAATGAGTATCTAAACATTCTAAGGTCATCATTAGAGAATACTGGAACACTCTGCCTTTCACACATGCAGCTGTACATTTTGAAATGTGAAATGGAGGAGTTTGAACTTAGGGTGGTTTTGCATGGTATATATTGGAGGATAAACAGGCAGATGATTCCATATGTTGTATCCTTACCAATATTAATATCTGAGGATGTCTGAGTCAAGAGTGTTCATTTACATTCAAGCCTTGACAGTGCCTTCCCCTTGGCTCGTGGACAAAGTGGTCCACGGAAGAGATGTGTTACCAGGCCTTCTTGGAATATGCCTCAAAGTATACAAAACTCAGTGGATAGGCCATTGTTTCTTCTGTTTTCTCTCAGGAGTTAAAAAGAGACCAGATCCAGTGACTAGATCATACAGAGACAGCACACTTATTTAACTGGCACTGTTAGGAGTCTGAAGATCTGGTAAGAGTTGTTACTAAAACCACTGAAATTACAACAGTGCAATGTCCTGCCCAGAAATTCCAGAAACTGTTTGTGAGGGGGAGTAATAGGGTCTTGAGCTCACGTCTTATGAGTAGACTGAAGTCTGAAGAACAGGAGACTGAGGGGAGACCTTACTGCTCTCTACAACTACCTGAAAGGAGGTTGTAGAGAAGTGGTTATTGGTCTCTTCTCACAAGTCACAACTGAAAGGACAAGAGGAACTGGCATCAGGTTGCCCCAGGAAAGATTTAGGCTGGACATTAGGAAAAACTTCTCTACCAAAAAGGTTCTCAAAGACTGGAACTGGCTGCCCAGGAAAGTGGTTGAATCACCACTCTTGGATGTATTCAAAAGCCATCTAGATGTGGTGCTTAAGGCTATGGTGTGGTGGTTGTCCTGGTAGAGTTAGATAATAGTTGGACTTGATCTTAAAGGTCTTTATCAACCACAGCAGTTCTCTGGTTCTGCAAATACTTCCTCCTCAATGAGGGCAGTGGAGTGGGAAAGTGGGAATCAGAGATTTAAGCAAACAACTGTCTGTTGAATTAAAAAGACAAATGGAATAGGACAAGAACTCAGGGATACCAGAGTAGTTAAGATTACCACTCTCGCCAAATCATGGTATCAAACATCTGGGTCAAAGTTTCTTTTACAGCTGTGGGTGGCTATTGGTAAAAGTTACTGCTGTTCTGCTTCTCTGCATAAACACCTCACCTCATTCTCTCTGCTGGCTTCAGAGTGTAACTGCTGGGGAGATCAAACTTGGTCATGATGGGTACACATGCAAAACTTAGCAGCTTCTCTTGCTCCCCAGTGAGTATGAGGCTACTGCCCAGATCCTGCTCTGTACATGAGACAGGCAGAAAAATGTAGCAAGTCATCCAAGGTGTTTGGGGCTGAAAGCAGACCAAATGCATGCTACATTGGTGCCTCGGAAGCCACAGTGGCATTACAATAGGAGCAAGTTTGTGCTAACAGCAAGGAGGACTCTGAAGAGAAATGTAAAAAAACCCAGCAGTGTATTCTATGAACACCTGGACACAGGAAAATAACTAAGATAGAGGCAAGCAAATCAAAGATTGTTCATAGAACTACAGAATGTATACTTTATGCTATACATAATCCATGAGAACTTTAATGGCATTGAGGATTCTGAGGCAAAAATACTGAAGAGACTGAATATTGCTTTAGAGATGTCAACACTGAGCTCTGTCCAACAGTGCAGACTGTACATTCAGTAATGAGAGATCACTTCTAGATCTTTCCAAGAGAAAAAAATTAAATTACAATGGCAGATATAAGCACGACAATCTTTTATTTTAAACACATGGCTTCTGTTCTGTTCTTATATCATAATAAGAATTATTTTTCCTGTCTATAACTTAAAACTGGATATATCCAGTAAGAGCTATATGAACAATGGTCAACTCATTGTACATAAACCCATTGAGAGAACCTTTAAATCTTCCCTGGAGTGGGGATAATTCTGAGAGATGGGCTGATTTATTGCAGTTTGCCTACAAGTTTGCATTCAGCAATTGTGAGATGGATTTCACTCCTGGGATCCCCAAGGAATGATACTGATTTTAAACTCTGAACTTTCTAGGCTACAGACAAAGAAAGGTTTTAAAAGAGTCCCCCAAAATGACCTGAAACTACAAGTAAAAATAGTCCAGCTTCATTCTGGACTGTGGCAACTTGAAAATATCAAGTTATGGAGTGTATTTTTTGTGCTATTAAATTTGATAATATCTTGCTCGGAAACAGCAAAGGAAATAGTTTCATTTAATTAAATTATTTGCTAGCAGGATCTTTGGGATATCTTCAGAAGGCATATGAACAAATTATTGGAAAATGGAACAGCCTTCCTGATTTCATGTCTGATGATCTGTTAATGATCACATTAAAAAGAAAGTGATTCATAATAAGCATTGAAGGAAAATGGGATTATTGCAATGAGATAATTTTATCTTTCACGTAATACAGGTCACAGATTTTTATTATGTGGTTCTTGCATTACTGTGATTCTGTTTCAAAAGGCATATGTAAATTAGAAAGAGACCAAGATTGCCTCAAAGATGTCAACACTAAGCACTGTTCAACAGTGCAGACTGTACACTCTCCCTTCTTGCACTGAGCACATGAAGATGGCATCATTCTCTACTCAACACAGAGAAATGCTTCCTACTTCTCTTTCCAAACCACAGACCCTGCAGTCATCCAAAATTTTGACGTGGAAGGTGGATAGCTATGTAAATGTGAAGTCACTTTCTCAAACACAAAACTCCTACAATCAAACCATTTGTTTCCTGCTAGAGGTTTCTCTGCCTTTTTGCTTATGGAAAACTAGCCAGCAGTATTCCAACAGAGAAACAGGATTTTTGGGGATAGATTATAGTTAAAAATTAACGACTACTGGATGAACCTTCCAAACCAAGAAGTGGAACACACTGCAATATTTATAGAGTCCTTTAGAGTGGATGTACTGAGCATCACCAGCAGAGACTGAGAAACAAGCCTAAACCACAATCCTGGTAACAAGCACGGCACGTTTTTTATCCGGTGAGGATGCCCTGAAACAGATGTAAGGCAAGGCTGCCAAAGTCCGTTCCTCAGAGATCACTGGGAGGTCCCAAAGTGCCTTTGTTAATATGCATCACTAACCTGCCAGAAACAAAGGGATCAGATAATTTCATGAGGTCCTTTCTGTCATCAGACAGATGATGCTTCTGGAGAGGCTCCACGGGGTTGGTGAGCAGGTCAAAGGTTATTCATACATTTCACCACTGACTTGAAAGTTGAACAGGTGCTGGTAAAATACAAAGGGTATTTGTGGAAAAATAAGGAGGAAAGTCAGCTCTGCTGAATTCCAGAGCCTGTAGCCCGGGCCAAACAAAGTGGAGGACTGAGTCCTGAAAAGGAATGACTAAGTACGATTGAAGAACAGAAACACAAAAGCAAAGCAATGTTCTTAACTGCTTCTAAAAATGAAAACTACCATGGCCTTGGATATGTGGCAATGAAATTAGAGACAATGTTAAAAGAGCCAATGGAATATTGTGATACTTGCCAACAAAAAGGAAAAATGGACAGAAAAGAGTCAAGGAAAAATAGGTTATCTAAGCTATCAGTACAGTTTATCAAGAAGAAGACTGAGATAGTTTGCATATTGTCTATAAATCTGCTTCAAGAAACAAAAAAATACTACCAGAAAGCTGTTTAATCTGAGAAAGACATAGTAAGAAGCAATTCCTGAAAGCTGAATTTGAAAAAGAAGCAAACTGGAAATAGAGAACAAAATTTTGGGGTACTTTTAAAATAATGAGGGTGAGAAAGAGTTAATTGTGCATTTTATGACTTCACAGTGTTGCTTGTTACTGATGAAGTAATAATAAATAATAAAGTATCATAAGTTCATTTATTTGTATGATACCTCAACAGCAAGATGGGAAGGGTACCAAGAGCATGAAATGCATGCACATCTTGTGTGATATTTGAAATTAATATATTGGTGGCTTTAGTAGTTCAATGACAAAAAATCATGCTGGACAAGAGCAGGTGGCTGACAAGCCAGAGGAACACAGCTTTAACAGGTGCCTGGTCCCAGGAAAAAGAATCCCAGGGAAAAGCACAGTTGACATAACTTGTGGCTAATGAGGTAGGTACCTCAGGTAGCCAGACTGCCTGATTCTGACAACTGTCAGCAAATGCATTTGTGCCTAGTGTTTAAATCCAAGGGAATAGGAATGCAGGAGATGAATGTGGAAGCAGTCCAAAACGTAAGGAGCACTTGGATGACTGCATCTACTCTGCTAAATAAAATATACACAGGAGGAAAGCTAGGAGCAGATTCCCTGATTTTCCATGTGACACAATTATTACTTAGCTCGCAGGCTCTGTTTGGAAGCATTTATTTCACTTTCAGACCTAACCAGCGAGTGCTTCAGAGAGGAATTTTCCAAGAAGCACCATCCACAGGCAGTGTGGAAAGGCTGTGCCTGTGCTTCTGCCATATAGAGTCTTTCAGCTTTATCCCCAAAGGTTTTTCATCTTCAAATACCACTGCATGCATTCCTACTGTATTCTGGAGCTTGTAAGACACATCCTTTGTCTTGTGTTATAAAAATACTGTGCTGCAGGGCTGAAACCCAGCCCTCTTATTACTTCAGCAGCTTTGAAGTGAAAAGAGAAAACGAAAGGAAAAAATCTTAGGCTCACAGTGGACCTGGGTCAAGTGTTGTGCTGGGTGATATCACAGGAAACAGAAAGACCTGAGTGGTTTTGAGGCAAGATACTCCATTCTTTGAAGTTCAACAAGCATTCCCTCAGATGGACACTTATTTCAATGCCCATACATCCACTGAGTCACTGCTACAACCAAATGAAAAAAAAATTAAAACTTTAGGTGGGGAAAATGTGGAACAGGTGAAGACATTTTCTCATAAACAGTGATTGGGAAAAAAAGACAACAAATAAGCAGGTGCAAAATACATTCTTGGTCATAAAATCCTGAACTTAAGTCCAGCTAACTAAAATCTTTGCTTTACTATTAAAGCCAGTAGAGCGAGGATGAAAACCAAGCTGAACTGTGATAAACAAATGGCAAGCTAAGAATGCTCTGCCTCTAGAGGTTTAAAAACAAACAAACCAACAAACAAATCCTGAAGGATTTGCTTCTATGCTAAAAGAACTGTCTAAGGGCTGTGGAATCCTTTTCCAAGCTGCAGATGGTCAGTGAGGGAACTCTGGAGCTTGCTCAAGCTTTTCAAAAATAAGTGTAGCTGGCAAAATCTTTCCCTGACTCCAGGAAAATGATGAAGTACGACAGATGTCTATCCTGAAAATGTTCTGATTTGCCCCATGTATCTCTTCTATCTTTACAGTCTAGAGGGCAACATCCAGCATACAAATTGGCTGAGGTCCTTTCTGCTTATGCAACAGGAAACTGCTGCCTTAGCTACACTCATCCTGCATTCTGAGGGTGCCAGAGAAATGCACACAGCGAGCTCCCTGGCACAGCCACTTGAAGCACAAAATAGAAGCACAGCATAGGTAATTTAACACCTTTGGACTGTTTAAGTTCAGCAATCTCTCAGGGCTTAAGAAACAAGACTTCAATATTGCTTCAATATGCAGAACTGTTGAATTGAAGCCAATTTAGATGTTAAAGGTCTCATAGTAATTGCTGCATTCGGCTTGAATTGGTTTGTATAATGTATGTGCATATTGCTCAATGGTTACACAGAGATTGTTTGTTTTCCAATCTTTGTTAAACTGTAAGATTTTGCCTGCTTTTACATCAATTTTACACAGAATGTATTGATTGAGAGCTCTCTCTCTGTATAAGAGATTTCCATCAGCAGTAATGAAACTGCAACAATGGAAAGAAAAGGAACAGAAACTAGAAGAGTGATATCTGGATTGTTATAAAACATTTTAAAACTCAGCCCCTCAATGAAAAACAGATTGTTATGAATAAAATCATGCTCACAAGAGGAAAGGGTTCACTTAAAGACAGAGAACAATGAAAGAAAAGAAAAAGGGACAGAGCAAAGACAGAGTCATAACACTCTTCACTTTTCCATGACAAGCTATCAGTAATACAATAAGATCTGACAAAATTAGTTAAATAGGATAAGATAAGGTATAGGTTGACATGTGATAAAGCATTTTGACTACTGGAATGCCACATATCATTAAATTTCATTCTAAAGAGCATCTGTGTCAGCCACTGACAGTGATTTTTTCTTTAAAGGGAATTTCACTCTATATTTCTAGCCTTCATGAAGATCATGCAGCAGCCAATATCCTGTCAAAACTGAAGAGCAATTCTCTGCATGGCTTACTATTCAGGACCTTTCTTCTACTATTATTATCATCACCAGCCACACAGAAGCTGTAAACAATTTGCACACATGCAGTATTTGCCCTGGGGGACCCTGATTTGAACTGATGCAGGAATGATGTCAGCAGGAGTTCACAGCTGACAGGTGACTGCAAAATGTTGATGGTTCCAAGTCCATAGCAACACCTCAAAGTACTGGGAAATGAAAGGGTAAAGGGGAGGAGGTGGAAATTAGAGATTCAGGCAAATAGTAAAATTATGGGTTGAGGGTTATAGTGGAGTTTTTGGATCACCTGCATTTTCTGATGGGCTTAAAACAATATAAAGCAAAACTGTGATAAGAATATTTCTATAAATGTCAAAGTATGGGCACAGTCCTATTCTCTCATAAAATCTGAATGGGAAAGTTAAAGCTTACAACAGTGATTATCATTCAAGATTAATTAACTAGGTAACTCATGCAGACAAATTCATGTTTGCCATCACCTCTTCCAAAGATGATGGCAAAAAGTTATTTGGAATTTTGTCCTGCTTGTATAGGTATCCTTCTGAAATAAAAAAATAAAAATTGTCTTATAAGGCCTTATATATGTGGAAATTCTGATTTAAAAATAGCCACACTAAATCTCAAGAGATGTTGCTGAAAACAGAGAATTTTGCAGTTTTTGGTGACCACCAGCCATGGCAATCAGATCTAGACTGCTAGTTGTTTAATTGCACTTGGTTCTTGGAAACATTTTACTCTATTTGGAGCTCTGTACTCTGACTTGTTTGCTTGTCCTACTTGTTTGTCTGACCTCTCTGCTTTACCCTGTCTTTCTGATGGCAAGAGCCTGCCAAGTTGACAACCAGTCTAGTGAATACCTTCAGCTCATCCATCACAGCAACTGTTAAACAGTGCAGGAGGAAGTTCTGTCACATGGCTTCAGGATTGGTCTAAACAAATTTCAGTTCACACTGTTAACAACTGTAGACTGCATTTCCCAGTTCCCAGATGTGGCTCACCAGGCAGCCAGAGGGAGGGATGGGAATGCTGGCTGGTGGTGAAGGCTACTGAATGGAACCTGTTCTCAGAGTAGGAACACATGCAGATTAAACCAAATCAATTTTGCAGCTGCACCCTTACAGACAATATTCAATATTATATTCCAACTTTTTTTCATCTTTTAGTCCTGAACTTCCCGATCTAAACATAGATAAAAAACCACCTGGGTGTTCATTATATATATAAAAAATCTTATTAAATTAAACTACATTGGACTTGTTGGCTTGTGAGTTCAGAAAAAAAATATCAGACCATTCTTATCTGCCTAAATAGACCAGAAACTAGATACAAGACATCCAGGTTCTAAAAAATTGTTACAGCCCACAATGCTTTGGTGGGTTTTCCTATTACTTTCCATATTTGACTTCTCCTTGACATTTTTATTTCTAATTTAGATTTGTTTCTATAAATTTTGAAACTACAGTAGTATTAAATTACTATGTGACAATCAAAAGTGAAACTGTCATACTTTATATCTGTGTATATTAAAAAACAAAGAGTCAGCAAGTAAAAAAAAACAGCAAGTAATTCTATATTAATCTTATTTCCTGTTTCTAATGGTATTTTACAAAGGAAAAGACTGTAAATTAATACCTTGCCTAAAGGGAGAGTATGAAAACAGAAAAATAACCTTTTCTTTTTTCTCAGTTCTTGCATTTTTTGTATTGGCACAGAAAAGATTTTTTTTGGTGAGCAATTTCAACAAAGAGGTTTCCAGTCATTCACCCTACCAACAGAATAAAACTAATAATTATGTGATTAGAACTTCAGGCAAAGCTTTCATTGAGCCCATGGTTGATGGAGAGAGATCTGAACCTTTAGGCAAATATTTAACCAGTCTTACAAATTTTAATGGTTGAAGAAACTTAAAAAAGAAAAAAGATCTTGCAGTGTTTAATCAAAAGTGACTATTTAATGTGTGAGTTGGCTCTGAAGACATAAAGCAGCAAAAAGGAGAGTACAATTTTTGCTCTAAGGTTTTCTTTCCTTGTGCATCTTTTAGTTTAAGTGAATCCAAACAACTGGAATTCCAAATTTGTATCAAGTGTATCAAGTAGACATCTAGGAGAATGGTTTTAAATTTGAGTATTCATTGTGGCATAGCATGCTCTCTTATCTTGGGTTGCTTTGATCCTGAATTCTGAAAAGAGGTGCTGTAAGGAAAATCCAATTGCAGGACAAAAGAATTGGATCTGCATATCCTTAGGAACTTACTAAAGTGAACCAATTTCATTATTTCAGTGCTTTTTTTGACCTTTCCTGTAGAGGTGCTAGAAAAAGACCCCTCTTAAGCTTCCCACAACACGCAGGGGGAAAATAAGGATAAATGAAGGAGAAGATCTAATGAGAGATCCATCACTTTCTGGTGGAAAGGACAGTCCCAGGAATTGCAGCACAGCTCTTCCTTAGTACACCCTTATCCAGTTTATGTATGCAGCACAGGTCCCCATTTCCAGGTAGCCAGGTGCCTCCTAGCCTTGGCAGGTCACCTCTAGGAAAGGCAAATAACCAACATCAGCTGCAAACCAAGAATTCACTAGGACACAAGTCTTCAAGATTTCCAGGAAGTCTATCAAGTACATATGATTACATTCTGAGAGGAGAATGATTACAGATAAACAAGAAGATGTATTTTTCATCTTGCTCTGAAAAAATGTTTGCCCATAGTCACAAGTCAAGAAATTATTGACTGAAATGGCTTTTTGATGTGGATTTTTAAAAAATAAATCTGCATCAGAATTCTTCTAATGCTGCTTCTGGCATTTTATCTTGGGACTGCTTTTCCTCTCCATGAGCTACTTCAGCCTGATAGGTCATGCACAAGAGCTGAATAAGAAATGAACAGTGGCTACATCTTTGAGGGAAAAACCAAACCAAACCAGGAAACCCTTACAGGAAAAGGAGATTTCTAGCCCAACAGATTTTTTCATATTTTAATAGCAGTAAATGATTATTTATCCTTAAGCAGTACAAAACAAATTGCATTTGAGTGTAAAGCTACTTCATAAATAGGAAGCAGAAGTGTGGGGACCCAGTGAGCTGCTAATCAAGGTAACTCACATGTGAAGTACTTCTTATGATGCATTAGATGTGTCAGCATATTTCCAGGCTAAGAATAGAGTGGAATAAGCCATTTGTTATTTTTTTCTTTGTGAAAATAGATTGGAATTCATATTGCACATTATTCATGCGACTAGAAAATTGCAATCTTCCATGTTTTCATTTTTACTGCTTTTCTTTGCCAAACTGACTGAAATCAATTATGGTGACACATTATGAAAATCATTGCACATAACAAATTTATAACTTCTAGAGGAGAAGCAGCACTAATTGCTCAAAAGGCATCTTAAGCATTTATGAGTTACAGTGAAGTATGAAAAGAGCACAGCCTCTAGTTACAACAAGTCAATTGTACAGCCACCAAAGATGTGACTACAGTTCAGGCAGGGAATTCACAAAGACCTCAGAAAGCTGAGGTATTATAATAACATCTGCAGCAGCACAATGCTCAGCACAGGCTGACCTCCCAGCATGTACTCACATGTCCATGTAGAATGTGAATTCATCCACTGAGTTCCTTCCTACCACAGCTGTACTCCAGGCACCCACCTTAGGGAAGCCCCCAGCTGCTGGAGCCTGCAGTGGTGCTACACACCAAGAAGTTTCAAAGTTTTTGTAAAGACTGGAAAAAAACATACTTGGAAATGTAAGAGTATTTGAACAGTCTGTGGAGACTTGCTGATGAATCCAGAGAGCTGCCCAAGTCAGGTGATAGTTAATCTCCTCCCCTTTCAGCAGATACCAACTGCATTAAAAGAATCTGAAAGCAGTGAGGTTGGTTGGTTTTGTTGGTTCTGTGGGGGTTTTTTGGTGTTGGTTTAGTATTGCTTTGTTTGTTGTTTGTTTGGGTTTTTTTGGTGTTGTTAGGGTTAGGTTTTTTTCTTTGTTTTGTTGTTGTTATTTATGGAAATTGTTTAGCAATTGCTATAGATGTTACTGGAACATTCTTCAATTGCAAGAAGAAGAAGAAATTGTCCCCTTACTTTACAACCACCAAATCTTCATGTTCTATACTTAACACATATTATTTATAGAGTTACTTGTATATTTGCAAATACTTTGTGTTCAGCTACAAATATCAGCATATATGGCCAATATAACTGGTTGCAAACAGTAGCAAAAGAAGGTCACAGCTCTGGAAAACCTGGCAGCTCTTGCAGATGAACAAATGGGTTAAGTCTCACTGGGTGTGTCAAGAAGTTCTGAGACACTGTAGAATGAAAGTCAACAATCAAACCTGAGAAAACTGCAGAAGCATAGGAACATGCAGAGGGGTGCTTGGCAGGTAGGAGTAAAGGACTTCTGGGTTTTCCAAGAGAGCTTCAGTGTGGGTATCTATCTGCTGATAGGGAGAGGATGTGGGCAAGTGGCTGCAGATTAGTGAAACAGCAGAAATAGCACATTATATGCAGATTCTGGAACTGAACATTAGATTTTCCTGCAACAGCAAGATGGTATTCTACAGCAGAGGACTTTGGGAACTCTGTTTCGACTTCCCTGGTTATCTTCTCTTGTTAGAGCTCAGCAGAATAGCCAGATGGACAACACCAGTCTTCCAATCCAGGAGGTAAGACAAACATTGCATGTGCAGAGCTACAGAAAAACACCTACTGGTGTTTTGCAGGCAATGAGAGTGCAGCAGAATAGAAGCAGCATTTCAGGATTGTAAGATATGGAGTACTTGGTACCAGATCTAGAGCCAGGGGAGGTTGCCCAAGTAACTGAAATTAGTAAGAAAACACATCCAAGGACAAGAAAAAGGAAGAGGACTTGCCCATAAAAGGTTTTCCTTTAAGATGTGTTGCACATGAGTAGCTTGAGGACTCCAGACTGGCTATGGTAATAGGTGCAATGTGCTGCTGAAAACTGCACATATAGGCATTTGTCACTGCAGTGAACGTTCAGTGGTTAACCCTGCCTCCTCCTTCAGGGAGAAAAGAAAGGGGAGAAGTGATAAAGGAGAAACTGGAAGTTCCCCATTCCCTCTTTAGGAGAAAGGTGGCAAGAGAAACCAACAGTACACAGGCTGGTGGTTGCTTGAACCCATAAGCAATAGTGATTAAAATCTGCCCCTGTGACTGAAATGAAAGGAGTGTTGGTGAGATAGAAGAGACACTTACACAGAGGGTTTTGATGTGCAGGCTTACAGAACCTAAAGCCTAACATACAGATATTCTGAGCCAGCTCTCTGCCTCAACTCTGCTATTCTGATACAGAGCACAAACAATTTATTCAACCTTTTATTATCTGGGTAATAAATAGTTTGCAACCCTATTAAAAAAGATCAACCCGTTGACTGTTTTCCCTTCCAGGGATGGCAGTATTTTTCTGTTCTGTTAATGTTCTGAACATGAAGATCAGGACTGGAGACAGGTGGTAATTTTCCTGACAGGTGGCCACATTACACAGCATTTTCCCAGATCCCGCCCCACCCCCCAAATGCAAATGCAATCTGGAAGTATACAACTGCCAAGAATATCTTTTCTTTTTGTGTCCATTCTGTTTCCTTTTTCCTTACTTCAGATAGGAACTAAACTAACACCCAGAGACACACGTTTGGGCACTGAAATGTTTACAGCCTGCACTTACCCTGAAGAGTGCGCGCACTGCACGGATATATCCAGGATTGCACAGGGCATTTCTGCATGCAGGGGATGCCACTGGGGATACTGCCTGCTCCCCATTCCTGAGCATTGCTTCTGTAGTTCTGATTCATGTCAGTATAGATTATAAAATACTGAATTAAGCTGTTTTATTTGAAAGTCAGTGCAAACCTTCAAATGAAGAATGGAAGCATTAGGAACTAATGAATTCTCTCTTCCTCCACATGCAATGCTAAAAAGAACCTGACAGATCCAACAGAACTCTATGATTCTGTTCATATGCTTCATCTTGCACCCATAGGCACTGGTTAATAAGAGAGATCTTCCTAGTTTTAAATGTTCCCAGAAGCCCAAATTCAATTCAAGTAAAGTCTCCGTTCCATTTTCAACATGATGGAACCAATATGGGGGCCATTTTTCTTGTGAAAATAGAAGAAAATATTTACAGTGGGGATTTCATGATTATAAGAACAGTAGCTGGGCTAACAGTCCAAGCTTCTTTAAGCAAACACAATTTTTAATACAACTGTTTGCCCGTTACCATAAAAAGCAAATATATGTTCTTGTTCCATCATTTTATTTTATTTTAATGAGGAGAATAAAGCCTGGAGGAAAATGTAGTCAAGCTATGTGGAGGTGGAAAGTACAACATCCATCTGGAATAACCACATTCAACTCAGAAGAGTTGCTCTAGATTTGCACTAGTGTCCAGAGTATTAAAAGAGGTAAAGGAAAAAAAACCCAGCCAAATGTGAAATGTTTTGATCACATGGGAAAAGGCAAGCTCATAAAACAGCAATAGTTACAACAAAACCTGATGAATGTCCTGGCTTAGCCAGGGCCAAAGGAAGCAATCAAACAAGAATATTAAAAAACTTAATTATTTCTTTGATTCAGCTTTGAACAGAGAGTATTGGCAAAGGAACCTCTATGTACAGTCATTATATTTTGTTTTTCCTTCTAGGTAATACTATTAAAAATGGGGATACTAGAAATACAAGTTCAGAAACCAGCAGCTAATGTCCTAAGTAAATTATTATTAGGTTATTTATGACATATTTTGGAAGAAGCACAGGAAGAAAGCAGAATGGATGATAGCAGCTCTGCTCCCCACTCTGCAAACTGCATGGACCATAATACACAATTCTGAACCTACTGGAGATGAGCTGTGAAACTGCAAACCAGTAAACCTTACTGTGGCATCTTGATAACTTATTTTAATGAAAATAACATAGCAATAGAGAACTTAGTCCATTATTTCCTAAAAAATAAATAATAATTGCTCCCCAAAAGTTCATGTGATATTGACCTCTTGCTACTGCTTGGCTTTCTAGAGGGTCGGGAAATGGGAGAACGATTTCCACAGTTCTCAAAAGACTGCAGATGTGTCCTTAAGCAGAAGACAACACAGAAACTGAGAAGACACAGATGAAGAGAAAATACCTCCAATGATTAAAAATTATGGTAGGAAAAAAAAAATGATTACTGTCAACAAACTGAAAAACTAAATTCTAACAGACATCAAATATTCCCAGAAATCGAAATCATTTACAAAATGGATGGGAGATAGGGAAGCACAGTCCACTTGCAGCAGGGATTCTGACATTCTGAAGACAGTGTCATGAAAAGCACTTAGGCCAAAGTCACAATATTAAAGTGTATATCTGATACAGTCTGATATATTTCTTACTGTTAAAGGTCTGAAGAGTTAAACATGTGACAAACTCATTTGGTTTATCATGTTCAGTGAGAATCTTTAAACAACCTAAACAAACCTGGGGAAAGAGCAAGATGATGGCCATATGCAAATTTCAGAAGTTCAAGATAATTTCCCCTAGAATAACAAGTAAGTACTGTTGCTTATGAACATCAGGAGAGCCTAAACTTACAGCATGAAATCTAGGAACTGATCCGTGAATCCCTGTAGCCAGCTGATGAATACAATTGCTGCAATAAAAAAGGCCCAAGAGAGAGCCTATATGCTTATGAGCTTGAATCTGACATGAAGATTTAAAGCTCAATTTCTCTTTAAAAGATAACTTTACAAGACTGTTTATAAAGATACCCTGCCTAAATTCCAGAATCATGTCTGAATAATAACTGCGATGAGCAGTGACAACAAGGCTCCAGGGCACAGGAGCTGGGATTATATAAGCATAGATTGGCTAGAACTAAAAAAATAAATATGGCATCATTTCTGGGGACAGTATAAAAATACTTCCTTAAATAACACCTAATAGTCTTGTAGTTGGTTGATGAATAAGAAATATACATTTAAACAAGTTTGTAAGTGAGTACCAAATGGCTTTCCTACATTTTTGAACAGAATCTGCTTGTGTGAGTCTGCTTCTTCCAAAAGGTACTGATGATTCTTCAAGCAGGTTGGAAAGATGTAATACCAATTTCTCAAACTATCTAGTTTAGGTAAGGGTTTTGGGTTTTTTTTGTATCATCCAAGATAATTAATTTTTTCACAAGAGGCAACATGGACAGATTAAACTTGATCTTCTCTGTCTTTGATCCCAGGCTTTACCTTATCAACATTGCTAGAACTACAGACAATATCAGTTCTTTCTGTTTCCTACCAAGGAAATAGAAGAGTATGCAAAAATGAGAAATACTTAATTGAAACTTAGATTCTAAAGGTAAATCTAGCAAGCAGGATGATAACCAATTAAAGGTTTAATTAGGAATGTAAAGCTGCTAATTAAAAGGCAAAAACCCTGATGGTTTTAATAGGTTTGGCTATTTCTAATTCAGATTTTGAGAGGTACTTTATATAATCTATTTTTTTTTTGTAAGTTTTCTTAAATTCAGCTAATTTTACATAACAATTCAATATGGACCTCTGGAGATTAAAATACATTTAAAAACATTTAAATCAAGAAAACAAGTTATGGTTCCTACACTAGCACAAAACTAACTGCAGTTGTTAGAGAATTATTTACTACACAGTGCCACTGAAGGAATGTGAAAGGCTGTATATTAAAGTCAAGAATAAAATAATATCATCAACTGAAAGTGTTAAATTTGCATGTGCAACCTTGATTTGCTATTCCATTGGGTATTAATTATGATCATGATGCTAACATCCTATCAAAGAGTGCAGAAGTGAAATATATTCACCCTGGATTGGAGGTCTTGCATTGCCTGTCTTCTGTCAAAGCATAGACCTTGTAAAACTAAGAGCTGCTGATCATGCAAGTGAAGCTTTAAATATGTAAAATCTCCCACAAACACAGAATGTGAGGGGTTGGAAAGGACCTCTGGAGATCATTTAGTCCAACCCCTCTGCCAAAGCAGGTTCACCTAGAGCAGGCTGCACAGGAACACATCCAAGTGGGTGTCCAGAAGGAAGGAGGGATAACACATCCTTACTTAACGACTGATTCTGTATCTTTGCAAACTCACAGATCTGTTCATACAGCTCTATAGCAAGAACCTCATCTGGTTGTGCTTAAAGACAAAGCAGTGGCCAGAGAACCATTAGGGAACCATTGGAATTCTTGTTTCTGGATAGCAAAGACAACACTAAGCACAGAGACTGAACATTCTTTCTGACAGTCCCCATCATTTCTAAGTTTCACCCATTCTGTTAGAAACTGCACCACATTATCAGAGCCCCTGGTAGAGGACTTTTATGATTTCTCAGTTGCCAGATTTCAGGATCCTATTCTAAATTTGGTAAGTAGAGATCTTTATTCAGGATCAGCAGCTTTGGTAGCTTTTCCCCTCACGATAAATTTAGCTGTACATGATACTCCTCTGGGAACAACAGAAAGATGTTCAGTCCCTCTCATGCTAGGGGAATCAGAACAGACACTTTTATTCCTCTACTTTGCAAGCAGGCAACCACCTAGACTGTTTCAGGAAACCACCAAAATTTTCTCTTTCTCTCCTCATCTTTCTCCAGCCTCACAGGATAGAAGACAGAAAAACAAATAGAAAGAAAGCAATAGTTGAAAGAGGCTGAATTTCATTCTTTCATTCTCCTTTCCTGATAACGCTTCTTCCTCTCTCTACAGCACACAGTATGGCACACTGGACGAGGACACTGACACAGCTCTTCCCCATCAGGCCAGAAGCATAAGGTTGGTGAAGCATCCTGATAGCAGCAGAGGCAAAGCTGGAGAGGTGGGCAGGCAGAACTGATGCAGGACTAATGGCAAATTCATGCATTGAATGTTGTACCATACTTTTATTAACTCTCTGTTTCAGAGTTTCATTGGTTAGGGATGGAACTTAGAGGAAAATTCTCACTCGATAGAATGTCTGTTACTATTTTTCTGTGAAGCCCTAGAACTGGCACTGGCTGGCTAAAATAGGCAAGTAAGGTACAGCATTCTATCTGCCCATTCAGAATTCATTAATTGATTTGAAGCCAGAAGAGAATTATTCCTCTAAACAAAGCTAGTAAGGACTCAGTGGTTTTCTGTCCTCTCTTGTAGCATAGGATGTAGTCTACTTCCAGGAATATGTAGCATATAGCATTATTTATATTCCTTTAAAAATAAATTGTTTTCTTTTTAAACAACTGGAAAATGTTTCAGGTACTTAAGTTGTTCAGCAGCCCTGAAAATTACACTGTTTATTTATTGCAGATATTGATTTCCTGATGATTTAATTTACTCTTAAAAGAAATTGAGAAACCTCCTTTGCTGTAGTAAAAACTGTCAGCCTAATGAAGTGATTCTTCTGCTTCTACTTTCAAGTACAAATGATCTCTCAATTCACACTAAAGGAGTCTATAAAACAAAACAGCTTTTCATTGCTATTTCCTTTCATTTGAGAGTTGCAAGGCTAGCAATCCTAAACTACAAACTTTAGGAGCATAGGAGAAGACATTCATAGTGTCCATCAGACACCTTCTTGTGTGTATGCTTCAAATAAAAGCACTATGAGAATAATGTCCTGACTGGACCCTCCTTGGAACTACAATAACTCTTGATCCTCAGTCCAGAAGGGCAGGATGTGGAGGTCTGAGGGAAAAACCAAGAGTCATTAATTAGGAGAGATGGAACAAGAAGCCATGGCCAGCAGGTTTTCAGCTGGATGGAGAGGTCTTACATTCCAGCTCTGGGAGAATCTGTGTATGCTATCTACTGATCTATTCATATAAAATAAATGCATTCACTACAGACAAGAGCTGTGGGCCCAGACAGGCAGCTCTGAATTTGAGAACTATCCTGAAGTTACCAAACCTATTTGGTACCACTTGATCTTCCAGTGTAAACTATTATTTTTATGACAACTATGGGTAAAGCAAACACACAAAGCTATTATGAATTAGATATTCAATCTGTCTTGATAAGATAACATGATCTACAAAAATGTGCATAACCTCAGATGTTACAAGAGTGCAAGATTCACACTTTACATTAAGCTACTAAATCATTAACCTATGAGGAGATGGTTCTGCTTGTTTTTCTTGCAAAGTGGAACACTTTAAGGTCAAAAATACCTGACAGGTTTATATGGTCACAAACAGCTCACAGGTATATACGGCCTGGTAGTAAAAGTGCTGTTGTGTGTAATGAGATCTGTAGGTTTACACTTTCTGATGAACAAATTGAACTAACAGTCCCATGCTTCAAGTCAGTGTGCCCACAGTGTAAGTCAGGGGATACAGGATGAGCACAAACGCTTGGAAGTCTGATCTTGCACACTTGTTCTGAGAAAGTCTGCCAGATCTTAATCCCTTAAGAAGTGTTGCTGGAGACAAGTGTCTGGTTAATCACGTTAGTACTCTATGATGAGACAGAAGCTGAGCTATCTGACATTCTTAAACCAAAGGCACTTGTGGGTGTTTGCACAAACAGCACTTAAAGCACCTAAAAAGGCTGAACATTTCCCAGGTTAGAAAACTGAGCAAAGATGTTCAGAAGCTGACCTTTAGTTTCAGATGCCTGACCTCCACTTCAGTCTTGCTCAAGCACTCCAGTGCACTCCAGACATCAACGGGGTTGTTCTTGTGACTAAAGCAAGGTACTGGGTGAGGCCTTAAGGCTTCATGTGCTATTATCTCCACATAGTGGTTTTATAGAAGTCTCTAAATTCCCTAAGTAAGCAGATGCATCTCTAAGAGTGTATGCTCATTGCTCTCCAGTCTGTCCTCCTGTCTTGCAAATGCTCACACAAGTTCTTAACATAACTCTCACACATAAATTTTATGACATGGTTTCTTCCGTGAGTAAATAAACAAAATCTCTTACACCTTGAGTAAGAAGAAGATAAACAACCCTCATTAAACTGTAATCAGAGAACAAACTCAAAAGTGGCTTAATTCATACTGCTGTATAACTCTCAAAAACTAGGACAGACAGTGCTACTTATCCCTGTTTATGCACTGATGGTTAGGTTACTCTCTGCAGTGGAATAAGATGTGGCTAAAGAATCTCATTTCTGCATCACCCCAAAGTCACTCTTATCCTCTAGGAGTCTCTTAGCAATAAACTACAGGGACATAACCATTACTTTGCTTGATTTCATGAGTGGCACCTCTACACTTTTCATTCTAGCACTTCATTTTGTGTTGGCCAAATTCAAGGTTCAGTTTTAATTTAATCTTTATCTAAGAGACTATTCTTTGTCTTCATAATTATGTCCCTCTCATGAATTTGGCTAGTAAGATAAAATGAATTAGAACTATGCAAATAATCTACCAATTGGAGTGTATGATGTCTGTAGAGGGAATATAGGACACTTCCCCTAACTAAAGCACATATTTCAGATCAATTTCCTCAACAGGCCAAGTATTGATGTATTGTGATAGCTACTCCTTAGCTCTGTGTATTTATCTTAAAGTGAAATCTCTGAAACTCTACAAACCAAGATTAACAAAACTGCTGTGGAAAAAAGAGCACTCCTGTTATAACTGAATGGGAACTGTGGCAAACATCTACCCACATCTGACATCAAGAAATTATCTGAACATATACTTGAACTTATATACTTGCTTTAGAGTAAGGAAAAAAAAATCAATTAAAGATAATTATCTTAAAAGATTAGGTTGTTAAATTCTAATTGTAGGCTTCTAAGAGACTACACAGTTGAGTAAAGTTATTCATGTGCATGCCTACTACATGAATTTATTCAAATATTAGTATATTTCTACGTCCCATTGCATTGATTCATCTCATAATAAAAACACAGTGAATTTGAAATTGGTGTGTCTCCAAGCAGACCACATAATTCAGCCAATCCTTATTTATTTACTGAGGCAATTAAAATAGTAAATATGTCACAGAGCTATCTATTTTCCACTGTAGAAGATGCAGTGAAATAACAAAAAGAAATTCAAACTCCTCTAGAAGTTTTAGCATTTAAAATGCACTTGCTGTAGCTGCTTAAATCTAGCAGTGTAACGGGTGATTGGGTCTTTGGCTTTCTTGGAGGAATCACACACACAAAAAAACCAAACACAGTACAAAAGAACCAAATTCCAGTATTTCCTTCTGATGTTATCTGTGAGCATTTTTAGAATAGTGAGTTGGCAGAGATGTGCTTAAGTGGTGTTGACTTCTACACAGAAATTTCAACTATCTTTGATGTCCTTCACAATAACACTAAAAAGAAAGAGACTCCCAAAATTTCTGAGTCATTTCCCCTCCCTGTGCTCCCTCTGGATGAGGAAACTGATGTTATCCTTACATTCTTTGATGCTCCCTAAGACTCAGCTGCTTCTATTCACTTTCTGATAGCTCTTGACCCACAATCTCTTTTGGACAAGGTGGTTTCTCCCATGATGCTCTTCTTTGATTCCTCCCCCTCTGTACTCATGTGTGGCTTTGAATGCTGCATCTGAAGTACTCAGGACACATCTTGGTTCCTGACTTGAACAGTTTCCTTAGAAAAATATGTTGTTCAGAAGCTTGCACAGGTCAGGAGAAAGGTGGAGATTGAAAGAATATTGCTTGTTTGCTGCCACTAAGAAAAAGATGGGTCAGGGCTGAGGATTAGAAACATAAGAACTATGAGAATTGGAGTGAAACTAGGTCACGGTTAGGGAACACAGGACTGAGCTGGACATGAATGAGGGAAAGGATCTCTTAAAAGTCTTTCCCTCCCTCTTTCCTGATGAGGCCATAGTTTCTGGTTTGTCTATTTCCCCATTTTTCAGACCTCAGGAAAAATTATGCATTTGCCCTTTACCTAAGCTGTTAGATGAAAAGGTGTGTGATTATGGCTGTCCCATCTCATACTGAAGCACCAACATGTAGTTTATATTCCTTGCTGCAGAAGACCCTTACAGGTGGATCACTTTGGTTCCAGAAGCTTCCGAAGATCTTCTACATTGGCATTCCCAATGCAGAGACAAATATTCAGAGTCATTGTGTCCTTCCTACCTCATGATGGCCATTCAGTCTTCCACAGCTCCCTTTTGTCCATGGTCTCCCTCCAAAAACAACGTATGTGCAAGAAAGGCACCTGCCTGTATGAAGTCATCAAGAATGTCCATCACATGAGCACCATAGTTCAACAGAAATAGGTCTCTCTTCTCAGCACTAAGACTCCCAGGCTATGTATGTACCTATGTACTTTGGGTTGGGCTTTTTGCTAGATATTAGTTTTTCCGAGTTACTTGGCAAAATATCAATTCTCTCTCCCACCCAGAATATTTGCCAGATAAAAGCAAAATCAGAAAATAGTCCAAATAAATAACTAACTGCATAGTATGACTATAAATTTCTGTGGCTGAAGGGTGTTTGCCAAATTTAGGTCATGGGTATTTGTCTAAAAAAGATAATTAGCAGACTGGAAAGGAGGGCAAATTGATGTGCATTGCTTCCTATTCATGACAACACTGTTGACAGAAATGTTTGAACAAAAAAGGTGGGGAAACCTCTAAAGCTCACACAAAGTCTAATTAAGACACATCACTTTTTGAAAAGGTTGACTATCACCACTAGTCATCATTTCAAGTTGGTTTTTTTTTAATTAAAATCAGTAAGATTCTTGCCACAAACAACCAGAAAGCATTTTCTTCAGATAGTGATTGTCCTGGTTTCAGCTGAGATAGAGATAATTTTTTTTCTCTTCTTAGAGAAGCCAAAGGGAAATATTCCCCACCCTCAGAATATAAACTCAGAATATAAACTGGGAGGGGTGGATCAGTACTCAGCCATTGGTCAGTGGCTGGCAAGCAATTGCATTACGCAGCACTTGTCTTTTCCTGAGTGTTATTTCCTTCTGTTATCTTCTTTTCCATTTCAGTCATTATTCTTCTATTTATTTTATTGCTGTTTATATTTTAGTTTCATTAAACTGTTCTTGTCTCAACCCACAAGTTTTCTTCTCTTTCAGTTCTCCTCCCCACACCCCTGGGAGGGCGAAGGAGTAAGCACGTGGCTGTGGAGTGTTCAGTTGCTGACTGAGGTTAAGTGGTGAGGGTGATCACAAATTCAGTCATCGTGTCCAGTGACAGTGCTGTCAGATCCATCCATGGGTATGCCATTTCTATGTGCATCTCCAAGTATAGAAAAAATCTATTTTTTCTTAGAAGATTTGTTTGCAGAGGTCAGATTCCATTTTTATCTCCTGGATAGGCACCAACTGGAAGTGAAGGAAGCCCGGTACAGTGAAGTCTAATATATTTAATCTGATTACTTAAAAAGCATGAAAGAAGCTTGGAAGTCCAATGGACCCACGTTTATGCATATACCCAGAGACCTAACAGGTATTAAAAAATAAGTGCACATATAACCAGATGCATGGTAATGTCAGTATAGATTTCAATTTCTCCAAACTCTGGTTCTGCCAGATTTAACCAGACAGGTAAATCTGATTGTTTTTATATTTTCCATAATATTCTTTTATTCTTGTAGATTGACAATAAATTCATCTCTGTAATAACCTATTTAGGTATCTATGAATGTAAAAATGCATATATGTATGCATTGATTAGCCTATGTTATGAGTACTGACTCTCAGTGAGGTTGGTGTTTCTGAATCACTCAAGTGCTCTGGAAAAAACCCAAATATATTCCACAATGAGATAAAGATGAAATGCATCAATGATCCTTCCAAGTCAAACAACAGAACTTTGGTTTTGTGATCTTGTCTGTGCTTCCCCCATTCCATCTGCCCAATAAATCACAGAGTAAACAGCATGGAACACAGTTGGCTTATTTTAAGGATAAAGATCTACTGAAACCTTGTTTAGATTAAGAGACAGCAGTTCCAGGGAGAGTAAATCTGTCACACTTTATATTTAGATGCTATGCCATCCTTCTCACAGATCAAAACCTCAAGTTAAATTCTCTCCATTTAAAGTACATCCAACCTGATGCCAAACATTTTTTACCACACTTCCTTTAACTACTGTAAAATTCCATGCCTCCTCAGAACTCTGCAGGTGATGATTTTATTAGTGCTATTTGTTTTCTTTTCCTGATCTTCTTCTAGAGTGCACAAATAGCCTCAGTTTTACCTCCTGGTAATAGAGGCTCTCTGTGTACATCAGCTGTTGAGGATCCATGCTGTTCAATAGAGCTATCTTAGGTTTAGATTTCACCTACTGGGATAGAAACTCTGGAATCAAATACACGATTATTAGCCATTTCATAGGAAGAATTTAGATAATCTGAGAGAATCACATCTAGGTTGGAAAAGACCTTTAAGACCATCGAGTACGACCATTAACAGATTATTACCAAGTCTGCCACCAAACCATGTCCCTCTGGCCATGTCTATGTGCCTTTTAAATACTTCCAGGGATGGTGACTCAACCACTTCCCTGGGCAGCCTGTTCCAATAATGCTTTTGGTGAAGAAATTTCTCCTAATGTCCAACCTAAACCTCCCCTGGTGCAACTTGAGGCCATTTCCTCTTGTCACAGGGCTTGTTACTTGGGAGAAGAGCCCAACAACCACCTCAGTACAACCTCCTTTCAGGTAATTGCAGAGAGCAATCAGGTCTCCCCAGAGCCTCCTTTTCTTAAGGCTAAACAACCCCAGTTATCTCAGCCACTCCTCACAAGACTTGTGCTCTAGACTCTTTACCAGCTTTGTTGCCTTTCTTTGGCCATGCTCCAGCATCTCAATATCCTTCTTGTAGTGAGGGGCCCAAAACTGAACACAGTACTCAAGGTGTGGCCTCACCAGTGCCCAGTACAGGGGGATGATCACTTCTGTAGTCCTGCTGGCAATGCTGTTTCTGATACAAACCAGGATGCTGCTGACCTTCTTGACCATCTTGGAGCTATGGTTTGTTTTTCACAAGATGTGCCTATTTAAATAAGTAGTGCTGTACTGTGCTTGCCATTCAAACATCACCCTCACTATCAAAGCAGTGGAAGAAACTCATAAAACAGGACAGAAAAAATGATTCCAAATATAACCCTAAAGCAAAAGCTCTCTTGAGCAGAGCCTGTTGTGATTTGTAAATAGCTTTACACGAAGGACATTTTTTAAATGTAAGCAAAAGATAGGCTATCTTTCAGGCCACTCAAAATTGAAAGGCTATTGCTACATTTTATAGCAAATTTGACAGATGACTGCATTCTGCCATAGCTGGATTTCTGGGATGACATAGTAAGACAAGTCAACCAGTAGCTGCCCCTTTCTGCCAAAATTTCTATTGCTCCTCTATCTCCCTGTCTGTCCAGTCCCAACTATGCATTCCTTCCAGTTCCCTTATGTATTATTCTGACTAGCAAAAGAGGTAAGCACCAGATAGTTTAGTTCATTATTCTGGGAAAAAAAAAAAAAGAAAGATTAAAACAGCAAAAAAGAACTAATATTTTGTCAGGGATTTCTTACAGAAATACCTGATGAATGCCAGAGTAAGAGCAAGGGAGGTGTTGTCAGCACTGTGCAGCTAAACAAAAGGTGGAGGCAGAGCAACACTTCCATTTTCCTGTGCTAGTGAGTCAGAATAATTTTGTTTGCTCAGGTATAAAATGGCTACTCTGTGGTCTGATAACACAGGGATACAGCAAGCTGTTATGGCTATTAGACAGGGCATGTGGCATGGATTCCTCATTTTTTCTGCTCAAGCAATGTACAGGGAAAATGAAGATTTGCATGGCCTGTAACCTGCATCCGTGACGCCATGAAACTCATAAGTCTGAAGAAGATGTGTTAATGACAACAACAGACAGCACTAAAGCATGTCCAAATACATATTACTAATTCAAACCTGTTCAGTGATGGAGGAGCTTTCAGTGGTGTGGGGGCCATTCTGGACCCAGTAAGTTGTTTTCTTTGCACTGGGTTTAAGACAAACTTTGATAAAGCAAAGATCGTAATAGTTATAGATGAGTCAGAATTTCATACAGCACCTGATCACCAAATAATTAGCAGCTCAATACAAAAATATTTAGATGCTCTATTCTATATGTTTGAAATAGGTGGCTGTACTGGCCAAGCACATCTTTGATGTGATGGAGGAAGTCCAAAGGAAAGGACTCGGTGACTCCAGAAAGTACCTACAATGAATTTTAACAAGAATTTGTGAGCTGAATAAGTGACAATACAGAAACATGCATCCTGAAATCTGAGAGCAACGTGTCACTTCTTCAGATCTGACACTATAATAATTACTGCTAACACTGATTTTAATCTGCTTATTCAGGCAGAGAATGTGACAAAGACCCCGAGTTCTCTTCCTCCTCTGAAATGAGGAAGAGTCAAGTCTGACCAAGTCTCTTAGTTTCTCACACCTGGTGTGGTGATACAGAACCTTCTCTGATAGGAAACCAGAGATGCACACAATTTTATTGTGTCTAATGTCAGAGGCTTCTCCAGACCAGAACTACAGCAGAAGGATATGGAGACAATAAGAAAAGGAGTTCAATTTCATACCCCTCTCCATCCAAGTGTTTGCCTGAAGCATGGACAGTCCAGGTAGAGTGGTATCAAGCAATGATGGGAGCAATGAACAAAGGTTTGGGAGCTGAGAGCAGTCTTCAACAAGGGAAAATGTTCTTAGAGAAGAAAACAAATTGGCTGTGTTTAGGACAAAGGAAAAGAATGACCAGATGGCCTAGCAATTCCTTCAAGAATGGGCTTTTTGCCTTTTATTTGCAGAAAGTTAACTTGTGCTGGTGATGGGAAGATGCTCTTTCATGAATGATTTGCAGTGTGCTCTCATTCTGTGGGCTGGACCATAGCTGCCATTATGAGGATCCAGCACCCAGGAGTCATCAGTGTAGGTAAAACCTACATTGTTGTTTGAAGTTCCTTGAGAATCCCACAGAGACTCCTAGGATCAGTAGAGCATAGCAACAGCAATTCCCATTGCTGTGGAAGCTATAGCAGTTGCATCTAAAGCAGCCTGAGAAGAAATCTAGGAGACAAATTGACTGTCATACCAAAATGAACTTTCATTTATCTCTGTACTTTAATGGCACCTTATGAATAATACACTCTATTTCAGGCCAATTTAGCATAGTCCATTTCAGTACTGCTGCTGGATTATTTGAAATGATCACCCCAAGGTGTGATGTTAAACATTCATTCACAGCACAGAGGTACACGCTTCACTTGCTTAGGAAACAGCTTGTCTTTTGAGACCTGTTCACTTGTGACCAATAGAAACACCAATACCTCCTGAATCTTTCAGAAAGACAGGGAAGCCACAATACCATTATGGGACTTAAACTGGTCATAGGAAACCTTGTTCTACATCATTACATGAATCCTAAACATTCTGTCTTGCTATGACTTTGTGTTGCCCAGCACAACAGATTCTGATCCAGACCAGGCCCTTTAGTGCTACCAATAAACAAACAATTGGGTGTATTTCTCTGATGGTAGCCAAGTAAATCTTTCCTATCTCTCCATCCAGAGCACTGCATTAGCAGCAGCACCCAAACACAGTGCACGTGTGGCAGGAATTCTCTTTCTGTTACCCAACACATTCATGGCAGAATAAAATTTTCTGGCTCTGTTAAAAAGTATTTTTACAGGATACTGTGGAAGACTCAGAGCCATTAAAATCTGTATTTTTTTTTCAGTCTGCTTTTAACAATTCCATTATGAATTGTATTGTCAGATGTAATGGTGAATCTACTACATCTTGACTTGAATTTTACTGCCTGATGGTTTCAATAATTACAAATGAATGGTGCAGCAAGATTGGCTTAAATGAATTGTGTTCTGTGTGTGGCCCCAGGACCTGCTTTCAGGGTACTGTTCAGCCCTGTGTACAAAAGCAAAGTCTAGTCCACAGCTAGGGTTTTTTTAGTGATATATTCTGTGAACATTTGAGAGCCAAATGCAGAAGCCTTAGTTAAAATGAATAAATAATTCCTTTTATGTCACTCTCTGTCTTCAAAGCACAGCTTCCATTAATTCAGTGTTCAATTAGGCAAACCAGGCTCTGTGTGCCTAAGATGAGAAGCATTTTATGTTATGAGATGACATCTCAACAGAAACAAACAAAAAGGACAATAAATTAATAAATAAATAAATAATCCCTGGTAATTGATGCTCTTGTTTGATTCAGATACTAGAACTGGTAGAAAATTTCCTGTGGATGAGGCAGGGGTTTGCTAGCAGAGAGGAGATATTAAACAGAAGGGTGCTTTGAAAAACCTTCTTCTCCTTTCTTCCTCTCACCCTTTATAATCCATTTTCATAAAAGATAGAGAGAGTTTTATATAAGGTTTGGGATAGAGCTGATTTTCCACTGCACGTTCTATTTCTGTGGCAGGGAACAGGCAGGTTTAACTTAATTCTACATGAACATCTATTAATTCAGGCTCTGTACCTTGATTTTTCTCAAAGGAGGCATTTGTAAAGCTAAAGGATGCCTAACAAGTAACAGCACTGCTCCTATAAAAGCCAGGCTGCTGAGGTGGAAAGAAGACGTGGGCTCAATCTTCTGCAAGGTCTTTCTCCTACATCTACAATTCCCCATGAAATTCCCAATTCTCCACTTACAGAAGATATCAATGAAATTTCTAGAGACAAAACTCTAACTCCCTAACCTTGCATACCTCCCAAAAGAAGAATAAATGACTACTAGACTTGTGCTTTCCCCAGAAGTGCACAAACTCAAGGGGAGTTTCCTCTTTGGGACTGACCAGAACATGCTCAATCTACTTCACACAGGTAAAGAACTACTAAGCAGAACTGGAAGCTGAGTTGAGTCTTGTGAGAAGTTCTGGGTGAGATAGAAAATGAGGCTTATGAAAATGCAACTGCTCAGAAAAAGAGCACCCAAAACTGGAGGAAACAAAGTTAGAGTCATGCTACATGAAGCAGAGACTGGTTCTCTAGGAGGAGATTTTTCTTCAGTTTCTAATCTGCCTTTAGGTTCATTAGGTTTATAGTCACCTTGGGAACAATAGTAGCAAAAGAATCAGAAAATATTAGATTGGTATTTTATACAGCATTTATACATAATTTATTTAGCTGCAAAAAGGTTGCAAAAATATTGATTTATTACCTCCATATCCTGTAACTTTTAAACCTTCCTGTAATAACATTTTTTGTTTTTTTCATTACCTTGTATGGTTTTTCACCAAATTGGATACATTTGAACCATAACAAACTAAGGAAATTATTCAGAGCAATGTTTTGAAATACATTACATTAAAATTTATCTTTTTTTTTTAATAGTGTTTTCAAATTTTCCCTACATTCATATTCAACTTCTTCTGTGTAGACTACTAACTTGGAATTCCTACTGTACCAAAAAATAAATCACCTACTGGCACTGATGTAGCTTTATAATGAATGAAGAGAAACAGGCACTTTTTGAGTGTTTCACCTTTTCCTTTAGGCAGAGATGAATTCTGCCCTAAAATAATTTATTTCCTGACATTCCCTTGGAAGAGTCTAAACAGTATCTCCTATATAGATATCCATGGTGAGAATGGCTACAGATGGCTAGCTGCATTGCAGCAGTGGATTTATTTATTGCTAGCACAACGTTCACAACTTGCTTATTACCACTTTGTAGTCTACCTTTTCATACTGGAAAGTGTCTACTTTTCATGCTGAACAACAAAAATGAATTCTGCTTTATATTAACCAATATATGACAAAACCTTAATCAAATTTTTTCTTTGGATGCTGGAATGACCAAAAGGTAATTCTGCAACAGTATGTCCTTCTCCAGCCCATCTCATAAAGCAAAATGAATTATGAAAATGAACATAAACTGCAAACTTACCCGAGTGCTTGTTAGAAGATGCTTCACATCACTGTATTACAAACATATAGGAATGGTGTAAACTCTGAACGAGAAAGGATACATCCGTATGGCTCCTGTTCTTGTTCCAATTGCCAGAATTTTCTGCACTGGGTCAAAAGCTAAGGCAGTGGGGAGATAGGGAAAACCGTGGCGAACCGTCTGAAACAGAACAAAAGAGCAAAGTGGTTGAACTGTAACCAGAAACTACAGCATGTCTGGTTTATGTTGGGAGTATAGGAAGGGAATCTGCATATTACTGTATGTGCCAATAGTTACAATACACTTCAAGAGACAGTATTTTTGAATACAGAGGTCATGGCAATGTCTATATATGCTCTTCATACAGTAATATTTGAAATGGTTTTGTTTGAACAGGGTAGATTGCAAACTATACTCCCATATACAATGGGTATTTATTGCTTTTATGGTATGATAAAAGATAACCTCAATATCCAATGGAACCAAGCTGCAAATTGGAAGGAAGAAAAAAAAATAAAAATGACACCTAATATTCTTTTAAAACAGAGTCAGAAATAACCTCAGTAACCTCAGCCTCAACAGAACAGCTTCAGCAGAAAGAAATGGTACATGTCCAGGGAAGAGATCCAATAAACCAATAAAGTGAATTGAGTCTACGAGGTAAAAATCCCTAATACCAATTTAAAAGACAAAGATGCCAGAGAATACCTTCTCAAAGTGAACAACTGAAACACTCCTTAATCTTTATTTAAAATACTATGCTTTTAATTCTAATTTTTGCAGGGATACCTCAGGGAATAAATGAGCTGAGCATCATGCAATGCATCCTTGAGGTTGAAGACTGCCTCAAATAATATTTTTAATTCTCTTAACCAGGAGGCTATGACCATATGACCTGCTTGAGTTTTATGAGGAAGAATCTAAGGAGGGAGAACACCAACAAAATAAAAAAATAAATTTGAAAAGAACTAGACTATACAAATAGACCTAAAAATTAGCTTTCCTTCACTTTGTGTGTGTGACTGCTTACATAATATTGGGTAACAAATCATGTCTATTTTTAGTATAATAATAATGGGTTTTATAACATTTAATATAATGTTGAACTCTAGGATTGACTTTTTTTTTTTAGTATATGGTTGTGACTGGAGCAGAATTACTTTGAACTGAATGAAATTTAACTTTTCAAGACATTTTTTCTTCCTTAAAATTATCTTGTTCATGAACTGTGTCTGCTGAAGCTTTCAGCAGTCCCTATGGAGCAACTTCAACAAAAGGAATTCCTTAATTGCAGACCTGTTGAGTAAAAGGCAGCTGATGATTTCTACAGCTGTTATCACTCCAACTCTTCCACTACAGCTGGAAGCACTTGAACTGACATTCTTAAGTAGTTTGGGAACAACCAGACTTATATTTTTCAGCAAATAACCAGTTCCTTAAAAGAAAAGTTATTTATTTCGATCTTAATTATTGCTGATAAGGGATGTTTTTTAAAAGAGTGTCTTAATTATTACTTTCTGGACTGCAAAAATCCAGCAACATATGCCACTTTAGTAAGCTGTAGAAAAGTAACTCACTTTCTGTTAATGTAGGCATTTCTCAAAGATCTCCACGTCTCTCTCTCTGGTTTGGTTTGCTCTAAGATGAGGTTTTGTAGCTTTTCAATGTTAGGACTATTCAAATATATATTTTTATTATTCTGACATCTAAGCTGGAACTAGATTTGTATACTATCAAATAGGTTTTACCTGTCATGTCACAAAAACATCAGGAATTAGTAACTAATTATTTCTACTGTAGTGAATGTTTGGCCTATCAGCATTACTCATTTTCTATTATATTTGAAATTTCTGTATTTGTGTGAATAAATGTTCTTCCTTATCTTAAAAACATGTGTCATTCACAAATGATCTTTTATTTATTATTAATAATTTTTAGAAAATACTCTCCATAAAGTTTGAATTTCCAGCAATTCCAGTCACACTAAGTTTCTATGATGTTTAGCTAGGACTGGAGCTTTCAGTACTATTTTTTATATCTAAGAATACAAAGATTTTTTTTTTTTAATTAATTTGGGTCCTGTTATTGAGACAGAACTATGCTTTAGAAGCAGAGAGATGCATATCTTTTCAGGATTATAGTTCAGTAAAAAAACTCTTGAACTCTGGGATGGACCCAAAACTCTTAGCACTATTTTTCAGCTGCTGTATTTACACCAATTCCAATTAAAAAGTTCTTCTGAATGCAAATTTCTGACATTTGCTGAATAATATAAAAAAAATATTGTAGAAGTCTACTGAACATCCAAGTAAATGACAGTTTACTTGGCCAAAGGCCAAAACCAGTTTGGAAGGACAGCCAAGTGATAGCATACACAGTTAAAGCAGAAAAAGATGCCTTTGAAATTGAGATTGTGGCAGAAATTAGAGCAGCCTCAGAAGTGATTCTGAAGATCAAGCCTATTCACCTAGGGACAAGCTGTAACACTCAGACCCCCTGACTGTTCTCCTTACCCTCAGTCCACAAGCCTTCTGTTTCCAAGGACTGTGAGAAAACTGAGATGAAAAGCTAGCACTTGGAGATTTTTCAACTAGGCATTGATAAATTGAGAGGGAGCATACATGTATGATATGATTCCAGAACTGTACCTTGGCTTCCTTAAAACATTTACTAATGCAGATGAAGAGGGGAAGGCTACAAAATTGATCCAAAAAAAAAAAAGTATATTCTTATTTAATCTGAGTTGTGTCTAGTAGGAACAATATAGATCAAAACTACCAATAGTGAGCAGAAAATGCCAAATTAATTTTGGAAAATTTAATTAATTTTGGAAAAAAAATATCTATCCTAACAGCAGGCAAAAGTAAAAGAAAAAAAACTATCCTAAAACATCAAAGAAATACAGAACCTGCCTACCCTGAAAACTCTAAGAAAGAAGGTAACCAAAAATATAAAAAAAACCCAACCCAAAAAAGGAGAGAAAAAGCAGACAGTAGATGGAGCCAGGATTGCTTTTTTTCCACATTATCCAGCTTTCTTTTAATGTCTCCTTTTTTGACATGCTGTCTCTAGAGGCAGTCTGTGCTCCCTAGGACATACAATTTATGTGCAATATGTGATATAATTTATTTGAAACAGAACAATTACAAATGCAGCTACAATTTCAGCATAAATCTTTGTTCAACTTAGTTATTCTCCTTTACATCTTCTTAAACAACTGCACTTCTGGTGAATTGCACATATATATCATTACAGTAATCTTTACACAAGCAATTGACCTAAATGAATATAGGAAATTGATTATTTGGGCTTCCTAGTATGCAGCCAGTGAATGTTTTCATATGCTGTACAGAACATAGTAACAATCTCTTTCTAAGATACCATGATATATTTCATTAGCTGAAATAAAGAACATTGCACTCATACTAACATGCAATATCAATTAGAATTGTTGACATGGTGTACTGGGCAATTTTTCAGTATAACTGTTCTTCTTAACTTTTCTTCTATGATTGTTTCTATTAAGACTGCAAAGACACTATTTTTCAGTGTGATTTTTATATTCTCTAAATAGCTACAAAAATAGAAGGCTAAATTCAATTTAAAACCAATTAACTAATAGGGTTTGTAGTCAACACTGTTCCTGCTAATTTGCATCAACTTAAACTGGGTAGCTTTTCTATTAACATTTTACACACAGCCTGTTTTGTGTAACTTCTGACAGCAAAACTGATTTACTGAGGTAAATGATTTTTGAGAAGATGGCTATTTGGTGGAGTTGAACTATGTAGTCTAAGCCTGTGACTCAGGATGTAGAAAGTAATTCCAAATTGTGACAAACATGCCACATGTAGAAATCTCACTGAAGCAAGTAATTGATGAGTTTACAGAAGAGATGATGAAGTGTTGACTGAAACCTATAGGCTCTTACTCAGCTATGTAGGAAATATTAAATGTCAGTGAGTACAGCTTCCACCAGAGCTGCAGTGGTGCAAATGGGTGTTGAAGGGTGAGCTGCCAAGCACCTTATCACTAGAAGACCATGACATCTCTCATTTATAGGCTTTGTCACTGGAATCTCCCTGCTCAGGCAAGATGGAAAGAGGACAAGATATCAGTAGGCTTTTAATCTAAGAAAACCCAACAGGAGGAATAAAATTGTTAATAGTTAAATTCTCATTTTTCAAAGGAGTCTTTTTTCTGAAAATTCCAGCCTAGCTAAAACTTTCCAAAATTTCAAAGGCACGAATTCATTTCGCTCTTGACCTACATTAGGAACAAGGGCTTCTGAGCATGCTCAGGATATTCTAAAAGCTACCTATTTTATTATTTTTCTCTTCCTCTCTTGTATAAAGATACCCATAAATAGTTCTTTTACTCTGTGTAAAGCCATCTACAAAAAGGGCTCTGGAGCCATAGGCTGGGAAGGCTGATTGCTGTCCCCAGCAAGATGGTAAAAAAAAGACTAAATGAGTATGCAGAAAAAGATAATTCCTGGAGTCAGCAGAGTTTCTACAGTGGAAAATCCTGTCTGACTGGGTTTCTCTAGTTCTACAAAGCTGTATGTATGCATGTAGATGAAGGGGATATAAATATATGTAACTTTTCCAAAAGCCTTCCAACAAAATTCCACAGGAATGTTATTGAAGAAACTTATGGGACCGAAGAAAAGTTTTCTTGTGGAATGAAAATTCCACGGGAATGTTATTAAAGAAACTTTCTTGTGGAATGAAAGCTGGTTAGATAATAGAAAATAAAGGAGACTGTTTAATGTTTTTGTACCATAAAGAAAATTCAAAAGTAGGATACTCCAGGTATGAATGCTTCAACCAATTTTATTCATTGCCTATAATGATCTATAAAACCTAGTGAACACTGAAATTCCCAAGCTCATAGCCGACAGTAAGCTCCTTTGGATACTGAAATTCAGCACTGATTGTTGCCAACTTCTGAAAGACCTCATTAGCCTGAATAAGTGGGCAAGAAGGTGATGAATGAGCTTCAATGTGGATAGACATATATATGTAGAAAAAAAAGAAGTTGTCTTAAGTAGGCATGCAAAATGCTGACTTAGGAACAGCATTTACAACTCGGGAAATGGAGTTTGTGTGCATGGTTGACATGCATCTGAAGTCTCTGGGAGACTATAAAGAACAAGAAGGCTAAGAGTGGATCTGATCAATGCTTATAAAGATCTAAAGGGTGAGTCTCAAGAGGATGGGGCCAGTCTCTTTTCAGTGGTGCCCAGTGGCAGGCCAAAGGCAATGGGCACAAACTGGAACACAGTTAGTTCCATCTCAACAGGAGGAGAAACTTCTTTCCTGTGAGGGTGACAGAGCCAGCAACAGGCTGCCCAGAGAGATAGATAGTGGGGTGTTCTTCTCTGGAGACTTTTGAAACCTGCCTGGACACATTCCTGTGCAACCTGCTCTAGGTGAACCTGCTTTAGCAAGGGATTAAGACTTGATGACCCCCAGAAGTCCCTTTCAATCCCTACCATTCTGTGATTCTGTAATAACACAGAGGGCATAATTCTGCTGCTATATAAAACCCCCTGTGGGACTGCTACTTGAGCACAGCTCTAGTCTCAACATTTGAAGAAGTAATTGTCAAAGTTGATACAGGAAAGGCAACCAATGCTCAAGGGGATGGACACACACCTTGTCATGAAAGACTAAAATCACTGCAACTTCAGTTTGGAGAGGAGAAGGTTGTTGGGGGATGTGTCTGAGATTTACATAATCAAGAGAGAAGGGAAGCTAAATGTCAAACTGTTATTTAACAAAACCATAGAGTCATTCAAAACAAACAAAAGATCAGTTTAAAACACACACACAAAAAGGAAATTACTCCTTTAAAACACAGGTAATAAGCTTTGAAACTTGCCCCCATAGGAGGTTCTGAAGGCTGCCAGTATGAGGTTCAGAAAGGCACCAGCCAAATTCATTGGAATTATTGATAAACGGATTCTAATATGACTGGCTAAGGATACTCTGCCTGACATCTCCAATCCAATGATGGTGGATGATGGGAGATTAGAAAGGGAATGGACTGCAGAAAGAGATCTGACATTACTCTCCCTAAATGACATATTCTGTCACCACTGTCAGAGACTGACTGCTGGGCGATGTGGACCATTGGTTTGTCTCAGCAGGGTTATTCCTTATGAGCTTGTTATCTTCACCAGCAGCAGTGCATCTGAGAGGGAGAAAAAGGAGATTGGTATAGGTGGAGAAAAACATGGTAGAGGAAAAACCTGGAAAATGAGAGCACACAAGGGAAAAAGGGAAGTGTTATTGAAATAGGGAATACAGGGGCAGAAGGAAAATATATGCACAATCAGATTAGTTGGGTTCCAAAAGATTGCAAAAATTAGTATCAGGTTTAGATTTTAATATACATTGGTTTAGCTCCATTATTTTTTAGAAGTCTGTATGCAGCCCATATGATTGGTTTTTGAAAGATCCTAGTTCTATCCAACATTACCTAATTTTTCAATTACCTCATAATACTTGGCCCTGAAAAAGAAAATACACAGTAATGCATTTCAAGAAAATTAGTTCCAAAAATAACTAACTAAAATGAAGAAGAATTCTTGCAGTCCTCCCTAAAGGTCATATTTTGGTGACAAAAGTCTCTGTAGAAACTTCAGAGAAGTGTTTTTCCACTGGCATTTTCAATTCTTCAAAGTGGATGTTAAAGGCTACCAAACAAGGATGCTCCTCTTCATAGAGGATTCATATTGATACAAACAGCCAAGTTAAGTGAACCACAGGGGAGGAAAACAGGCCTTCTGAATTTCAAAAAACCATCCTCGTGCTTGTTCTTTGAAATACACTGTAGTGTAGCAAAAAGACAAAATTCATGTAACTCAGAAAAATCCACAACTCAATAAAACGACACCGCTCCTCCAGCTGCATTATTCTCAGTTCAGGTGAGTTTGAAAGGGGCTCTGCAGGCTGCCTGGTCCAACCCCTCCTGCTCAAAGCAGAAGGGCTGGATTTTAATCTTTCTTGTTGATCTATTTAAACCTGAGTGGCTGTGGCCAAGCGACCGCTCGATGACTACAGCATCTTGCACATCTCCACAGCACCCAGCTATAGCAGAAGTAGTTAATAAAAGAAGTTACAGGGTAGCACATTAACACAATCAGCCCAAGGTAGGTATTGGCACCTTTGGAGAAATTCTAAGTTCAGAAGATGACATTATATGCAAAATGATTTCACCTCTTCCCATTCTTTCTAGAAGAACTCTACCAAGGTTAAAAAAAAAAAGGAGATTAAAAAAGAGAAGAAAATGGAGAACACGAGGAAGAGATTGCATCCATTGTTCAGTAAATACCACAGACTGTCCACTCTCACCACTTCAACTGGCAAGAAGAAATAGGGCATCACAGAATGATAGGGGCTGGAAGGCACCTCTGGACATCATCTAGTCCAGACCTACAGAAAAATGACACGGACTTTAACCAAACTATATTTGGCCTTGGCTTTAATGTAAAATAAGAAAAGCAACCCCAGTCCTAAATCACTGATTTCAAAGCTCACTTTGGCCTGGGTACTTAAGCAATGTCATTATAGTCAAAGTAGTTCAAATAGTAGCTCATATTGACTTTGTTGTTGCATCATTTAACTGTCTTACTCTAGAAACTGAAATGGTTTGGTTCACAATATCATCTTCCTGATGGAGATCTGGTTTATGGTATTCACAAGAATTGTAAAATCCTTCAACTCTGACAGCCTTGAAAGGAAAATATTTTTGTGTTCACTATGACAGTGGATGCAGAAAATAACAATTTCATAACTTTAATGAGAAAAAAATAACTTGTAAATCATCTGTTTTCATTAAAGTTACACCAGACCAACATAGATATAGCTAATTAATTTTGCATGTCTTCCCACTTTTGGATTTTTCTGGACCTGTACTGGCTGTCCCTGTCCAGTTCTGCTATGGCTGATTGTGGTTACTTTTCTGAAGTCGAGTTTTTGTTTGCTGTTTTCAGAATATCTTAATGAAAAAAAAAAAAGTCAACCATTTTGGGGAATTAAATAAATTTTGCAAGAAAATTCCACACTACTATGAGAGAAGAACATTTTGCTACTACAGTAAAGTTCCTGAGGTTGAGGGTTTTGTTCTAAAGAAACAAATGTTAAACCCCTGCTTTGATATAACCTGTGTTACTGGTGTATGCCTCCGAAATGCCTTCATTTTGCAAAGTAATTTGGCATTCCTGTATACAAATGTTATTACCATATTTCATGACTAGCATTTACAACATTGTGTACTATTACTAATTCATAATTAATCTGCTCCTACCTCTTTCTGTATGCATACTGTATGCAATTTAAGATTCTTTTTGTCTGATGTTGAACGAAGAATTTAATCTGGAGATCCTGGCCAGCATCTCATCTCACACATGGTGAAAATATATTCCAAATGAAACAGATCTTTTTGCCCTCTCACAGCAGTGAAATCCAGAAGGGCCAACAAGGAGGGGAGTGCTGCTGGACCTTGTATTAACAAGCAAAGAAGGTCTGGTTAGGGATGTGAAGGCTGGGGGCAGCCTCAGTGGTAGTGATCACAACATGGTAGAGTTTGATATCCTACAAGGAAGATGCAAGGCAGTAAGACTGCAGCCCTGGACTTCAGGAGGGCTAACCTCCTCTTCAAAGACCTACTTGGAAGAATCCCTTGGGCTACGACTCCAGAAGGTAAGGGGGCCCAAGAAAGCTGGCTGATATTCAAATATTACTTCCTCCAAGTTTAAGATAGGTGTGTTCCTTTGAGTAAAAAATATCAAGTAGAGGAGGTAGGAGACCAGCATGGATGAGCAAGGAGCTGCTGGAAAAACTCAAATGGATGAAAGATGTTCACAGCACGTGGAAAAAGGGGAAGCCGGAGTGAAAGCTTGGAGGGAGGAAGACTCTCCACTGGCTGATGAGGATTGGGTTAGAAATCAATCACATAAACTGAACACTCACAAATCCATGGGCCCTGATGGAGTACTGAAGTTGCTGCTGATGTTGTTACACTACGACTCTCCATCGTTTTTGAAAGATCACGGAGAACAGGTGAGGTGCCTGAGGACTG
>VWZY01008830.1:158594-169503 GCA_013399075.1 Chloroceryle aenea
CTAAAACAGCCCACGGTTGCCCTTCCTGTGGGATGGTTCGGTGATTCTCCGAGGCTCGCCCCAAAGTCGCGGAACTTGCGTGGGACGGCTTTCTGGCCCCTGAAGTGCGATGCAGCACGAGGAGCATTAGACTCCAGCAGAGTCTATAAAAAGGTTATTCAGGTCAGAACGAGATGAGGTAGCTATTAAAAGTGACTCATGGCACAGTGCTGTCAACCGGGTTGGAAGCTTGGAACTGACTAAAGTGGTGTAAGGAACAAACTCGTTCTGAACGGTACTAAATATATAACACCTCTTCTTGCATAATAAAACCACAGAAGCCATGCACATTGGACACCTGATTTTGCAGATTCTCCAGGAGTGCTTAGTTTAGTTCTGATTCCAGCTCTAATGCCTCATCTGGTTTTTATAACTCTTAGAGTTCTGTGAAGCAAGGTCATAGGGTTTATTTTGGCTTCTTCGGCTGAGCTCCCTCTGTTTTTTCATTTTCACTGCAGGTCATCCCGGTGTGTCCACAGGTACTCCCCATCTGAATGATAAAAAGATTCCAGTGAAGTTCAAGTAATTGTAGCTTCACTTATGTCCTCATGAAAAATAAAGGCTACATTGACGATGAAACTGGAAAGATTGATAGGTTTCTGTAGACAGAAAGAAAAAGAGCAGAACTTTGTAAGGGAAACAAAATATATGAGGATTATGTCTAGGAGACAGAAATGAGAATGAGGATGGAACTGAGTAAGTAAATCTGTTAAATACTTAAGTGCAGAGTTTTGGAAAATAAGGAGAAGTCAAAACCCAGTTGAATATTTGAAGAATATAGTTTCTTACTGATACTGTGTTCACTGCAGGCAGGGCAAGTGAATAAACAAAGAAAGCTAACAAAACCCAAAAGAAACATGAGTTGTAAATAGGAAAGGGAAAGATAAGGCTAAAACTGAAATAATTAGGATGAAAAAAGTGTCACGGACAGACTTGTGAAAAAGAGAATAGACTGGGTGGCATGGAGTGCCAAAGCAAAAAATCTGGTAGCCCAATGTTCCCACAGTTGTAGGGAGGACAGAGATAAGATAGCTTCTTGTAAGCGAAGAGGGGTAAGGAACAAAATTAGAAGAATGATAAAAACCATTTTGAATTTAAATAAAATGTGTATATTTTTGGAATATCAACATTTGTCTTTCAGAGAATCAGTACAGAGAGCTGGGTATTGATGATTAGAAATTCCTTCACAGTATCCGAAGGGCAGGCATCCTCACGCTGCCAGTGTGCTGTTAGGAAAACAGGTTTGTAGGATGCTTGTGTATGCAACACCTGGAGGTCCCTCCTGAAAACTCAGCTCTAAGCTGGACACAAATCCAGAAGCAGAGACAGAGTGATGGAAATGTGAGTTGTGGGGTGGTGCAGAGATGATGTAGGAGAGAAAACCACAATAATACTGATGCACAGAAAGGAAACCCATTGAATGACCTAGATGGTGAGGAATTTTGTTGTTAAAAAAACAAAAAAACCCCAACAATTTTGGTTTGACACTCAAAAAAAAAGAAATTTGCTTTTTGCTTAGTGGAGAAAAAACCAAACCCCAATAGACAGGTGAGGCATTCAGTTGCTGGCTTGAACTGTCTTTAGATGGTCTTGATGTTTAGTAGGATAATTCTGTGGTTGCATAGCTTTAATACCAAGAGTTTTAATAATAGGCTTGTAAAATGGTGAAAAAGTGGCAAGATTTTAAATGTTAAATTGATACGTAACAAGACATCCCCATGCATTGTGGAGTGTATGAGTCTGGACCTGGATTTCACACAGTAAGAGGACAGTATATTCTTTGGGATATTATCTTTTACACTTATCAGTCATCTTGTTCTACAAGGTCAAAGGGTAACAGTTTGCTAGCAAGACTTTGCTGAGAAAGAGCATCTTTAACAGTCTACATCATCAAAACTCATCTGAACTCTCCGTTTGATTTTTGCTTAGGGAAGCTTGTGACTACAGGTAGTAATGCTAAAATAAAAATGGTCAGAATCCAAACTAGTGCATGAGACTGATATTAATTCAGCATTATCTAATCTCAGTCCAATGCAAGACCTGACCAAGACAATGGAGCATCGGGAAAGATGTGCTTAGATCAGCTGACCAGAAAGTGCTGGTAGTAGAGACTGTGTAAGGTTTGTATATGACTGATCATTAATGTTCTACTCCTTTAAGTATTTGCCTACCTCGTCTGGCTTTCTCGTTTCAGTTTTTGACAGCAAATTCTGCTTCAGCCAATGGGCTAGAATTTCCTGACTTTGTAAAGGTTCAAACATACTTTAACCTCGGGGTTATATGGTTGTTAGTTTAAGTAAAGACATGTGGTAGTGTGCAGTAACTGCTGGTTTCACAGCTTACACTTTTGAAATGATTCCTACTACTCCTTTTGGTAATACATGAGTTAGTAGTTAAAATGATGGGCTTGTGGTAGAAATCACTGTATGCCCATCAGCAGCTGACTAGAGCACAGCCTTGCGACTCTACCTTGCAAGAGAACCTGCGTGCCTGTGCAAGAACTTACAAGGAAGGACATGTTCAAGTACCATAAACATATTTATGCCAATGCAGGCAAAACTGTGACTTTCCATAGTTGCCCATTCCTCATTAGACTTTGGGACATTTGCCAACACTATCCATGTTTCTGTGTAATTCCAGAATGTCAAATGGCAGCAAGCACAGTGTTCCTGCCTGCAGAGCCCCACTAAAAATATCCCCAGTCAATGCTAAGTATCTGGTTTGAACAGCTTGCTGAACTCTATCAATTAGCCAGATCTTAATCTATTTAATGTGTTTTATTAAGGCTATATAATGCTAATGTTTTAATCAAAATGTCAAGCAGTACTAAATCAAATTCATTAGGAAGGTCCAAGTCTATCACATCCATGAGGTTACCTTGATCAAACAAACCTGTAATCTCATCAAAAAGTGAAGTCAGGCCTGCTTGTCAAGACTTGTTTCCATAAAGCCATGTGGACTTGGTTTCATTATATTTCTACCCTTTAAGTCCTTATCGATTGAATCACACGTCGCATGACTGCTTTAATTCACATAACATCACTGTTTTCTCTAGGATTACTCAGGTCTATTATTACCTTGGCCATTCTGCTTGATTCTTGGAATAACATGAGGTTTCCTTTGGCCCTTCAAATTTGTAGCTGTACAGAGAGCTGTTAAAAATTAGGAGGCTGGAAGTCTCCACCTATTTTAAGATCTTTGGCTACTCAGGTGCCACGGAGACTGCTGACTGAAAAACAGCAGTGCCATTTTCATCCTGGATTGAAAAAAAAATTCAGCATCCTCATGCAAAATTAATATGTTATCCTTTCTTTTTTTTTAATTCACAAATACAGGATAGATGAGAGAAGCATAGAAGGCAGATCTTTTCGGCATGCTTGGATACCAGATTTCATAATGGAGAAGCTCTGACACGGTGGGATGTGTCTGTACAAAACCAAGAATGTAATTTTGTAAGAAGAACTCGTTTTTGCACAGTGGGCCAAGTAGAGGTGTAAATTAGCTGATGGAGAGAGTTATCTGTTACAGCTTGAGGTCATCCATTCTCATTGCTGTTGAAAGAGAAGATCCTGCATCTACTGGAGCCCTTGGGGCCTTTTCCCCTTCAGCAATAAATTAATTTGCTAGGGAAGTCAATAGTTTTCTTCTGGTTTAATGAGCTGGATTAGCTCTGCACAGGACGAGACACAAGCACCAGAGCTAGTGTCTGCACTGGCAGCACTATGGGCCTGGACAGAAAGAGGAGCATAGTCTCCCTTTTATTAAACTTAGTTCAGCTCAGACATTCAACAGAACTTCATTGTGATGGTGGCCTAAATATATTCCCTGCCCAGGAAGGGCTGCACACCTCACGGAAGAGCTATCTATCACAAGCTACATAAACAACATTTTGCCTGGTTTGTACAGACTGTCCTGTTGCAGTAGAACAAGGTGTTTCTTGCAGAGGTTTCTGCCACAGCTAAGGTGGAACTCAACCTAGATTTGGTTGCTCTGGAAGCAGGGGTCGTTTTCTAACAGACTGGGGGACAGGCTGTAACAGAAGCCACAGAAGAGCTAAAGCTGCAGTAATTACTGGCTGCACAGCAGTTCCTTGCTGTATCTTTACTAGAGCAGATATGCAAAACTGTGGAATGTCTCATCAAGGTAATTCGAGTTCTGGTCAGGACAATGTGGGGCCTCGTGTGGGACACAAAACTGGTCTAAAAAGCTGGGTAAATACTCGGGTAGTTAATATAGGCTGCATACTTTTTTGCCAGACATTTATCAGCCTTTATTGTAGTTCTCAGTCTGACCTTGGGTCTTCTCTCTGCAGCCAGCTTGCATTGTATTCCATGCACAGTTTTCTAGTTTTTCCTCTTAAGCCCTTTTCTTAAGACTTCATTTTATAGATCACAGTCTGTCACGTAGCCTAGCTGCCTCTTTCCCCTCTTACCCCTTCACTAAGGATTAGACAAAACTGTCTGGCTTTCCCAGGTCCTGCTGTGAGCCAGGCTATTTGAACTTCTAATGACCAGGTCTGCAGTCCAGCCTATGCACATCCAGTGTGTCTAAAGGTGTAATGGGTCATTAAAACATTTTTAGTAACTGGTACAGATTCTCAGAAAGTAGAGTTGTTAGTTTCTTACCCTGAAGTTTTTATTTCCACTAAGCATATGTCTGACTTCTGATCAATATATACCATTTCTGAATATTTTTCCAAATATTTTCCTTGATGCTTTTTCCATCTGAACATTTTGATCTTCTCTAGTAGCTGCAAAAAGGCAGGCACCTTTTCAAAGTCCCTTGTTATTAGTTCTCAGAACAGCTTTCCAAAAAAAAAAAGACAACTATGAAAATGGGAAAGCCACTACCCTTTATTTCTGTCGAAAGGCTAGTGGTCCTGGACCAAATGTGGTCATACCTGCCCAGGTATGATACTTACTGATCACCAACCTGACCAACCTCCCTCTCAAACATTAGCACGACAACACGGATTTCCAAGTCATCAAGGATAAGCTTGCAAATAAGGAAGTCAAAGCTTTAGTTGAGCGTGTTAGATAATATACTGTATTTAAATCCCTTGAGAGAAGATCCTTTATTAAAGCAGAATCAGTAAGAACTTCAGTAAATCAGGAAGACTGTAATTCACAATGAATATTCCTTTTGTTGTCAGCTTTGATACAAATTTGACGTTTTATGCCTTTTCCCACTATTGCTCTGAGTGTTTTGCAAATTATCACTGGCATTTGAAGTGACAGGTAATGTATTCCAAATTGTTAGTTCATTTTACTAGATTCTGCACTAACAAAGCTCTCAATTAGGACCAGGCTACTTGTCTTGGTTGCTTTCAAACCCACACAGTCTTGCAAGTTGGAAACAATCTTTAAATTCATATTCCACTTAGAGAAGACTATAAAATAGGAGCATAAGGAGATAGGAAAAAACAAACAAACAAACAAACAAACAAACAAAAAACCCCACATTTAATGAGTCTACATTCCCTCTATGGGAAAGCCATCAGCACAATTTGCATTTTTGGGAGGGTTCTTCCAATACTCATGAAAAGAGACTTCTTTTTAGCTGGGGAGAATTTCAGCTGCCCTTCAATATCCTTCAGTTTAAATTATAGGGTAAAAAGGTCCATTCACTCAAACTAGTTGGATGAATCATAGGAACCAAAAATATAATGTGTCAGTTCACAAAACATCAGATAGCACATCCTTGGTCTCTGTGCAAAAAAATCTTCACAGAAAAGTCTAGACCTGCTATAACCCTGGTCCAAAAGCGGGTGACTGGCATTTCGTATAGATGGCCTTAAATTTAGTGTAGATGTTTGCATAAAAGAAGAGTTGGAAAGATGAAGGCAGAGGAAAGGAGAAGAGCAGAGCGAAAATGGACCCCACGTTCCAATATTTCAATCCTGTCATTAAGAGAATTCACTTTTATGCCTGCATCTGTCATTTTTAACAATTGTGATGTTCTGTAAATACATTACTATTGACCTGCAGGACCAATACACTTGTCTCTTCTGGACTAAGCAATACTTCATAATAAGCAGCCTCATCAGAAGACTCCAGGGAAGAAACGCTACCTGCAGCCCGATTTTCAACTCTTTTATGAAGTCTGTGAAGATAAGCTAGCTAGTAGTCTGTAGCATCACCCCCTCCAAACCATCCCACAAACCAGGGCCTCATCCTGACCACAGCCATGCCTTGGGCCTTTATTACAGAAGGACTTCAAACCACATAATCAATTGTGTAAGTATTGCATCAGGCTGAACTAGCCTGTGGGTAAATTTGATCACTGCGATAACTCTTATTCCTTCCTTTCCCCCTCCCTCCCTCCATTATGCCTTTTATCCCCTTTAATCTTAATTTAAGAACAAACCAAAGGCAGATTGGACCATTCTGTCTCCTCTGCACGTATCCTGCAAAATATTCCGTCCTAGTCTCGATGCTTCATTGAAAGGAAGTCTGGCAGAAATGTTAACAGTGAAAATCCAATCAGTCCTAGAAGTTAAAAAAATGTTTCTTCATGCCAGGAATGACAGCTGTATCATTCCCAGCCCTTGTTCTGTCTCTCAGTCATATATTTTCTTTATGCCAACATGATACATCAAATAGGAATTTGGTATGTAGTGCCTGGATTGGATTGAGTTGTCTCAAGGGCTTTGAATCCTTGCTGTTCCTTCAGGTAGTGAGTATGTGAAGAATGCTTTTCCAGCTAAGTTAGTGCGGTGCTCATCTGCAACATAATGCTGAACATAAAGCCTCTCCCTCTGCAGTTTGTGTGAGGTGTGTAATCCATTAAATTATGGCCATTTGGCCATTAAATTAGGGCCTATTTGGCCATTTCTTCAAGTGCTAAAGAAAATGAGAATGCCCATTGCCCACTGCAGGTCAGATCAGAGTTTAACGCTTCAGTGTATAATCAGTTTAGGGTGACTGTCCTGGTTTAGGTTAGAACAGAACTAATTAATTCTGTTTCAGTGATTCGACTTTTCAGCTCAGTTTCTTCTAAGTCACTGCACTGTCTGAAGCCAGCAGCCTGTTCTCCCAGGCTGTGTCTGCTGTTGGCAGTGATAACACCCCATGTTTAGGGTTAGCACCAAGGGTTGGGGTGCAGACCAAGGCCACTGCTGGATCTTGTGTGCCATGCTGGGGGTGAAGAAATTCAAAGGCTGCACCTATGGGGAGAAGTGGCCAGGACAGGTGACCCCAAACTGACCAGCGAGGGATTCCATCCCATATACACCACATTGAGGACAAAGCTGAGAGCTCACAAGTGTTCTCTTCTTCAGTGGCTGGTGTCAGAGAAAGGACTCTCTCTGTTCTGCCTTCAGTCCCAATCCATGTGTTCCTGAATCCAGTTACAGAATCCAGCTCCTGAATCTGGTTCCCATCTGCAGCTGAGTCCATTCTGGGACTTGCCCAGTGCCTTCTCCACAGCATCAGTGGTGACAGTGACATAACTGGCATTAGTGGGGCTTGATACTGGTTTTGTACATCTCTGTATATACTTCATTTTGCTATTATTATTTTTATAAAGCTGGTTTAGCTTTCTTTTATAATTGCTAAGTCTTCTTTACTTCCTTTCTCTTCCTCTTTGGGGAGGGAGAGAGGTTAACAGAGAGCATCTGTTATAGGTCTAGTGGATGGCTCTGACCCTAAATCTTGACAGTGACAGGAATCATTTGTTTTTTAGTTCAGAAGCTCAAAACAGTGTTAAAATATTTGTAAATATACTGTAACAAATGTCTAAATGTAAATTTAAATAGGAAATGTTTGCTTTCAAAACATCAACATTATATGATGTTATGGGAGCATGAGGGCCTCTTGAATCTGAGTGACAAAAAGGAGAAGCAGAGCCCAGGAAGCAGAAGCAGGCAGCTGTGGCACTGGTCCTGGGAGATGCAGCTGCCCTGCAGAACTGAAGCACAGGAAAAACTGATGGTTTTGGCAGGAAAGAGGCAAGGGGGCCACCAAGGTTGACCTCTGAAGCTGATGTGAATCAGGTTCTCAAGCTTGAGCAGGAGTTACGGCCACTTGGGTGGGCTGAGGGATTACAGTTAGGGGGTTAGCAAGTCCCTCTGTGCAGCAGAGCTTAATGCTGGCCAGAATGTCAGTGAGAGTTTATCCTCACTGTGGCCAGTTTAGTACCTTTGCCACTAGCGAATGAAACTCAGCTCTCCTACATCTCAAGCTTTGTGTGATCACCACTGAACCAAATGAATTTCCCAAGAAGCTGCAGAAGGAATTTTCTGAAGTATCTGGTAGAGCTCATGCTCCCACATTGTAAATTCAGGTCTCTTTCAGCAGACCCACTTCCTTCTTGGTGGGATACATCAGACTGAAGTGCTTGGTTATCCTATCTGTGTACAAAGTCAGGCTTTATTGCCCAGATCCAGGAAAACAATTTTAAAAAATCTATCTTTATATTGTTCTACTAAGTGACTAGCAAGTAATTGCATAGCCCACTCATGTATGTCACATCATGTTCATTTCTACCCAAAAGGAAAAGCACATTTAATGCTTGGCTCCAGTGTTAGGAAAGCATTCAAACAGATAAACCATATGGAACATTCTGATAGTGTCTTCCTGATAGAACTCAGTTTTCTGTGGTTTTCAGAATTATGTTCTCTTTTTTGTAAAGGAATTCAAACTATAAATCCTGGTCTGATGGATAACACCAAGAATCTGACAGTTATTAACTAACATGAGCCCAACCCTAAATACAGTGCCTTCCATTCATTTGTCACAGATTTTAGTCATTTGTTTCACCCACTGGCAGGTTTGAAGGTGAGGAGGTATAACAAGCACTAATTTATTTGGTATTTAAGTTTGCGTACTGATGCCTGGACTGTAGGAGTCCAGGTGATTCATCAAAGGCTCCTTCCTCTTGTCCCTCTGACAGCACAGATTCTGACCTTTTCCTTATGAGCCCAGCATTGCTGGAAAACTCAGGGGGAGGTGTGTCTAAACCTTCCATTCTTGGCTAACATGAACACACCATCCCAAGCCCTGCTTTACTTCTGCCGTGTGCTTGCAGACAAGTTATAAGCACAAAGTTCTCGCTCATTTTAAACATCAAGAAGCCCAGATGTTTTCCAGATTGCATGTCTTCTGAAATGTTCCATTGTGATCAGGTGCAATTCCTCCTCATTGCTCGGCAGTAGAACCCTCCACAGAGGGGCTGGCATCCCTGCTAGAAATGCATTATGCTTCCCTAGCAGTCCGAATGGTTGCTTTCATCTCTGAACTTACATCCACTGGTGCTTGTGCAGATTCTAGACACATTTGGAAGGAAATGCATTCGAGTGACTAATAGAACAAAGAGGGTTTCGAGTTCGCATCAGTCTCTTCTTCAGAGTAGATCACAGAACTGACTGACTTAGTATTTTGATCACAGTGTTTAGTTTAGGCTCACCAAAACTGATTCTATCAAGGTGGGTTTGTGTTTTCTCTCCAGTGATTTGTGCTAAAATTCAGTCTGTGCTGCAGCCTTAGGACAAGAACCTCAACATTTTAAGATTTTTCTGTTCTGATGCTGCTGATGTCACTGTGTTTATTTCTAAGAAATAAAAGACTCAAGTTCCCTACAGTTCCTTCTTTGCTCACTTAGTTGGGATTTGACTCCTCCACTCAAGAAATGGTTTTGTTCCAGTGTTAGGCTGCACATTTTTCTGTCTCTGTGGTTTCTGCTGACTCTGTTACACTGAAGGACACTGAAGATGCAGATGGTTGCTGTGATGTACACCCATGACAAGACCTGACATGTCAGCATTTACCTGTTAATGAGCGTGGGACTCCTGGAAGCTGTAGGAAGTATTCTAACCTCTTCACCAACTCCTATTGTTCATGTGCCCTGTATGATTCAAGTAGGTCTTCTCCCTTTATTTTATAATTTCCGGTGTGAATACACAAAAGCTTGAACTCTGGATGCATGCTGTATTTGACAGGCTAATTGACCCATTTTAATTAATTGTCTTTAGCTCACACATAAGAGATCACCTCTCCCCTAAGTAGCTTTAAAGGAATCCAGTCATTAATCTTCGTAAGCAGCTGTTCTGTTCTAACTTCCTTTAGGGCATTTGCTCACACAGCCTCCACACTAAACTCCTCCAGCAAGGAAATCCCCTAAGACTGTTCCAGAGAATCACAGAATCATTAAGGTTGGAAAAGACCTCCAAGATCATCAAGTCCAACCACATACCAAACACTATCATGACCATTAAACCATGACCTGAAGTGCCACATCTACACTGTTGTTGAACACCCGTAGGGATGGTGCCTCCACCCCCTCCCTGGGCAGCCTGTTCCAAAGCCTCACCTCTCTTGTAGAAATTTTAAACCTCCCCTGGCACAACTTAAACCCATTCCCTCCTGTCCTATCAGTAGTTCCTTCAGAGAAGAGACCAACGCTCACCTCACTACAACCTCCTTTCAGGTAGTTGTAGAGTGATGAAGTCTCCTCTCAACCTCCTTTTCTCCAGACTAAACAACCCTGGTTCCCTCAGTCTCTCCTGCTAACCCAGACCATTCAACAGCTTTGCTGCTGTTCTCTGAACTTGCTGCAGCACCTCAATGTCTGTCTCACACTGCAGCACCCAAAACTGAACACAAGACTCAGGCTGCAGCCTCACCAGTGCTGAGTGCAGGGGCACGATCACTTCCCTACTCCTGCTGGCCACACCATTTCTGACCCAGGCCAGGATGCCCCTGGCCTTCTGGGCCACCTGGGCACACTGCTGGCTTGAGTTCAGCCATCTGTCCACCAGCACCCACAGATGCCCCCAGGTGCAGGCTTGCTGAGCTCTGGGAGAATTCTACCTCATTCCTGGAAGAGAAGGGTCATTATATGTTATTCAGATGCTCTTTTACCTCAGGAGACA
>VWZY01008830.1:169791-200030 GCA_013399075.1 Chloroceryle aenea
GTGACCCCAGACCATTCAACAGCTTTGCTGCTGTTCTCTGAACTTGCCGCAGCACCTCAATGTCTGTCTCACACTGCAGCACCCAAAACTGAACACAAGACTCAGGCTGCAGCCTCACCAGTGCTGAGTGCAGGGGCACGATCACTTCCCTACTCCTGCTGGCCACACCATTTCTGACCCAGGCCAGGATGCCCCTGGCCTTCTGGGCCACCTGGGCACACTGCTGGCTTGAGTTCAGCCATCTGTCCACCAGCACCCACAGATGCCCCCAGGTGCAGGCTTGCTGAGCTCTGGGAGAATTCTACCTCATTCCTGGAAGAGAAGGGTCATTATATGTTATTCAGATGCTCTTTTACCTCAGGAGACAGCTGAATTAAGCTGACCTCAACATGCTTTTGAAATTCTTTGAACTTCTAGGGACAATTATACATAAAATACTGGGAGATAGGTAAAGCCCTATACCACAATCTTTCTGATACTACATTAAAATAACTTTTGAGAACAAACCACCATATTTGCAACCTCTTCCTATCATGCTGAGCTAAAAATATTACTTGAATTAATTTTAAATAAGCTTTGACAATATAAAGTATAAAACCATACCGAGTCTTGTGCTTTTTTTCTGTCTACATCACAAATGATTTTGCAAACATCTTGTTTGGACCTCGCTTCCTTCTTTTGCCATGCAGCCTGCTCTGGCTGGTGAGTAGAAAGATGCTAGTGTGGTAAAAATGCAATAAAATCTTTGCTCTCACTGCCTTATTAGAAGCAGGAGCTGATAAACCAGGAGCATATGGGAGATGTAGCTGGGTCAATGAAAAGGACAGGCTGGATTTTAGATTAATTTATAACGGGAGCCAGCAAGACATAAACAGAACAGGGGTGAGAGACCTGGGAGAAAGCTGATTCAAAACAGATATTTATATTAAGAGAAGGGCATAGGTTTTCAACATTTTTGGAAAGAGGAGAGCGAGTAATAGAGAAGGAGAGGAAAGAACAGAAGAGGACAGGGCAGGAGCAGGAAAAACAAAACCAGCTTTCTGTTTTGGCCATGCTGAATTTAAGTTGACAGCTATCTAGCCCAAAAATTATGCCAGACAAAAGCTGAGATGTTAATTTGGACAGGAGACTGACACGACTCAGTACTGTGTTTGTCAGTATAATGATGGTTGCTGAATCTGTGTTTGTGGATGAAATTCTCCCCAGGGAGCCTGAAGAGGGGGGGGAAGTTTTAGGCCTGAGGCTATGGAACCACCACGAAACATTTCAGACATAAAAACTGCATTGGAGGAGTCAGAAAGTTTATGTCATCCTAACCCAATGTGGCTGACGTGGAGGCACAGAAGCCAGGATGCTGTGCCATCCTTGGAGACAGCATATGCTGTGCTGCATTTGAAGACATAGAGCAGACAGTCAGCAGGATGAGTGCCTCTCTGTCCTTCCCCATGCTGAGAGCAGGGGAGTCCTTAGCACATCTGTGGGCCAGTGAACTTTAGCACCGTGCTGTTTTGATATTATTCATGGGACTGGCACCAGGCCAAGCACCAGTTTTCTATCAGTCTTCCCCTTACTTTATAGAGAGGATAAAAAACCAAAGAAAAGAAGACTGCAGGTACGAGTGTCTCTGAGTCATATGTGACCACTTGGGCTTTGTGTTGATGATGACAGGGCAGTCCTGGCCTGTTTGAAGCCTGACATTATGCCACCCATCTCACCCTTGCCTTGTGCTCCATCTCTTGTATCAGATCTTGTGAGGTCCCCAGTATAAGTCAGTTCAGCATGCTGAAACTGTTTGCTTTCTGGCTATGTCCATTTTCTGATGGATAGCTTGTTCACTCAGCACACCCCACAGCTGCAGAGCCTCTAGAGCTCAGAGCTAATACAAGAAGTCACTGGAGTGCATGGCTGGGGCAGGGCAGGTAGCCCCTTCCAGCAGCCCCTGGGCAAAGTGTGACAAAAAAGCAGCACTGGAGTTGGTCTCCCCGTCACTAGGGTAGAGTAAAAAGATTGTGGAGAAGATGAAGCAGGCTGTGCTTTAAAGGCAAGTCACCGGAGAGCAAAGCTCCAGTTTTCCAGTGGATTTACATGTATTAACAGTAAAACTACTAATTGCCTTGTCTTCGTGGGTTTTCCTTTTTTGCACCTTCCTCTTCAACTTGTACAAAGTAAACACCATTTAAACTCCCCCCAGAGGCACAGTTTACATAGAGGTCTGCATGTAGACATTTTTTGGATGCAAAGTGTGACCAATCACTTTTAACCTCTGAGATGAACAGATACACTCAGTAGCACTTCTCCATCTTTAGCTCAGTTTTCACAATAAATAAATAACTAAGTAGAGCCAAGTGCTCAGATCAGGTTTTCAACCTTGAGACCAGTCAGTAGGTGGGAGGTGGGCAGGATCTGCCAGGGTGACCTGGGGGATAATAGAAGAGAGTATTTTGACACTGCATGTTTCTCTCATGTACTGTGCCCGCCTCCTCTCACCTTGATTATAAAGTTTTAAAAAATCCAATTCTTCACCACCTACACACATGCTATTAAAATCATGATGTGTATTAACAAAAAGTCTTTCACAGCTGGATGGGAAATTGCTGATAGTATTGCTAACAACAGAAGCCAGCTCTTCATTGTGCAGTCATCCACCATGATGCCATAAAACCAAAGCCTGCCAAGCTTTACAGTTTTAGGAACTGTCAGAGTTTCTCATCCACTCTTCTGTCTTTCCTTCTGGTTTGTTTGTTTGGCCTCTGCTCTCCCTGGATAAATATAAACTGTCAAAATCATGGGTAGTGGTGACAAAGCATAATGGAGAGGTGACCAAATACTCTGTCAAATGTTCCATTATTTTTGGGAACAAGGTGGGAAGGAGCAAGGACAGCACAGGCAGACCTACAGTCTCTGTCCTAGCTCAAGAGTGACTGCAGTTTCTGGTGTTCCCTCCTGACCCTCCCTCCCTCCTGGGCAAACAGGTATAGATGTGGCTGATTCTTGGGGCTAAGCAATTTTTAAGAGAGTAATAAACTCCATTTAACAAGGAGCAGATCTGAAACAAGTCCCTGGGCCCATAGTATCTTTCAAATTTCAGGAAACTCAGACCTAAGCTCAAACCTCAGTGCTGTCCTACTCCCATAAGGCAGCACCTGACAGCTCTGGTCACACATTTTGACCGGGGTTAGGAGGTAGTACCACAAATTAGAGCCCCTTTCCAGTCTGAAGTAGCTATGTGTTGTCTGTGGAAAAGATAGTGGGTTACTGGACTGCTTCTTAGTAACCTAGTCCCTCACTCATGTCTATTCTTTTTGTCTGAGATTTCTTCAAGGTTTGCAATAAAAAATATGGACAAGTGAAACAGAATGGCAGAGCTGGTCTCTAGGAGGAGAGATGTTTTCCAATTGCAGTCCAGCAACAACTACTGCTACTTCAGTGTATTCTTTTTTAGGTAGAATTCAAATACTGAATATCACATACCTGATTGTGCTGGCATTTTACAGCTGTAGTCCTGACTGGCTCAGTCTATGATGGAAAGATTGATCTGTTCTCAGTAGTCCCTATTTCTGCTGCTGTCCTTGAGACACCACGAAACAAGAATGATTGACACACAGATCGAAGTAGAGGCTCTAGGTAAATTGTAAGCAATCAATTCCTACACCAAAAAGAAACACATCAAAAAACATTAAGGAATAAAGAGGAAACATATCTCAGTCAAAACAGAACCTGCAGCTGCAAACAACAGTAATTCTATTGCTGTTGTGTTCTGAGCCCAAAGGGGACTAAAGCAAGTAATTAATGGGATATCTCCTTGTGTCTGGCTGTTGTAGGTCCTTTCCAGCAGTTACTGAATGTTTCCTCTGCTTTCATTTATCTTCTCCAAGCACTTCAACGCCAAATAAGAATTTGCACTTAGTAATTAAGTTCTGTCTTGCAAGCATAGCAGACTCTCATCTTCTACACCATTGTGGGACCTGTATCACACCTCCTCTCCTCAAAAGAAGCTGATCTGAAACGTGTGAGGTGAGTCACTACCTAGGCCAAGAGAGGTGGGACTGGAGAATGAAATACCTTCACCAACCTTGATGGCACATACCCACTCAGAAGGGGTGGGGCTGCAGCACTGGTCTTTTCTTTCAATGCACATTTAACTGACAGAGGAACTCTAGAAAGACTTGTGTCCCAGGGCCATGGGAGCTCTGTGGGGAATTCAGAGGATGCCCAGAGCTAGGCCATTCTCTAGAGGGGACTGGCCTTGACCAGAGGGACTGCTCCACTTCATGACTTGGCTTGGAAATCAGAGCAAGCATCTCTTAGGGTGGATGGCCTTTAGCAGTGTAGAGGTAGCTGTAGTAACAGGGTATTTCTCCAGTAACTACCATTAGTGTAAGAGTTAACAAGTTCCCAGGAGCAGAAATTAACCAGAGTGGAGTTACAATTTGTTTCCAGAGTCAGCTTTGCTGTGGGCTGTTGCCATTAGATCTGTTTCAGAATGAGAAGCCAGAGTTTTGTTTAGCTTATGTTCAGGTTTTTCTGCAATGCCCAATGTAAAAAGCTAATTTAAAAATAATTAAAGATGAAAACTTCACTACCATGTTTACAGTGTCTGTCATTACCTGTTAGACATCTTGGCTATGTTTTAACCTTAAACTCATTTACCTTTAACTTACTTGTCTCTTTTTTTTTTGACTTCCTCTGCAATCCCTTTCTGTTTCTTGGCAAGGTGGTAACCTGTGCTCCCTCCACCCTCATCTAACACCGCAGCAGACATCTCGACATTGGATAACAGCTACTGGTGTATAAACAGAAGAACAGAGATGGTAGTTGCTGCTTACAGTTAGGGGTGTCAGGGGCAAATAGACTTTTCTCTGTCTTCTCCAATTCAGATAAGTCTGTGCCTTCTGTCATAGCTCATCACTTTTGCTTTGGTCTGCCCTCCTGAGTTTGACAACACCTGTCTAAAAAGTTGAATTCACATCACTAGTGCTGGTTCAGTCAGGTATCACGCATGTCACCAGTCCACCTTTGCAATGGTCTGAGTGGGTTTTTGCTGTGAAGTCACCTTATTGTCACCAGGCCAGCCTTGGGAGGAGCAAGGAGTATTCCAGGGCCTGGTCCCAGTCTGGAAAGTGTGGACTTCCTGACAGTGATTTAGAGGCTCATAGGCAGAGCTGTCTTTCATTTCTTAATACTTCTGCATCCCTGTCCCCAGTCCAGACAGTTATTACATCGCTGCAGTTCACCCTCTCTAAAGCCTCTGGGTATGTTCCCTGTGCCTTTCAGCGGGCACAGTCACACCAACAACCATGTCCGTTAGGGGTTCTTCCCTTCATAAATAAAGCAAAATAACAAGGCATGTGAAGCCCCAGTGAACAAAGCTGTAATTCCTGCAAGTGTGGCTAATTAGAAATGGCTGATTCCATTTTTCCTTGTGGAGGGGACACAGGTCCTATTCCTCTCATCTCCCTTGTCAGGAGACTTACTGTAGCAGCATTACACTGAGTGATGGTGGGTCTTTTGACAAACAAAATGGGCTCAGATTCACTGATCCTTGTATTCTTTCATTTCATTTCTATTTGTTCGGCTTAGGTATTTTTTGGATTGTGCTGACAAACCCAGGCTTTGATACTGTCCAGCTCTATTACCTGTGTAAAGTCACGACACCTATTAATCCCAATATCCATTTGATACAGCATTTTGTGCATTTGTGCCAGCCACATCTAGCAACTCCCCCTTGACTGTGTTCTCATTAACCCTCTGACTCTTTTCTGTGATCTCTCCATTTCTCTGTACTCATGTTTATTCATCCTTTCCTCTATATTTATCAGGGTTGAACTTCAATTTATTGATTTTCATTAATTTCTCTAGCTTATGCTTTGTGTATTCTCTCCCTCTGGAGCTGTGCACATGCTTCCACTTCTCTGTCCTGCAGGTATGGTTAGGCTCTGTGCAGTCTGCTCTCAAGTTGAGAGGGGTGGCTTGGGCATGACAGGAGACCTCCTTGCTTAATCCTCTCTTGTCATCTCCTAAAGAAATAGCTTTTCTTGTTTCCTTGTCATTCAGCCTAAAGATGAGAGAGCTCAAAAGTCGCACAGGGTGCAGCTGAGAGCAGAAACCAGTAACAGGTAGAGAGTTCAAACACTTGCTCCACTCCTTCTCAGGAGAATGGACCAAACTGTGTTCATGTGTGACCTCTCCTGAGAAGATGGCTTTTTGTCCTCCTCCAGTGGCAGGACCACAGTGAGGTTCATGAATTTTCTAGTACCTCTGTATTAGCAGATCTGATCCATGTCATCCATGCCACACCTGGCTTGTGTTTTTAGCTCCTGGCAGTGATGCTAATAAAAGTCTATGTGCTAGCTATGCAATTTTTAACCAGTGGATCTCACGGTGTTTACAGAGTCAAAAACAGGGCACAGGAAAAAGTATCTTGTACAGTAGGAGTGCCAGGATACTGGCCATGGCTAGCTTTTCAAACAGAGCTCTGAAAGCTCCTCAGAGTGTCTAACAGGGCATTGCATTACTCAGATTTACACCACGCTGTCTGTGCCTCTCCCAGTCCCCTTGCTGTTTGCCTGACAATGTATTATAAAGACAGACAGGGAAAAATCTCCTCCTGCACTGGCTGAAACAAGTAAAGGTGCATGACCAATTCCACCTCCCAGCATGAGAGATCAGGCAGGTAAGTGGCATCACGGGCAGCAAGAAGTATGCACCTTTGGGCAATAACCCAATTTCTTGATAAATTTGGAAGGTGTCTGTTCACAGCTCCAACAATTTTTCCACCTCCAACAAACTGCCGACTACTGTCTGATGGCAAAATCAACCCAGATTATGTGCATCACCTCTGCTGGCTGCTCTAATAGCAAAACATCTGCAGAGCTGTGGTTTTGAGCCCCTCTGGAATACTGAAGTTTAAGATTCAAATCCTTCTTATGAAAGAGGATAGGGTGTAATCCACTTTTCATTCAGTGGCTTTTGTAGATTTGTAGGTTGAGAAAACATCCTTAAAACAGTTGTGTAGTTTAAAATGACTGTGTGTTGGCTGCAAAACGTTGCAAGGCGTGACACACTTCCCTGCATTTGGCACACACTGGAAGAGATGGAGTTTGAGAAGTACCATTCAGATTTCAGTAATCCACGGAGAAGGGCATCTCGGGGAACTATACAAAAAGCTGCCACGGAGTATTTTTGTCCTTTGGGCTTGTTATCCTGTCAAAGAATATAATTAAGTTGGTTTGCCAGATGCTTTATAAGCCCCAGTTGCCTGCTATTTATCACCTTATTCCGCTGTAGCTGCTTACACAACAACTACTTTATGAATTCCTCTATGTATTTGCTACCTACTGATGTAGTGCTCTTCACGTTCTAGATCCCTGCCCTCCATTACCTGTATAGAGAGGAAGTCTCCCCTTCTCTTGAAAGAAAAGGTTGGTTTATACACTTTCCCAAGAGATAACATTTAGGATCACCCATCCCTTTCAGGAATGCTCACAAGTAATCACCAGTGGTTGTGATTATTCAGCTGTCTCCCCAGCTTACATTTTGTTGGGCTGCATTGCATAACAAACAGCCTATATCCCAGACCTCTGTGCCTCCACCTTGAAATGGTTCCTTCCTAGATCTGTTTTGCTATTTGTCTTGTTGCTGCCTAAAATGTTATTCTGGTCTGACTCCATCAGTTGCTCAGTGTCACAGATAACATCTGTGACATAATAACATCTATTAACCTGCTGTTGTGCAGAAGATTCATCACCATTACAAGCTGCTATCCAGAGTTTTCCTTTGGCCTTACTTAAGACCACCTGAATGATGGCACTTCTGTCTATGTCTATTTGTTTGGTTTGGACAATATATGAATATGAGGATTCTGGAACATGATTGAGGTTTTGAAACACCTTTCTTACTCGATCTCTTGCCTTGTGATCCCACTCAATGGAACTCTCACTTTCCTGAGGTGTTTTCTCTGCTTGCAGTAGCCAGATACATACTTTGGGTGAAATGTTCCCCAAATTGCTCCTATGTTTTGCCAATCATAGGAAGAAAAGGTGGGTCTGGCAGTCTTCCCCACCTTACGGATGCACCCTGTCGCCTGAAATACTTAAGTTATTTTTTCAGAAAACTTGTGCCAGAAGATAAGCTGAAGGGTGCTCTAGAGGTAGAGGAAACACTGTCACTTAGGAAAATAGACTCTTAGAGGTAGCAGAATCATGTGGAATCTGAGTAACATTGAATTGGTGGGGACAGCAAGTCTTGGAAGTAGAAATAATCACCCTCTCTTGTCAGCAACAACATACTCATCTCTCCAGGGCTTTATCCTACTTCTTCTATCCAGGCCTATCCCTTTTTTCTCTTTCCTTTTCCCAAGACCCTCTACCCTGGAATAGTGAAATTCAGTTTTGCCAGCGTCATTGGAGCACTGAGCTGTTCCTGAGCTATAACCAATCTCCCTGGGCAGGTCATGTTTTCCATGCCCCAGTGTCTGAGGTAAGTTTGCTTTCTTAAAGAAAAAGGAAGGTTCTATTAAATACATTTCCAGCCCAGAATAGTAAATGAGAATTTAAAATAGATATTCTTAAATGTCATGAATTTTCACGAAAAACTTGTGATTTGAGAGCTGTTGCGTGCTTTTTTATCATCTGAAGTTGGCAGAAGTATAAGCATCTGGGGAAGTCTTAAATCCTGTCTACATTATAAACAGAGAACATTGCTCCCATTCCCTCCCCAGCTCAGTTACAGCATTGGGGTTTTTTTTCAAGTGCCTATCGGAAACACGAGCTTCCCTTCATACTGGTGAAGGGGCAGCAGGAGCTCCTGTAAAACTACCACGTGTGCCCGCTAGAAAATTCATCTTCACAGCTGAAATCAGGCCCTGACAGAAGGGGACACTGACTTGGAGGAATGGCAAGAGGAATAAAGAGCTCAGCACTGCCCTTACCATGCAGTGATACAGGTGGTCAAGTGCGAGACACTTCCGCGGCGCGATGGGAGAGGAAGCTGGCGTTCTGCCCGCGCGCAGCAGCAGCTCAGATATTCCTCCCATGCTGCTGCGAGCGCCGAGTCCTCTCAGAATGAAAATGAGGAGGTTGTAAAGGGCAGTGAGATGCAGGGTTAACTGTGATATCCTGCAGGAGAAGATAATATTTAAGTGTCGGGGAGGGCTTTCACACACCTTTGTCATTTTATCTTTACCTTCCACACAATGGCCGGCAAAGGAGCACAGCACTTAAGTCTCAGAAGGGAGACGAGGTAGGGGCAGAGATGAATAAAAGGCTTAGAAGTCAGAGAAGAGAAGGAAAAAAATATTCCAGGTTTCCCACAGAAACTTGAGCAATAATCCTGGAATACTGACACAGCTGCAGCCAGCAAAAAAGATGCAAAACCACCAACAAAATCCCCCTGGGTTTAGAAAAGAGTGAGGAGCTAGACTGAAAACCAGACACATTTCAGAATAAATTCGGTGTATCGAAAGCAATGATGTGAAAGGCACATGAGCCACAGTAATAAAATGGGATATGAGCTGTTACCGTAAACAAGGAGGAATAATTGACAGGGAACTAAACCAGATCCACAGTGCATGCATAGCCCAAGGCTCTGCAAACATAGGGCTGAATGAGAGGAAGAGGAGAGGCATGGGGAGAAGTCAGAGGAAGACCAACAAATCACAGGTGAAAAATAAACAAATCACACAACAGCCCTTGATCTCTGAGACCGAACACTCAGCTGGAGTCACTAAATAGTCCCATGGTGGATGAGCAGAAAGAACAGTTGGCATGTAGAAATAACAGAGAGAGTCTCTCCCCAGAATAAAGAAAACCAAATGCCTTTTAGGCTGAAGGAGAGAGTTAGGATTCATGAAATGGTTAGCCAGTTTGTTTCATTTTTTTGTACACACATGCTATCCCAAACGTGTAGCTTAATCCACAGAAGGAAGTGGTCAGTTTGGGTGTGGAGGGAAGAAAAGTCATGGCTAAGATCTGAGACATAGTACTACAGGTAAAAGCTCTTTGGGAAAGTCTGGTGTGCCGATGGAGCTGCCATGGACACACGATAAAGAGCACAGGGTGCAGAAAACTGCAGCTGAACTAAGGGTCTACAGATTATCTGGCGGGTTATCTCATCCTTCTGACCCATACCATAGACCCATGGAAATACATGCACAGACATGTGTGTATGCAAGTATGCATATGTTTATGGACTTCAAAAAGACCAGAGAATTGCTAGCTGTGGTCTTTCTAAACCTGTGAACAGTGTGGCAGCAGAAAGGTGTTCTGACAGAGAAGGGAGGCCCCTCGGTGTTGCGACTTCACAGTTCAGCAGTGATTCTGCATAGCCCCTTTCATGGAACCCAGATCCCCCAAATGCTCCGTGAGTTAAATAACAGAGGCACTGCTTTAAATAATAAATAGTATTGTACAAATAAAAAAGGATGTTAAGAGACAGCAAGAAAGGAAAAAACTGTGATGTTTTCATCTGAGATTAGAAAAAGATGGAGGGGGAGATGGACACTTGTGACAGACCCACTCAGGTGGGTCAGAAGGCTCACGAAACCACTAGGTGATGTTGGGTAAGGAAAAAAACTTCTAGTAGAAAGAGGGATCAAATTTTTGCTCTGTAGCTCACAGCACACGGGGAGCCAGCTACAGCAAGGGGACACAATCATACACACAGTCAGCCACCATCCATGCTCACAGGCATTAGAAAAACTGCCACCTCTACAGCCACAGAAAAACTCACAGAGATGGGTGGTGATGGCATCACTTATTCCCATCCCATTCCTATTTGTGATGTTTTCTCCCTCTGCTACTGTTACAGCACCCACTGCTGCCATTTCTCAAGCAGTCTTTGCAGAGGGCACTTGAAACTGTTTCTCTGCACCTTGCAAGCCACAGAATTTACACCTTAATAGCGCTGTAGATTTTTTCAGTACTGCTTCTGAATAACTAAAATGCCTTCTCATACATGTGAAGAAGTGTGTCATCCTTTGATCATCACTACTTTGCCAGTAACCATCCCTTACCTAATATATCAATGTCTATTGCAATGTCATTTCCTTGTATCAAGTGAATATTAGAAGAGACAGACAGATAAATAACAGGAATTGAAATGAAATTCTGAAGATAAATACAAACTCCTGTCATTACAGCATATCCATGCCATGTCAGAAGCCAGCTGAAAATGTCTGGGCATGCATACTACAGTCATTCTCTTTCCCTGCCTGCAACACACTGCTCAGAAAACCAGAACAGATGAAATCAAAACAAACCCATTGATGCCTAGAGGAAAAAGGGTAGAAAAAAAATTACTCCCACCTCACTAAACCTTGGGATTTGACACTTATGGTGCTTGATTCGCCAAAGAGGTCAATGAGAGGTAGGGGCTTTCATCACCTCGAAGAGTGCTTAGAGCTTTGTAGACTCAGCCCTGCATGCCTTGACTGATGTTTTGATCTGTTTTGCTGAAATATGTAGGTCAGGTAGTTAGATCCCTGCTACATGCTCTCTGTGTCTCACTCTTTATGCCTTAATTTTGTGGACCCTTTATAAGAACCTACAACCATGGTACATCTAAGCCAGTCCATTTCACACTGTGGGAGACAGCTCTGTGAGTCTGTCCAGAGCCCCACCAAAGATAAAAGAAGCTTCAGGTGATTCAGACCATGAGTCCAAACCAGACTTTGGTTCAGATTCTGGAGGACATGCCCAACATGGATTTTGCAGTAAGAGCAGACACTTCTATATGCACTTCTAAATGCTTTAGCATTTTCAGAGAGGGTCAGCTATGCAAGAAAGAATGTACTTGTGGCATTTATATTTCCCTCCAGTGACATATGAACATATGAAGAAGCCATCTAGTATATATATGCATTTTGTGCAAGCTACCTGTTGAAGTGAGGAAAAAAGGAGAAGGACCAAGACTGTCCTTCCTTTGTCATTATCAGCCACAGTGTGGTTAGGAACAGAAGGTCCTAAGCAGACATGAGAGCCTGGCACTCATACAAAGTCATATGACCATCTGTGATGACTTGAAGCAAAAAAAAACCTTTCCCTGCTAAGCAACTTCCCCATAAGAAGAAGATGTGCCAATGGTAGCAATTTTTATCATGGTTTGATAGCCCTAAATATTCATCTCCCTTAGTCTCCTGCATACTGCAGTATGAGCATCTGTAGGTTTCTCAGCATTGGGATTTTAGTTTGGATTAGGTGAGCACTTTTGGTGAGACTTTCCTGGTTGTTCCTCATCTCCTGCTCTTGGCTTGCAGAGAGCAGCAGCCTTGGAGAACACAAGCAGATTCCTTTCAAGTGAAATGGAAGCCAAGGACATGCTCCAGAAATGTTTCTAACACCCCATGGGTCCAAACCAGAGCTAATCTGAAACAGCCTCCCCACCCCAAACACCAACTGCTTCACTCCATAGCTCTGCTCTAGTGCTGCTTCACCACTGGCTTATGGAAAAGGGCCTAAGGCACCATTACCACGACTACCCAAAGTTTGCCTTTTGTGCACCTCTTTGTTTTAAAAGAGGAGACCTGCTTATCCACTAAGCAGCAACCACGCAGTGCAGTAAGATCCCAGTTGGCATCTTTGGCAGGGCCAAGATGATCTTCCTAGTAGGAGAGCATTTGTTCTCATTCAGGAGTCCTGTGGGCATCGCTGGTCAGCCAAGTCTGTCATTAGTTTATTCCCATTGACCCATCATTTTGTGCTTTTCAGATTGCCCCAGAAGTGGTCTGTTACTGAGACTAGATGCCTTGGGATTGGGTTATGCAGGTTCCTCCCTTCCCAAAGTAACAGCACAGAAACTGCAGTGCCAGAAGAAATGTGATATGACCTTAAATATCTAGGCGAGTGATTCCCATGCAACAGATCAGATAAGGAAATCCAAGTGCCTATCTGCAGTGCTTGCAAGCAGCTGCTTGGAAATAGCCCAGGCAGCTGTCTGAAAACACCGCGCTCCGGCCACAAGCAGAAGATTGCTATCGCAAGAGCTATCATGAATGTGTGGTGTTATATCTGCCCTGGGTTTGGTGGCTGCCCCACACACCACCAAGCAAAAGACAGAATGACAAAGCTTAGATGCAGTGACAGACCTCACTGGGATGCTAACCCCTGGGGTGATGCTCTAGCTGGTTCTCTGCAATCCTCTGGGAACTGAAGGGTCACCAGCCAGGGAGCACGTAACGATGCACGTCCTGTGGTATGAGAAGTAATGAAGATGGAAAGACACCCATGCCCCTTTCTGAAATGGTGAAGCACACAGAGTGCCCCTGAGCTGGACTTGCTGCCTAGTGCTGGCCACCACCTCCTGTAGGGGCTGCCTGCACAGAGTTCATCTGGGCAAACAGCAGCCCAAGGTTTCAAACAGTGGTGGACCCACCATTTGCCTAATGAGCTAATCTAATGGTTAACTGCTCCCTGTTCAGAATATTTTCTTCTTCCTACCTGGAACTTGTTTAGCATCAGTCTTATCTACACTATTTTACAAACCTAGCTTGGCTAGATGATAGAGCTATCTACTGCCAGAAATGGTTGACCTTGCATGTATTTATAGATCACAGGCAAAGTCAGTTCTTCATCTTCTCTGGACTAAACTTCAGGTTCTCATGAAAACTGCTTACTGAGCTCTTTCTCTCTGACAATTACTTGGACGTCTATGAACCAGTCTTTAATCTCACCAGTGTAGTACAGGCTATGCTGATTTTTTTAATTGCCCTTTTTTTTTTAATCAGAAGGACATATGAAACTGTCAAATAGACATCTCTGATTTCCAATGATCTATAAAGACAGCTTTAATCAGATAAATACAAAATCTCATTTTTATAAGAGGTTTCATTGATTGCTTTTAAGAAAATAGGTTTTGGCATTGGCTGGCATGGACTGTGCCATGATTCATTAATGCTTTATTCACCTCCCCTGCTTAGCCATAATTTTGCCTAGGATTGGTGTCAGACTAATTGGACCTGGGAAATACAGTATGGACTCACAGTTTGAAGAGGCTGGCGTGCTGCTGGCTAGTGTGTGATCAGCAGGACACCAGATATGCTGTACGAGCTGCATAGGTGCTCAGTCTGTCTGCAGGAGTGACCAGACACATACAGTCAAGTCCTCTGTACATGCAGAGGAGAAGTGTCTCATGATTTCTGAGGACACCCCAGTTANACCAGCACTTCTATGGTTCACACTGTTTAATCAACAGTGTAACTTCAGCACTTTTCTGGTCCTGTGCAGCTTCCCTTATTCAGTATTTCTTACAAATCCCTGTCAATGACGCGGGAAGCTCCTCAGTACTTCTTTAAATATTCTTGGTCACAAATGTTCTGGTACTGACCCTGTACTTTGCTATCACGGTTGCTTTTTGAAATCCTCTGTTGCTACCTATGAGATAGTATTCCTTCCTTCTGTGAAACAAGCACATCTCATTTCTTTCCAAATACAGAACATAAATATTCAATGAATATTTCTTCTCTTTGTGTATCACAACTGGTGCTGGACCTACAGGGACTAGCAAAGGCAAGAAGCATTAGTGAACTTGACAAGTGATGTTTAGTCAGAGAAAATAGGTGTGAAATGTCAACAAACAAATTCAAGTATGAATTCACAAGGATGATATAGCCAACCAAATAAGCAGGTTCTAGAACAGTTTCTACCCACCCTCCCCCCCTTGTAATCTGGGGACAGAAAGAACTACTTTAAGATTAATATCACTGTTTCCATGAAGAGGATTATTTGGTATGGCACTACAGATAGCATGAGGATTGGATGATCCAAGAGGTCCCTTTGAATCCTATTCTCCTGTATTGATAGCAAGGATTTCATTAGGTCTTAATATACTTAAATAATGCCTTCTTGCCCTTAATCCTTAAACCCAGGATTTTTCATTAGTGTTTTATCTTCCTCCATCAGCTGTCTCTTTCCTAGCTGGTGACCTGTTTGCACAGCCATCAGCCTTTCTGTTACTCACATTTCTTATATATAAGATTTATAGTGATCATTTTTGGTTGCCACTTTCACTTCTTGTCTCTACCTGGATATGAGACCAAAAAGCATACAGAAGGACAGGGTGTGGGTGTGGGGAAGTCTAATTAGTTTATTTCAAAAATGATATTTTAATTTTATGATAAAAATTTGACTTGAAACAATTAGTTGACTGTAGCTGACCTCTGGAAATTGCCTTTGGAAGTACCAAACAGGCTATTGCATCTTGGAAGTGGTTTGTCTGCACACAGTGGAGTTTGTCAGCATTTCCATGAAGGAACCACCAGTTTCTGTCTCTCCTAGTGACTCTTTTTTACCTCCTCTAAAAGGAAAATCTATTATACCCAGCAAGCATAAGATTATCTCACTAGTGCCATCTCCAAACTCCTCTGTTGGGACTTTGTCATTCACCCAAGCCCAGCTACAGGGGTGCACTCCCAGATCCAACAGCCTCGAGTAGTCTGAGACCCAACAGCCACCTCCCAGTCTGGAAGTGCCAGAAGGTGAGGCAAGGTATGCAGATGGGATCTTTACTCAGTGGGGAACAGCTCCTCAGCAGTTTTAGATAAGGCAGCCCAGGACTTCTTGCCATACAGAGGGTTTGATACGTGGCTTGCAGGTCAAGGAAGCCTGGGCACTCCTGAGGAAGAATAGACAGTCTCTAATTGAATGCCTTTTGATTTATAACCTGCTGGCAGCTTAGCTTCAGGAGTGTCAGAAAATCCCCTGTGCACTGAAGAAATACAACAGCTCCAGACAGGCAAAGGCATTTTTCATACCTGACCTACAGCGAATCGCTGCTTTATGCTCAAACTTCAATTCTTCATTGGCCATTCCTCCTAGGAAAACCACACAGGCAGCACTAAGCACTTGAGGAAAACCAGGAGTAAGCACTTTTCAATTAGCACTGAACTTTATGAAACGTGAGATTGCAGCAGCAGTGGGAAAGCTGCTGTGAAGCCCAGCCCTGCAGCAAATACAGCCCAGGTTTCCCTGTGCTCGGCTGCAGCTGGCAGCGCAACACCCAAGGGCAGTGACAGGCACAGGGTTACACGGGGTGGGACCCGGCGTCTTCATTTGTTACCCAAGCTTGCTGCTCATTTACAGTCATAAAAGAAACATTTGGCTGGAGCCATAGAAATAACAGGAGACGTTTTAACAGTGCTGGCAGCACGGTGCAGAAAGTCTTTTAACATTAATGAGTTAGGGGAGGCCAGTGTGAGTTTTGTGAGGTTCACTCATCTCTCCTCTTTTGAGGCAATTGTGTATTTGCTTCTGAGAACAAATGGTAAATTAAAAACCACTCATATGCATTGAAAGTAGCTTCTCAGGAGGATTTCTGATGTGGCAAAGCGGCAGAGCTGTAACTCTGAGTGAAGGCTGGGGGACAAGAGATGGCTGCGAAGAGGAGAATCCTACGTGCATGTGTCGTGAGCAATGGGATGGGAATTGCTCCTGATATTTCAGCCTTCTGGACACAGGGATTTGGCTTTAAGAACAAGTTTTGTTGTTAAAACACTTCTATGTTGGCATCTGCCTCTAGGTGACCTGGGCCTCTCACATACCTAGAACCCAACATAAAAATAAAATGGCTTCTGTATATGTATATGCATAATACAGCAAACTTCTCTTGCTGCCAGCCCTTTGCATTTTTCTGAATGGCACACTAATTAGGGTGAGTGATTTATCACAGAAAAACATGGAAAGTCACAGCCTGATAACAGAGGGGAAAAAAGCCATCAGTCACAAATATAAATCCAAATCACCTTGAGAATTTTAAGCTGTTTAACAATATTTAACAAGCTGTTTCAAGCCCTGTGAAGACATTACCCCGCTGCCTGCCAGTTAGAGCAGCGCAGCAGCATGGCGGGTGGGAGGAGTGCTCCGCAGTCCCTTGCTTTTCCTCTGCTCCTGCTTTCTGCCTCCAAGCTGGCGTGCTCAGCAGATGCTTCTTAAAATCACCACGTTAGCTCCATTACTCACTCCCCTTCCACCCACCCACTCAGTGCCAGAGAATGGATCTGCTGAACTTCCATAATCACCAAGCAAATGATCAGCCTGGAGAAAAACTGGATCCCCTGTGGATTGTGGCTCCCTGGGTGCATCCATCCCCATTCCTTCCTCCTCTGCCTGCAGAAGCCATGGAGCATCAAAGGTTGTGCATTTACAGTCCTTAAGCTCTTATTTGATGTCATTTCTCCAGGTAGTTTTATCTTAACAACCTGCTCCTGGTTTGAGTGCTGTTGCAGAGCCCTGTAGACAGTTCTCCCACCCCATGATCTGCTGTGGTCATCCTTTAGAATGGATCCTACACTGGCAGGGCTGCTTGCAACTGGGGTGCACCTGAACTTCATGCCTAAGTGCTGCCTTCGCTGTGGTGTGCAAAAACACTTGCATTTTGAAGGGTATTTAGAGCTTGGACCTGTGGTAGTTTGGATTCATGGCTGATCTAATGCCTACATCTATTTTTATTTTTAATTATCAGCTGAAACTCTTTTTTTCCTTGCAGCATTCCTGCTGCACTCTGAGCAAAATCCCCAGTCTGGTTATTGGCATGAGTTGCCAGCAAGGGAGATGAAAACTTCTTATCCCAAGACTAAGTTGTTGACACTAAATTTGGGATTTCAAACTGCAGAATCTCTATGTTTCACCCATCCTAACAATGCATCTGTCTGTTTTGGGGCTCCCCAGTAAAGAAAGATACTAACACAGAGTTCAGTGGTTGGTTGCTAAGGTGGTGAGGGAACAGCAGCATGCAACATAGGGCTGAAAGAACTGGGTTTGTTCAGCCTTAAGGTGAGGAAGTATGGGGGGATCTTTCTGCTGTCTGCAGTGGGAAGGTACAGAGAAAATGGAGCCAGACATTTCTCAGAGGCATGCTGTAGGAGAAGAGGCAATGGGTGCAAAGTGGAATGTGAGAAATTTGGATGTGGCATAGGAAAAGCTTCTTTATCATAAAGGTCATCAAAGATTGAAATAGTGCCCAGAGAAGTTATGAAAATTCCCTTCTTGGAGATATTCAGAGCACAGCAGGACAAAGCCATAAATAACCTGCTTTAATTGGACCTGCTCTGAGCAGGGATTTGGACTAGGTGGTCTCTGTAGCACCTGCCCAACCTCAATTAGTTTGTGATTTTGTGAACCTCATTTACTGAGCTATTCCTTTTCTTCCCCTGTGTGCCTGCTGTTAGCCTGTGATTTGGGAAGACACGGCTTTATCAGCACAGAGCAGGGCTGGGAAATTATTTTCATCCCATTGTACTGAGCAGATCTGTGCATCTCACCACATCCTTGTTCTGGGACGGGAGAGAGAATGGCATACAGCATGGTATACACCACACCTTTTGAATTTTCACACAGTTAAACTTCATTTTCACTTGGCTCAGAACAATAAATTCTGTAAGAGATCCAGTGAGTCTTCCCAAAGCACTGAAGACTGAGGAATTTTATCTTGGAATATACTGAGCCTTGAAGCCCGGAGGTGACTGACAAAACGTAACTGAAGCACAGTAAGATTATGCTTTTAATGATTTTTCATCAGGGAAAATAATCCTTTGCTCAGTATTCCAGGACTTTTTGACACCAGGATGAGAATTTGGGATTAATCTCAGCAAATGCAACTCCCCAGAATCTTTTCCTAAATAGCCAGGGAAATAAACTTCTGTCCATTTCCAAAGATTTATTTTGCCCAGTAGCCATCCTTGCTGTTAATTATGGCTTGTACAAAGCTTGACTTTTCTGTGACTGTAACTCTTTCTAAAATGAAGAAAAAAAAATCAAACCAAACTTCTTTGACATGGAGATAATATACTTGTTATAAACCCTACCCCCTGCCATCTCTCAGCACTGGACAACAAAAGTACTAAATATATGCACTACCACTCAGAGCTGGTATTATATTGCCAGCACTTCACAGTTAATTATTTTTTGCTTTCAAAAGAAGAAAAGTAATTTTTAAATTGGTTTAATATCAGTCTCACACCAAAGGTATTTCTCACTGCATTTCTTCCATAAACCATCAGTAGCATTAATAGAAATTATTTTCTTTTTTTCTAGCTCACAAAGCTACAGCCCAATAACCCAAGAACTAGAGTCACCCAGTGAAATCACATAAGCAAGTGAGTAATGCTTCTTCTGGGGGCTTCATCATCTCTTTTTCTGGGCAACAGTCTTAATCTATTTACTCTCTCCTCTTAGAGGCACCGTTCCCTGTCTCCCCCTGTAGAACTCTAGGACCTGGCAGTACCCCTGGTCTCCCAGGTCTGGATCCTCCCACCTCCATCAGTGCTCCTCATCAAGGAAGGAGAGTGGCCTCAGCACACTCCCCTAAAATGTCCTGCTTTTGGAGGCTGAAAATGGACTGGGCAGATCTGTGTATGAGAATCAGTGACATAGTCTTGTGAGTTTTGTCACCCTATGGTGAGCATCAGGCTCAGCGGTGATTCTTGTAGAGCAGTGCGTCTCCAATGGGAAAGATGAACTTTTCTTCCCATGTTTGCTTCCAGTCTCATCCTTTGTTCATTTGTGAGAATTTGATGTAGGAGATGCTTAGAGTGTGTGTTATCAGCAGGGTTTCCCTTCTTTGCATACTTGGCTACTCCATCAAGAGCATTTAGAGTGGGAAAGTGCAGCTTCTGCCTAAGAACTTCTACTGACACGGTCTGCAACAGTCCCAAGAGCTCATTAATTCCATTTATTCCAGTTTCCACTATCTGATGAGCATGGAAATCACATCTTGTAAAGAAATTGGACACACTTGCCTCCTGCTGCTGCTCTAGCACCCAGGCTGTGAGTCTGTGCTACGTTGCCAAGAGCATGATCGCAAGCTGGCGTCTGTTCCCCACTTCAACTTCAGCCTTTGCAGGCAGAGAGCTGCACCAAACAGAAATGCTCTGACCACCTTCGGAGGTTGCCTATTCATCAAGCAACGAGGACAAGAAATCAAAGTGTGCATATTTCAATGCAGAATAAATGAATCCCTTCCACCAGCAAGCACTAGCAACACCATGCATCCAATCCCAGTAAAATCACTTAGACTCAGGACAGCACATAGATTCCAGTGCTGGCAAGTCCCACTTACAAAGCTGTAGTATCGTGCCTGGCAGCTTTGTACAACATTTAAAATCAGGTAAGCCTTGAGGTAATTATGCATAAATACAAGAGCTAAGACAACCTCATGTAAGGGCACTGTATTCCACACCTCACCTCTCATGCAGAGGAGGAAAACTTAGAGGCAAGCCATGCATTTGTCTGGTACAAGTAATATGATAATCTCTCTCTCTAAACGTGTCCACACGTGCGCAGGCACACACACTTACAGCCTCACCTTCAGCTCAAGAGTGCTTTCCTGGGATTTCACACAGCACTAGAGATTTGTGCTGTGTGTTTTCAGCTTGGTCTACTCAAAGATATCTGCTGTGTGTAGGATATAAAGGAAGAGATAGTCTGTAAGCTTTCAGGGTTGCAGGGATTGCTGTCAATATCCAGTTTTTCCCAGCAGGGACTTCTGTGTGGTAAGTTCTCTACAAAGCATACTTGGAAGAAAAAAAACATCAGAAGCAGTGACAGACCAGGATATCCTGCAGGTCAGGTGGAGACAAGACAATGGGATTTAGTCTTACATGCACCAGAAGAGAAATCAGGTTGGATTTTTTAGGTTAATATTGCAGCTCCTTATGACATGGGAAGTGAAGGGACTGGGTTTGTCAGACTTATGTCATCCTTTCTAAGCCATCCTTTAAGTGACTAGGCTCAGAGGCATCTCATGCATGTTTTTAGCTGCTGTTATTTCTCCTGCTTGTTTAGTTGCAGGACAATTTGTTCATCTTCAAATGATGTTTGACATCTCACTTTAAATAGTCTGGGTTATAAACACCTCAAGTGTCAAAGTCTGAGTGTGTTTGCCTGCCATTCTGGTTTGCATCTCTTTTTTATTCTGCCTGTTCAGCAGCTGTGTCCTTGGTGACAACTGTGTTTGAACTTGGAATCTGATTTAGACACAGGTTAGGTATTAACCAGTTAGTAGAGCTGGCTGGAAGATCAATGTTCAGCTTCAGAACAAGAAAAATTTAAATGAAAACAGTAATTCATCAGAAGTACGTAAGGAAGTGATTCTCCATCCAACAGATTCTTCTCATAAGAAAGACACAGAAACAATTGTCTTCTTATGCCTTTTGCTATGCAAGTGGGTAAGTATTATGCCTAATGTGACTTGGGATTAATTAAATCACAAGACAGCTGAAGGGGAAGTCAGAAGCGTGTACACTTGCTACTTCAGGCATTTCAGAGTGAGGAAAGAGGAATATTTTACCAGGAAAGCCTTTGGTCTTGATGGGAGAAGAGCAACTGAAGACCAGCTTGGGAATTTCAGGGCAGAGAGCACAGAACAACCCAAACCATGAAAATGTATGTGTTTCCAATTGTAGCTACCACCTCATGCAGCTGATGGTCTCTAGTGTCCAGCAGCCGTTGAAGGGCTAGCAAGAGGTCCCCACGCTGTGCATGTGACTATTCAAATTCAAGTTACCTACAAATCAGCAGCAGATCCCTTTCAGTGCCAAGTCCAGTGATGGCAGCAATTGGAGTGACCCTGCTTTCAGTTCCTTCCAATTCATCACAAGTATCTAGGCTGCAGCTTTCCACCCCCTGCTACTGCGAGAGATGAGGCGTTGCTGGAGGAAGGAAGGCTGGGACTGAAAAAGCACAGGCAGACTGAGCAAGATGATGGGATTAACTCAAGAAGGACTTGAGGAAATAGATGCTGGGCAACCAGCAAGAGGGGAAAAATACCAGGTTATGCCAAGGACTTGGGAGCAGGGAAAAGATGGGGAATGGAGCTCAGGATTACAGCAGCACGTTCTAAACTCTAGGAGCTGTTAGCCACAGATGTTGCTTGGGAGTGTTACAGCTAGGCCCTGGGCTCCTTAGAGCTCCAGCCCTTTTCTCCAGGAGGCTGTCCTTTTTCTCCAGGGGGCTGTACAGCAAGCATCCAGAACACATCCTTCCCTGCAGAGCTGCCACAGCATTTTCTTAGTGCTGGAGTGTATTCAAGCCTCCCTCCTGTGCCAGGTAACAGCCACCACCCTTCTGGCATCTCCCAGAGATGAGGATGAACCAGTAGCTGCTTTCTCCTTGAAACCTCTCTCTGGTTATACTGTGTCTGGCAGCTGTGGCCCCATGTGGAGCTACCTGAACCCATAGCATCTCTTTTTCACCTGGCTGCAGGAGGATGACATGGCCCCCTCGTAGCAGGCAGCTGGGAACCCCCCCCACCATGTACTGAAAAGAGGAAAGGCTGCAGAAGGACTGGAGAAGGAAGAGCAGGAACACTTCTCCCTGCAAGGCAAGATGAGAAATCCAGCACCTACAACCACAGCACAAGTCCCTGGATGACAGTCAGGCCAGCAGCGAGTGGGAGGAGGCTTTGGTATCTCAGTGACAGGCTGGCAGCTTTACAGCAGACCACCACTCTTATCCTCCCTTTCTTCATGGCTCACAGCAAGGTGGGCTGGGACCATGGCATTTTTCCATTATATTGACCAGGGCTCCCTCTGGCAACCCTGTTCCTCAGCTGTGTCACCTGCTGCCTTTGCTTCCTTTCCAGTAGATCATTCTGAGTACAGAGCTAAGCCTCCCATCTCACCTCCTGCACAGAGCCTCAAAGTTGCCCCACACTCCTCCCCCATCTTGTTCCATTCCCTCGGGCAAGGGGACCCGCACAGTGTCCTCCACCTCCATGCAGGAAGCCCTGCTCATCATAGATGAGTTCACGTATGTCAGAGAGTAAATTCACCCAAGATCCAAGTGGAAACAAAGTTCCAGTGTCCCTTGACACCAGCTCACCTTTCGTGAGCTTCCTCACCTAACAACTGGTAGCTCCCCAGTAAACCATCACTGTAACGTAATTTTCCAAGTGTTTGGGACTATTTCCTGAAGGAGTAGAAACTGGATAAATTTTTAGTGGAATGCAAAGAAGTTAAGAGGAAGAAAAGGGACAACACTGTCTTCAAGGAAATATGAGATAGCAAACACATTACTGTGCATCAGCCAGAGCAGAGTAGTTGTCCACTTACCTGCTACTACTCTGGATAGGAAAGTAGGTGTCCTAGCAAAGCTGCAAGCCCCGATGGAAAAACCAGTGTCACCGTACGTTTGCCTCAGGGAAGGAGCACAGTTACACAGAGGCACTGGTGTTCTCTTCACTTGAGGCACCTTCCTACCCAAGGCAGCTTATTTGTGTGCCTGAGCCTCTGGTGCTTTTAAATTGAGAACCAGAACCATTTGACAACCTGCATCAGCTGCAGCAACTCTGGCTGCTGCCCCTGCTCTCCTTGTTAATGAGTTTGTCTCTCTGCAGGAAATACTCCTTACACAGATCTGCTCCCCATCCTTCCTCCTCCACTTCCAGCTCCCACTCGCTGGAGACAGGATGGGATCCGACAGTGCTCTGCAGAGTTGCAGGGACTGCCTGACAGCCACAGCGAGGGAGCGCTTTATATTTCAGAGCTCTGCACAATGATTGCCTAATTAATTCCCATCCCCCATCCCTATATCCACTACAGAGTGAGGATGTCTGGATTTTGTCTTCCCCTGATGTGGAGAAGCTGCAGCACAGCAAACTTCAGCAATTCACTCCATGAGAAGGGACCTGCAGAATGGAAGCTAATGCCAAGACATCCCCTTCCCCCAGAGTAAAATGTAGGGGGATGAAGAAGACATCTCATGGGCAGGACTTCTCCTTGCCAGCACCCCTCTTCACCTCACTGTGCTTGGGGGACAATTAAATTACACCTCCAAATCCCTTTCATTGTAAGCTAATTAATAAGGAAATTAAAGGAGGCAGAGGAAGGAGCCACCTTTTCTCTTCCAGGCCCACGTGAAGCCAAAGCCAGGGCAAGTGGCAGCTATGATCCTTCCTGAAAAATGATGCTTGCCTAGATGTCTTTCTTAGAGAGAAAGGGGAGAGAGGACAGGGCTGCTGTAGGAAGGAAGGGCAGGTAGAGACACCAGCCTTGTTTACAGCGGGGATTTTGCACCAGTGCAGCTAAACCCATCAGTTCAAAGTCCCCCCACAAGCATCTGATGCCAGCACATGGGCCGGAAAAAAATCCCCCACAGCTGAGAATTTTTGGTGGCTGCATGAAGAAGAAAATCTATGATACAAAAAGGGTGTTTGGCTCATTTGATTGTGCATTTCCAGAGCTCACACAACACCTTTGAGTGATGATTTTCCATTCTTCCCTAAGGACCCACCCCTCCCCTGAGCTCACAGCATCACCATCCCCGTGGAGCAGCCTGCAGCAGCCCTCTCCCCCACTGACAGTGCCACCCTGATGGGTGATCGAGCGTGCCTCAGTGCCTGTCACCTGAGCAGGTTGCCAGATGCTGTTGTGGAGTCAACACATCCTTAAAAATACAATAAAATCCCAGCTTCCCACGGGTCATTTGTCCAGGCTACTCTGCAAGCCCAGCCACCTCTGCTATTACCAGCTGTGGTATTACCAGAAGCACTTTGGCTCTGCTTTTGCACAGCATGGAGCCACGGTGATTAAACCAGTGAGCTGGTGCAGGGGGCTCTGGGGCCAGTCAGCTCTGTGCAGGAGCCACGTGATGTTGCTTTGTGCAACAATTCTCTGTGTAAAGCCAGATGGACTTCAAAGGCATCTGTTTTGATGGCACTCCTGCTACTCCAGAGCAACCTATGTATCCCTGTGTCACACTGCCTCATGCCCTGGGAGCAGTGCCCTGTGGTGGCACTGGGACAGGCCTGTACTAACAGGGAACGTGGGAGTGCAGGAGCCAGTGGGAACAAGAGGAACAGGGAAGAAATGTTTCCAGGTCCCCACTCCCCCTCTGCAGAGCCCCCACAGCACCTTTGTTCTTTGAAGTCCATTATATTCCATATTACTGTGGTTTTTCTGCTCACCTGAGTAGCTGAGTCCTTGGATGATCTCCAGGATCTTGGAGAGCAGAGCTGATTGCACATACCCATCTTCCAACATCCAGACTGAGGAAAGAGAGAGGAGACATGGTGTCCTTTGGAAGCCACAGCTTCCAAGTAGTTGCAATGGCTACATCCTTAAATTACATCTCCAGTACCTCTGGTGCTGGAATGTGATATTATTTTTTGCATCTAATCCTCTTTGAAAGTTCACATATTCAAACTGTTGAGATGTGCTTGAATCCCTCAGCTCATGCTAACTCCTTTCTGTGTGTGGGATAGTCTATCCAGATGGCAGATCACATAACAGATGAGCAACTCCATTGTCATTTCTCTCCAGAGCTGGAGAAGAGCAACCCCAGTCAATGGAGAGTTTCTGAAGAAGCTTCCTGCACATTGACTTTTTGACACCAGGACAGTGAAGGTGGTGGCACAGTCAAGGACAAAAGGAAAGGGCTAATTCCCTGCTGGGGCTCTGGGGATAAAACCCAGAGGAGTCTAGTACTGAGCAAAAGAAATGGGTCATAAACATCTCAGCAGTTTGGGGACTCCTGAGCAGGAAGAAGATGGCTCCAGGAGTCAAATCAGGTAGATCACCCACTCACAAGACTGTGGTGGTTAGAAAAGCTCAAATGGCAGCCTGGATGAGGAAGAAAATGACACTAAGCACCTGCCCAAATTATGTACCTCCACACATGTCAACTATCACAGCTGTGCAGAGGTGAAATTGCTCCTCAGGAGGACAGAATGAAATGACCAGTCTTAATTTCAGAGATAAAATTATGGAAGGAGGCACATTAGTAGTGAGTTAAAAGTTTCTTGCATTCAGAAGAAGCCAAGGACCTAAAGTTGCATAATGAGTGCAATGGTGGGACTGTGTGTGTTACAACCTAATGAGGACATGACAAAGCCTGCCTGTATCTGATGAGTGAATTAGCTGTTAATTCTTAATTGGCATGCCTAGCTCCTTCCACACCATTTCCACCTGGAGCTGCTTCTTGAGCGGGCATGATACTGATACAGCCTTGTCAGTGGGAGCAGTGGGCTGAGTTAGCTCAGGGGTCTGAGAACCAACATTCTTTTAGGGCAGGTATTCAAATACTATTATCCAAATTATTATTATTATTATCCAAGTATTATCCAAATACTACCCTGCTGCTTTAATTCCTGTTGCTTGGCTTATGACATCCCACTGGTGGGACCAGCTTCGCTGTGCTGTGGCTGTCTCCCACAGTCCCACAACACCTACCCAGTGTGGCTCCTTGCAGACCTGCTCTTGACCTTGTTCTTGGCTATAGCTCAGTGACCTGGCCTTTCCCCACTGCCAATACAACAGCAGCACTGTCAAATGTAAGGGTGGGTCTGTAGTCTCAGTAACATTCAAGAAAACTCTAATGACAATGTGACACCTAATGCTTGTGTAAGGCAAGCAGGAGGTGTTAATGGTGTGCATTAATGAAGCATGACTTCTGCTGAGGTTTTATTTAGGTGTGAGGATTGTGGGAGACAGATGTCCTAGCCAGTGACCCTCCGAAAGCAAGGGGAAATGTACTAGGAAAGGGAAAAGGAGCTGGAGAAACTAATGTCACTGACTTCAAAGATGAAGGAATGTCTTTATGCTCTGAAAGTGACTGAATAAAATGACTGGCATCATTACTTAGCTAAATAGGATTTTCTACGTGTGTTGGATTATTTTAAATGTCAATTTGATTAGCCTGATTGCTGTTGATTTGTCCCTAAGAAGTGCATTACATTAATTTAGCCTTATATTGAGAAAATACTTTGAACTATGATACCATTTATTAACGTGATTTGCTTTCTCCCAACAGATGTGTTAGCTTTGCCCACAGTGCTTGAAGCTGAGGTTTTGGAGTCGAGTTCAGAGTGTTAGTTTCAGCTGTGGGCAGAGCTGCCCTCTCCATGAACACTTGTGAGCCACCTGGTCATGAAGGGACTGCAACCATCTCATTTACTTAGTAAAAGAGCAAGCAGATGATCCCTTGTCTCTAGCTGTACTACAGTCACCTGAGGGGTAGGGTGAGTTCACACATTCTGGATAGACCCCTGAAACAATGAAAAGCACTTCTTTTCCTAATGTTTTTTAGGAGAAGGAGTTCCCAGGAGAGGAAAGAGGAGGAAAGATTACTGCATCCTTACTGAAAGCACCACCAAAGGTGAGATCCCATGGCCCAGCAATGCAGCCATTGTGAAAATCCATAGCCCTAAGCTATATGATTAACAATACCTTGTTCCACCTCCACTTCCCGGTTGTGAACTCCGTTTTACTCACTGAAACCTTCCTGGTGAGCACCCATCTGCACTCAGCCACCCATGGCACTAGGAGAGAGATCACCCCTCATCTTCAGTCACACATGTGGGAGTCTTACTTCTGAAAAAAGGGCACCTAGAGACCCAAACAAGGATTTAGGGACCTCATTGCAAGATTTTGGGCAGGTTGTTATCAATAACTGATCAAGGCATCTTTTAGGATGCTGCTGTAGTCTTTGCATGGGGACCAGCCCTGGAGATGGCCAAGCACTGCAGCAAATACCTGTAGTGAAACAGACCACAGACTGACCTCCTCCTCAGGCTAAAAGCAACTCAAGAAGGAGCACCCTGTTGAATCCATCTGGAATGGCTGGAGGCCATACTCGGGAAATAATCAGGATTGGCTTTGGCACCAACAGGGCAAACCCATGTTATTAAATGCCGTGGCCAGCCAGGAGTGACGGCAGTCCTCACTCCTTTGGCTGCCTCTTACAGCCCGGACGTGCTGGGAGTGCTCCCTCGTATTGTCAGCTTCTTTCTGCCAGGTGAGGGAAGTGTTTCCAAGATTTCATTTAATACCTGTATTTAATCCATTAGCTCTCCCTGCAGACCTGCTGAAGGCTGGGCTGTGATTAAGGAGGAGATAAGTGACCTGTTTATTCTTCTCCTGATACTTCTCCACTTTCCTCTCCACTTCCTCGGACAGTTTTCACCCCGCAGTTGTTGTGCAGTGTCCAGGAAGTAAGCATGGGACTCCCTCTGCCCTGTCCCCCTGGGATGGGTTGAAGAGAAGAGACCCTTCCAGCTCCAGCAATGCAGCTCTCACTCTCCTGTGCCTGAACAAGAGTGAGATGCTCCACTTTTCTAGAGAGGGAAGCCTCACAGGCAGTGCTGCTTGGTGGTAAAGGGAGCAGAGCTGTGAGCAAACCCCTTGCTCCATGCATCCATACCTCAAAGCAGACACCCATATCACCAGCAGTAGCCAGCATGGATTCACAAAGGGGAAGTCATACTGGACCAGCTTGATAACCCTCTGCAAAGGAGGGACTGGCCTGGTAGATGAAGGGAGAGCAGTGGATATTGTCTACCTGGACTTCAGGAAGGGCTTTTCACTGTCTCCCATAAGCTCCTCATAGGAAAGCTGATGAAGTGCAAGCTGGATGAGCAGACAGTGAGGTGGACCAGAGAGCAGCTGAAGGGCTGGGCCCAGAGGGTGGTTATCAGTAGCATGAAGTAGGCCAGTAACTAGTGGTGTGCTCCAGCGGTCAATACCGGGTCCAAACCTGTTGAACAGTAATGATGTGGAAGATGGGGCAGTGTGCCCACATATGATGATGATGCTGCTAAACTGAGAGGAGTGAGTGACACACCGGAGGGTCGTGCTGCCATCCAGAAGGACCTCAGCAGGCTAGAGAAATGTGCTGACAGGAAACTCATATGGTTCAGCAAGGGTAAGTGTAAAGTCCTACACCTGGGGAGGAACAACCCCATGCACCAAGATATGCTGTGGCCACCCATCTGGAAAGCAGCTTGCAGAAAAGGACCCACGGGGTCCTTCTGGACACCAGGTTGAACAAAACCCACCAATGTGCCCTTGCTGCCAGCAGAGTAGAGGGGGAGGAGAACTTCCCTCGACTTGCTGGACATACTCTTTTTTGTTACAGTAACACCAGCTACAGAGATATGTAATAATGGACTGTACTTGTTTGTTCATTCCAGTGTTGCTGCCTGCATCTGGAAGAAGAAAAGATAATTTGCATCCCAGATTCCCTCACCACCCATCCCAAGGCTCTAAAGTCTCTTTTGATTGTTCTTGGATTAGCAGTATTGGCGTGCTCACAACCTACATGGAAGATGAATCATGGGGACTAGTCCGAGGGCTGTACCAAACTAGGCAGTTTCCCAGTGATGTCCTTCACCCAGGCTCCAGGGATACAGCAGAGTTCCCTGTGAGGGGGGTCTACCCAGCTTATCAGACCCTTTGTCCCCCTCAGGAGGGAGCTGCCTGCAGCTACGGCACCTCTGTTCTTCCTTGTGGATATAGTGGTGATACAGGTGCTAGGTCTTTCTGACTGTGGACTTACCTCTGGAGTAGGTTGCCCATCGTCCACATCCTTGTTTGGCTGGTCGTTCTCAACCACAGCCTCGTATCTGTTCTTCAGTGGCACTTGGGGGCTGAGGTGGGCAAGGAAGGAGTTCAGTCCGCTGCCTCAGCCNCAGAAAAGGACCCACGGGGTCCTTCTGGACACCAGGTTGAACAAAACCCACCAATGTGCCCTTGCTGCCAGCAGAGTAGAGGGGGAGGAGAACTTCCCTCGACTTGCTGGACATACTCTTTTTTGTTACAGTAACACCAGCTACAGAGATATGTAATAATGGACTGTACTTGTTTGTTCATTCCAGTGTTGCTGCCTGCATCTGGAAGAAGAAAAGATAATTTGCATCCCAGATTCCCTCACCACCCATCCCAAGGCTCTAAAGTCTCTTTTGTACAGCAGAGTTTTAGCAGTATTGGCGTGCTCACAACCTACATGGAAGATGAATCATGGGGACTAGTCCGAGGGCTGTACCAAACTAGGCAGTTTCCCAGTGATGTCCTTCACCCAGGCTCCAGGGATACAGCAGAGTTCCCTGTGAGGGGGGTCTACCCAGCTTATCAGACCCTTTGTCCCCCTCAGGAGGGAGCTGCCTGCAGCTACGGCACCTCTGTTCTTCCTTGTGGATATAGTGGTGATACAGGTGGTAGGCCTTTCTGACTGTGGACTTACCTCTGGAGTAGGTTGCCCATCGTCCACATCCTTGTTTGGCTGGTCGTTCTCAACCACAGCCTCGTATCTGTTCTTCAGTGGCNGGGGCTGAGGGGGGCAAGGAAGGAGTTCAGTCCGCTGCCTCAGCCATGAACTTGCCTCTATTCACTCCCCTCATCCAGGCCACTGCCTCTGGTCTGACAGGGGCCGGGTACAGAGTGCCCTTGATCCTGGGTACTCTCTGGCGGGCGCTCCCGTTTCTGTTCCAAGGAGTGCCGGGCCTATCTCCACCAGTCCATCTCCCGCCCAGGCCCCCGA
>VWZY01008830.1:207590-232613 GCA_013399075.1 Chloroceryle aenea
TGAGTGCTTCCCTCTCCTCGCCCTCACTGAGCAGAGCAGAGGCAGCTGTAGCGTTACTGACGCCCTCCTCCGCAGAGCACTCTGATCAGCCTACGGAGCCCTCACGTCCTCTGAGGGCAGGGATGTGGACTTCACTAGGATCTGCAACAAAAAACACCTCAAAGCAACGGTGGGGGAGGCAGCTGCTGGGGCATGAAGGAGGTTAAAGCAGTGCCTGTGCAGGGCACCCTGAAACAGATTTTTACCTCACAAGCATCCTCACTTCTGAGCCTTGCCCTCCCCTACCTGTTTTGGCACGTGCAGCCTTCCCGCTCCCCCGCTTCGGTGGGCAAGATGCCTGAGAGGAGCAGTCCCGAGCCCCAGTGTCCCTGCGCACAGGGGAGGAAAGATGCCCTTCAGTCTTCTGTTTTACTAGGGAGTCTCTGGCTTAAAAAGTCACTTTTTAAAAATGCCACGGCAGGAAGCCTTCAGTCAAACATGTCCTCGAACATGCGCTGCCCCATGGCAATGTAAACCTCTTTTTCCTCTGGCGTCATCTGGGCCACCAGCTCAGGGCGCTGGCTCACTTGGCTGTAAGAGTGTGGACGCCCAGCCACTGTGACAGTGGGGTCTTCTGCCACCACCTCAAACTCTTCATCCTCCTCCTCCTCATCCAGCCCGTATGTTGTGGTGGCCATGGCAGGAGGGCGGGGAGGGGATTCCTCCTCCGACTCGCTTGTCTCGCTCTCGGAGTCACTGGCATTGGCACCGGAGAGAGGAGCGGCACCTCCAACGGTGACTGCTGAAGCAGAAGGTGTCTTCTTCTCGTGGATAAGCAGGGCACGCATCACCTCCTCGTTATCATCCAGAGGTGCCCGGCTCTCCTCACGCTCCTGGAAGGCATCCAGATCCCGGCCACCTGCAAAGAGACATAAGGGAATGACTGCTTCCTCACAGAGATCTGGGCGGTGGCCCTGATGGCTTTCTGGACCCACGTTAATTACTGACAGTGAGCACTCTCGGCCAAGTCACACCCTCTCCCTATGCCAGCTCCTCTCTCTTAAAAGACAGAGATAGTTACGTTGTTTCGTGTAACAGCAGAACAAGTATTGACACTTCCTAGGAGCTGCAAGGCCTAGAGTCACTCTGGCCAGAAGCACGCTGCAAGAGAAGACAACAACCACATGATGGAGAAAAAGACCCTGTCAAGGAGGTGTCCAGCTCAGGTGCTGCTCAGCTGGGCTGATGCACTTTCCTTACTGTGGAGCAGAAAGCAGTTCTTGGGACCTAATTCTGGCCTTCCAGACACCCTGACCATGCACCTAATGGTGACACTTGCCAGACATACATCAAGTATCTCAGTGCTGTTTCATGGGTTAACAAGCACAGGCTGGTTCCTTTTTGCCCCTTTGTTTCCTGATTGACTGACCACAGCCTGGAGGACTTGTGGTGATGACCAAGACCACGGGGTGTTGGCAGCACAAACCATAAATACAGAGCCAAACCCAGGCCCTTCCCGGTTGACCTCCCCTTCTATAAGGATTAAGATGGAGAAGCAGACGAATCCAGGTAGACAGGGAGCGTGTGGAAATCCTGTGTTAGAAACCAACACTTTTTTACAAGGCATGTAGTGATAGGACACGGGGTAACGACTTTAGACTAAAGAGGGTAGATTTAGGTAGGCTGTAAGGAAGATGCTCTTCACTGTGAGGGTGGTGAGGCACTGGAACAGGTTGCCCAGAGATTATGGATGTCTCATCCCTGGAAGTGTTCAAGACTAGGCTTTGAGCAACCTGGTTTAGTGAGAGGTGTCCCTGCCCATGGGGCTGGAACTTGATGATCTTCAGATGTCCCTTCAAACTCAAACCATTTTATGACTCAGAGTAGCTGTGTCTGGTAAGCTCAGAGGGGTACCTATCAAGCAGGAAGGGGAAAAGCTCATTACAAGAACATGGTGGTGATACTGAATGGGATCTCTTATCACAAAGCAGCTTACAGCCAAGCTGCAGAGCAGTGTGGAAGGCTGTGTTAAAACAAAACAGCTCTGGCTCTTCAAGCTGAAACACAGCCCATCCAATCTCTCTGGCTCCCTACCTGGACCTTTTACTTGAAGGGGGATGCAGATCCCAGCTGACAGACACATGGCCTGTGCTCCACTGGCAGTAAGCTTCCTTGTACAACAGCTGGGAGCGTTTGACATGGCTGCACTTGATCCTGCATTTGTTTGATATGAGGAATGTGAATCCACCCAGCACCAATAAGCCTACAGACAGCATGGGAAAACAAAACCAAACCAACCAACCAACACACAAAAAACAAACAAACAAAAAAGGGAAAAAAAATCCAGAACAAAAAAATGAAATAGATACAACCTTATGTAAAAAGAAGGCCTAACAAGTAGGACAGACTCCCCATGGCAAACTTTCTCTCTTGCACCTAAAGATGCTGCCTACAAACAGTTGTTGCAGCTGAGGTGATGGCATTCCTGTGGTAAAATAAAGGCTAAAAGACACATTCCTAAGCCACCGGGACAAGTGTTTTCCTTGTAAATAAAGCTGCAGCAATGGGTGATGGCTGCAACTGCTGTTATTATTATTACACTGACAAAGTTCTTCAAAGAAAGGAAAAATGAAGGTGCTGTGTTGGCAGCCCTGCGCTCGGCTTGTTGCTTATGGCTGTGGAGCATAAGAGGCTACTGGAGAGCATCTCTGTGAAATACTGAAGCTCATCACATCGAGAGCTGTGAAGGAAAACCAGCCTGGGGGTAGTTCCACAAAGCCTGACTTTGTTGCTCAGGAGTGGGGCTGTCTCTTGCTTGGGTGAACTCTTGCTGCTAGATTCAACCAGTGAATCTTTGTCAAGTCCCAAGTTTTCATCCTCCCTGTTCATGTATCCAAGAGCTATAGAGATGTGCTGCAGCAGCAATCTCAGGCTATTTCCACAAGTCCCCTCTTCGATCTCCAGTAGTGGTGGAGGTTAAGCAGTGATGCCATTGCACTGTAAGGTGCTATACTCCTCCTCCATGTCCTTCAGTGGCACCTGAGAAACATTTATGCTGCATACACCAAAAGTCATCCCAAGGATCCAGTTTAAAACTACAGGTGAATTGAGTGTCTAGCAGAAAAACAGGGTGAGAACTCACTGTGGATGGTGAGTAACAACAACATCTGCTAGACTGCAGGAGGAGGTTGCTTTAATTGTTTCACTTTATTTAATCTATTTGGAAAATGTTTTGGGGTCCATATGCCTGAAAGGCATTACGTGCAAGCGAGATCATTAAGTATCTTCTGACCATTATTTCACATCCATTTTCTGCTTTCACTCTACCTACATATTCCAGGGTCTCATGCTCACACATGCCGTCTTCTTTTCCTTGGACATGAACATTTTTAGTCTGTAATTCTCTATAATTCAATGACTTGGAAGATTGCATCTATTGATTTAGTCTTGTAAAGGTAACAATAGATATCTGAGTTCCTATTTTTAGTGTGTAAGCTTAAAAAGCAGATAAATAAATACCAAAGCAGAATGTTTCTGTTAGTGGTTACAAGATCATGACTATTGTGTATGGACAACCTGACCCCAAAATGAATGAAAATAAAAGCAAAGATAACAAGAAACAAACTGAAAGTAATAAAGACTCACTTGCCATGGTGACAGACCTTCCAACTGTATCCCCAGAAGTTTTATTCCTGATATATTCTTCATATAAAACATATTTTGAAAAACAACTGGCAAGAAGGCAGCTGGGAGCACAGCCCCCTGCTGGTAGATCTGGTGGGCTTTAGGGTGACCAAATGTTAGCAAGTGTTATTTTTCAGCAGTGGTTTATTAGGGAGGCAGCTTTCTAGATAAGTCTGAAAGACCTCCATGCAAAAGCAATAAACTCTCAAGGTGGAAGACTTAACAGATAATTAACATTTTAGAAGCACAGAAGACCCACTCCTAGCTTCACTGGACGTGTGTTTTTGTTGTAAATAAAGCTGTAGTAATGGGTGATGGCTGCAACTATTATTATTATTACTACTACTACACTAACACAGTTCTTTAAAGAAAGGAAGAGAGAAGGTGGGTGATTCAGCTTTACTGACCTAGCTTTCAATCCTGGATCTAATAAACCAGGATTTTTTACATTTACCTACACACAGGTGCTTTGCACAGCAGAGGGAAACAGACAAAATCTGGAGTGTAGGGAGCAGCAGCTTTACACACAGAGGAGAACATATTTTTGGCAGCACTCTAAGAGCATCACATAAACAGAGCAGTATTTCTGCTCTGTGGAATTTCTTACCATCTTTGATCTCATCAGGGTCATAAGCCCCCTGCACCGTGCTCTCCCGCAGCCAAATCGGTCTTTCTCTGGCTGGCTTTCCTTCACTTGCAGACCGGTTAAGATCCTCCTGGTCCTCCATGCTGATGACAACATTCTGGGTATACAAATCATCATATGATGGTCCTTTTGTAGTCCATGCTTCCCGATGGTGTCCACCTGCGAGGCCAGCTGCTGTCCCTGAACCAGCACCAGCTGCACGCTCCTTGCTACACAGAAGTCAGAGATAGAAACAAAGCACTCAGAGCAAGCACCTCCTTGGCCAGCATTGCAATACTTAAACTATGGTTGGTTATCTCCCAGGATCTGCACTGAGAACTTGCATTCTCATTTCTGACAAGTGGTGCCAGAAACATCTATGTCAGCTTGATGGAGAACTTGAGGATCTCCAGTGGGAAACCCGACACAAGGCCACGTGTGGTCAACTTCCACAACAGACCCTGAAAAGAAGAGGTAGCACTAAAGCTGCTCATGTTGTTATGTAAAAACAAACATAAAATCCCAGAACACCCTGAAATAAAAGTCACAGCAGTAAAACATTGTTGAAGAGCAATCTGGTATTTGGAAAAGTGTCATCTTGGCCTTTTCACTGCACCCCTGTACTGCATCAAAACAAGCACTGAAGTTAAAACAAGCCAGATGATAGCCCCAGACACCCAGCACGCTCAGATCTGTGCACTGATATTAATCATATTAATCACAGGGCTTGTGAAGGAGGTAAATCACCACGCAAAACACAGTTCAAACCTCTGCTTGAACTGTGAGTGACAATACCTGTGCTAAGTCCCATCCTCTGTGTTACACAGGAGACCACAAACACAGCTTTGGGAAGTCGAGGCAGCAGAGGAGAGGGCACCTCCAAAGCAGAGGACTAGGTGTGGGCAAAGGGCTTTGTGAGGTGGTGGTGTGTGGGAGGAGACAAGGCAGAACTGTCTTCCTCGTGGAAAAGCTGGAGAAAGAGGATGACTGATGCCAAGGGTATGGCAGTCAAAGCCCAGCCCTCCATTACTCTCTGAGAGGAGCTGCAGCCAGCACATTTTCCTCCAGGCTCCTTTCTAGCTCAGGAGACTGATGGAGAAAAGAAACATTCCTGCTTGGATCTGATGGAAAGAGGACATCAGGTGGAGTATTTTCTGCACAATGGTGGCAATGAGCCTAAAGTACTCTCTGGCCTGTGCTGCTACATCTGCGTTGATCAGGGAAACTCACCGCTCTCTGGGTGGCAAAAGCCAAACATGACTGTTCCTCTACTTCAAAATCATATTTAATCTTCTCAGAGAAACAGAACTGGTGCAGATTGCACCCACCCTCAGCCATATCTTTCAGTCATCTGATTGCCAGGGGTACCTTTGGCTTTTCACGCTAACAGCCCCGCCTGGGCTCCTCCTCTCATCCAGAGCTAATCCATCAATCAAGGATACTCACAGTGCCCCTGCTCTGCTGTCATAGACACAGGGCTTAAACACTGTAAACAGCAAGGAAAAAAAACCCAATCTCTTCTCCATGTAAAAAATACTGGTGTGTCCCATCACAGTTTGGATTGAGGGCTACTCACAGCCTCCCAGCAGTGAGCTTGGCTGGGGTCCGTTATCAAAATGCTTCAGAGCATCCACTTGAGCATGAGCCCACACACTGCCTGGTTCCACCGTGCAGCCAGCCCTGCAAGGAGAGCTTCCCAGCAGCCTTGAATCTTGGGGCAGGAAACTCAGGCACATGTATTGTTTATATAACCTAAGGAACCGCCCAGAGACCTTCTTCCCAGCGCGGTATTTCAAGTGTTGGTACCTTTCAGCTCTCCAAGACAGGCGTGTGTTCTGTGCAAAGCACCACTCTGCTTCCCACACAATAGAAATCTCTAACTAGCGTTTCCCTGACGATTTTATGTAATCCACTTTCCTCACAAGATACACAATGCAGCTCTCCCCCAAGCTCTCCCTCCCCACGGCTGCAGCGTGACAGCTGAATACTCAGTAGTGCCAGGGACTGCCTAATAATACTTTTGCCCAGAGATCCCAATAAGTGTGCTGAAATGGGCTTTTTTTTTTCCTACGCGGTATCATTTAGCAGCAAAACACTTATTCCATGACATCAGGAACATATCAAAAATGGAAGTTGCATCTCAAAGAGACACCTACTCTAAGCCATCTAGAGGCTTGCTGTCTACTTTTGGACCTCACTGAGCTTTGCAAATGTGACTCAATTTACTTCCTTGTTTGTGGAACTGCATTTTCAGTGGCACTGTTGGAAGGAAGCAGCAGCCCCTCAAGATTACAGGACCAGGGGAATACTTCTTGCTGCAAGAAGAGATCTTATTGTTCAGCAACCATGTTTAAAACTACAGGATTAATCACCATTGATCAGGCACCAGCAGTAGGCCACGTGTGAGAGCCACCTTATGAGCTCCAAGCAAATGAAGGGAGCACGCTCTTAAATATCTCTCTCCTAGATCCAAGATCTGCTCTTTCCCCACCTAGGTCTAGACTTTGCATGGCCATCCTGCAGCCAGGAGCTGTGGCAGCTCAGTTGCCCAGATGTGGCTCCATTTGCTCTGTTACCCATCGGCTGTTTTACCTTGATGGAAATCCCCTTATGAGTGGTTAGCTGCCTTCAAAGGTGACATAAATAAACCTTGACATAGCTGAGGTAAGACCCACAGAAACCACACAGTGCAATGGGGAACAACTTGAGATTTTCATCTTGATCCTGCAGACTATTAAGAAAAAGTCTTGCATAATGGAGATAAATCTTTTTGTGCCCTGTTTGAAATAAAGCACTTTTTCACTTAGCTGCTCCTAAGAGCTTCACCTTCACAACAGACAACCCATGGTCTTCAACAGCATGACCAGAGAAAATTAATTCTGTTAAGATTTTTCTTATATATAATCAGGCAATTTTGACATAAGAAAATATGAAAATCTATTTTAGAAAACTACAGAGAAAGGCTTAGGCAAAGCAGGTTTATTTTGAAACCTGTGGGGCTAATTCATGCTCTGCCAAGATTAAGATAATTAATGGCCCCTATAAAGACACAAAGAGCTGCCCAGCTTCCCATGGCAGGTGAATGGCAGTTGTGCAATGTCAGTGTGGTTGCTTAGAGCTGGAACTCTTCTGAGAACATGTGAAGTTCTCGGATGCATTAAGAGGAGTCTGACCAGCAGGTCGAGGGAGGTTCTCCTCCCCTTCTGCTCTGCCCTAGTGAGGCCACATTTGGAATATGGTGTCCAGTTCTGGGCTCTCCAGTTCAATAGATAGTTCAGGGGGGAACTACTGGAGGAAGTCCAACGAAGGGCTACAAAGACGATGAGAGGACTGGAACATCTCTCTCGTGACAAAAGGCTAAGAGACCCTGGGATGTTTAGCCTGGAGAAAACACGACTGAGAGGGGATCTGATCAATGCTTATAAATAGCTGAAGGTTGGGGTCAAGAAGATGGGTCAGACTCTTTCCACTGGTGCCCAGTGACAGGACACAACAGGCAACAGGCACCAGGCACAAACTAGGACACAGAAGTCCCACCTAAACACAAGGAGAAACTTCTTTACTGTGAGGGTGACAGAGCCTGAAGCTGCCTGCTGCCCAGAGAGGCCGTGGAGTCTCCTCCTCTGGAGACTATAAAAATCCACCTGGACACGTTCCTGTCCAACCTGCTCTAGGTGAACCTGCTTTAGGGTCGGATTAAATGATCCTCAGAGATGCTTTCCAACCTGTGCCTTTCTGTGATTCTGTGAAAACACTCGGGAGTTGCCTGCATCATGATGCAGTGACCTTTTCTGTTTGTGTCAGAATCAACAAATGTCAGTTTTGTCAATTATCTCAGACACTGAAGTCTCCATAAAAACGAAGGGAATAAATAACCCAGGGTTTGTCACTTTAAAAAAAATATCTCACCACAGCTCTTTTATGCAATTAGCTGCTTTGAATTAATGAGAGTTAATAAATAATTAAATCATTGTATGTGCTGAGGCAAGTTGTGTTCGAGTAAGCATTTAAAAAGCCACCTATTTATTTTGTCATTCCTTGCACAAAGTAATTAATCATTTACAAAGTTTTTAAGTATTTCAGTGTCAAGGAAGTGGGTGCTGCTATTTAATCATGGGACTGCACCAGGCTTCAGCTGTGATCATTTTCTGTGCACGGAAGGGGAAGACAGAGAAATGTCTCTCTTTTTCATGGGGATATCCCAGTTCTACAGAAAACTACAGAAAACTACAGAAAAAGTTTTTTAATGCAAAGGCTACTGAATGAGCTTGGGCACGAAGGCTTCAAAGACTCCCTGTATCACCAAAGACATCGTGGTTGACCTTGGGAAAATCTCTTCCTCTCTCTATATTGCTCCTGGGTTTCTATCAGAATGATGATGAAAATCAGCTAACTTTTTGGCTAGGGAAAGAGTCTGAATAGACACAGAATATTTTATTATATTAATTAAAAGCTGTCTAGAATGAATAGATGAGGATCATTCTCTCTCAAGGTTAGCTTGAGAGAAAATAAAGAGTATCCTGCTTTCTCTCCCACTAACCAAAGCCAAGCACCCCAAAGCACTGTGGGAATGCTTCCCCTCCTGGTAATTTTTTTTTTCCCTTGTGTGTTTAATTAATTTTTTTTTAACACAGAGAAGTGCATCACATTTCACCACAGCTGACAAAACTGACAGCTCCCCACATCTTTCTGCATTATTTAAACGTCATCTGTTTTTTTTACAGCTAGGAATGTTCTGAAAGAATGTGCCATTTCCCAAGGGTAGGAACATTTTAAAGAATTTTTGACTATAACATGGTATCCTCCCAAAAAGAAGAGGTGTGTAACAAGCAGAAGAAATTCAGAAGGACAAAATACCCTTATTACAAGTAATCTCTTTGAACCAGAATGCAAAGCATGGATGCAGAGAGCTTAGTTTCAAAAGCTTGGTAGAAGTAAAAGGACTAGATGAAAGATAAGGGTTTGAAAGAAGGAAGACAGCATAGATGGCACCTCCGGAGCTTTGCCAAAGAGCTGCAGTTTGCATTTTGTGAATACTACTGGGGTGAGGAGGGTTTGGCAGACACACCAGCTGCAGCATGGCAAGCAGCAGGTAATCTGAGTACCCCACCCCACATAAAACTGTCTGTAGAAGGTTGCCCAGAAGTCATCTGCCTTGCTTAGTAAAAATGGTTATGGCCTTTTATCTCCTTAAAAACCACCCATTTCTTGGGCAAACTGTCAGTCCTCAACGTAGCCAGAGGCTGCACAAGGTCTGGGAAAGCCTCGGGGAGCACCCGAATGCACTACAAAGGAGCGGTGCAGTGAGAGACCAGGCACATGCCCACCTCTGCTTCAGGGCAGGAATCTCTGTGGGTTCTGGCTCGAGGATTTCATAGGCTAAGTTAACGTCTTCCGTCTCCCGAAGCAGCGCATAGATGGGCTCAATCTGCTCGTTGAATCTCGCCACCAGTGTCCTCGCATCCTTTTTAGGCATCGCCGACTCATCTTCTTCCACCTCAGTCTCACAGAAAGTACAGCGGAAAGTTCCTAAATTGAAAAGAAGTTGTTAAGCATTGGAAGGAAAGGAACAGGCCCCACTCTTTATACAGCCTTTTCAACAGCAGTGCTTTCCTATTTTCTTAGCTTGATGCCAAATAGCTTTTTTCCCCCTGACAATCCCTTCCCACACACAGTGTACCTGGTTATTATTTAAGCAGACAGCAAAGCAAGCGTTTTGATGCCATCCAGTGATACCCAGTTGGGTACAGTGTCTTGCTCTGAAAAGCCCAGATAGGCTGCAGTACCTCTACCTAGATATCTCTAATCTCACTCCCTCTTTCTTGCTGCACATTTAAAATGCCAGCTATGACTGGGCTGTGATAAAAAGCTAAACAATACACTCTCAGGAGTTCAAACACCCTCTGTTTCAGGTGCTTGCACTGGTATCTCACGGGCCACATGAACAGGGGAGTTTCACAGTGAAGCAGGGTGTAGCTTTCCACTGCACCAGCCACTCTGCAGGAACTGCTGCTACAACCAACCACTTTCACTCTGCAACTGATGTAAAGAAGATGGCTTCTCCTTCTGTTTCAGGGCCAAAACGTGCAAAATAGTCATCGCTACAGAGCAGCAAATGCAAAAACTCATCCCACCTACACCCCCTACTAACTTCCTGAAATTAAGAATGGCCAGATAAGAACTGTAGGAATGGCAATTAAGAATGAGCTCGTTTTACAGAAGTCGTCAGGATCTACAAAACCAGGTCAAATATAAAGGCAACTGAAGTGGCTGCGTGGCAATGCAGTCACAAAAACCCCACTGAGCTCCTGCCCAGCAAGCTTTTTGATTTCATCACTCCATCTGCGAGTAGGACCCTTGGGGCAGTTCCTGCACAGCAGGACCTCACCATATGGTCCCCAGCGAAGGGAGCAGCACGGTGTAATGACTTCTCCCTGCAAGTGCTGCACTGAGAACGTGCCGCTGCCTCCTCAGAACACGCACATCCAGAGCAATGCTCACAGGCTTCTCGCTTTCTCCTGTCCCTCTGTGGTTTGTTTTTTATTCATCCCTTCTGTAGCATCTATACACATCTAGCATCATCACTCAGGAACCCAGCGAAGAAAGGGAAAGATCTCTTTTGCTAATAGGGAGCCTGACAGGTCAGATCAGGGAAATGATATGATGTTTATAAATCAGTACTAGTATTGCAGTACAAAACCAGTCAAAAAACAACAGGGTTTTTGCCCAGGCCACACAGGCATGATGTAATGAGACAGACTGGCAAGCCAGGGCTTCTGGTATCTTGTTTTGCTGTTCAGGCAGATTTGCTAGTGTTGTCACTTCATTTTGCAGTGTACCTCCTTCTCTGACTGTAATACAGTGATAAAAACAGACCCAACTTCTTCACGGATGGCTGTGAGGGCTAGACAATGCTTGCATGCTGCTTGGAAAACACACTGAAGCACTGCTCATGACAGGAGGTGGATCTGTCGCCTCTCACCACAGTCTGCAGAGATGCAGTTTTCTACCTTGGCACCATCTGTAGTAGCTTTTGCTCATCATTACTCATAAATTAATGTGAGTACGTGAATATGTGGCCTGTAATGTGCACACATTTCCTGCAATAAACTCTCTTTAAAAGTTTGTCTCATCTACATGTAAAATCTAGAGCACCTAACAACAACAGTATGCAAAGTAAGGGATAAGTGGCTGAAGTGCTCTTTTCTCCCATCCAAGCAAGAAACACTCTGCTTGGTTTTTTTTCCAGGCTGTAAAACATTGCCCCTACTGATTTAAAAACTGTACATTATATAAGCTGTCAGCCCAGCAAAAACCAAAGCCAAAGTTTGGTCTCCTTACCCCACATCTGAGGCTATCCGTGACACATCGGCGAACAAGTTGGATCAGTTTAAAAATAATTGGCACAGCTCAGTCCTCATAATGGACTAAGTGAACAAACAGGTTAATGAGAAAAACTCCCCTCTTTGTACACCCCCCACAAAAGTCCTGTTACACGGTCCTGAGACAGCTCAGACTTTTCATGCTTTGGTCTGTGAACCACATGAGTATTTGCAAAAACCAGAGGTCCAATTCAGAGTACCAAAAATCAGAGAGTAAATACAGCTCTAATGAAACAAACTCCTAAAGCTAGCATGGATTTGCTGCAACTTCCACCACTTGGGGTACTTAATAAGCAAAAAAAAAAAAAANNAAAAAAAAAAAAAAAGTTAGAAGATGAATTCAGGCAGGAGTCTGGGAAGGAGGGAAATGACAAGCTTCCTCCAGGAACATGCTGGTTTTTTCCAAGTGATGCAGCATTTCACAAGAGGTGTATGTGATTAGGGAACTGGGAAGTTGTTTTGCCTTGGCAGATGGCATTTCTGTGATGCAAACCTTTTTTGTTAGACTTTAAGAGGTCACAAAATGTCACCAGAGCTTTTAGGACATGGCACATCACATCAGCAGTGACATGTTGCTTACAAATATGAATTGCATATGACAAATGTGAAGTGAGAGGCCATCCAAAGGCTTAGAGTGGCAATGTTCCCACTCTGACAATGTATTTGTTCCTTCGGCCACTCGTTACACGAATGCCAGTCTCCCATTCAAACATGCTGCATAAACCAGGCCAGGAAGATATCCTGGAGCAAACAGACACGAGGCTTTCCTGCATCTTGGAAATGCTAATGGAGAGAGCATACATCCTGTCCTTTCCAGACACGCGCAGGCACTTCACAGACCTCTCTGGCTGCACATTAAAAACCAGCCATCTGAAAGAGATCTCCTCATCCGCTCCCACACTCTCAAGGCAGATATGCTGGTAATCTGGCTCCCCAAGGCATACTAAGATTAAAGCAGCTCAAACTCTGAAGTATAGGGCCAGAATATTTAGAAATAATTCCTAATGACTCATTTTCACTTGAGAGAAAGAAAAGGTCAAGCACCCACGTGCACTGCACACACAATGTCCAAGCACACAGGCTGTGTCTGCTGGAGCTGACACATTTAACTGGCTACAGCCTCCTGAGTCTGAGCTCAGGCCTCATCTCCAGCCCACCAAAGTGCTTTCCTTCTACTCTGCTCCAGACTCTCACAAACCTTTGTCTTACTCGTCCATCCACCTTCATTTTGCAAGGCTCAATCAGCCACACATTTTCCTTTGCCTTTTAAAACTGGCCACCCATTCCTCACACCATGCTATCAGCCTTACTGGGCATTTTCTCCAGCTGGCTCTCATCTTTCTGCTGTAAAGCTTATACAAGTGGCCAGATAAATTCTCCCAAAAGCCCAACAGCATTAGGGCTTCTCTGATAGCCATTGAGACCTTCTAAGATCACAGTGTAACAGATCGTGAAAGTGCTGCCTCAATTATCACAAGATCTAGCAATGCTCCCAGATCTTTCTTCCTCCTTTGGAGTTTCCAGTTGATGAACTCCACATTTATAAGAGACATTCACATTACCTGCTACACAAATGACACTGTACTTCATACCATAATCTTTCAGCTCCTTTTTATTCCTCCAGCCTTCATCCTCATCCAAATCTTTATTCCTGACTGCATCACTAAACATTAAACTAATTAATTTTCAAAATCTCCCACAACCTTCTTCTAGGAGTAGCATTATTACCAGTACATGGAGAGTGAGCTAAGGCACAGATGGCACAATTTCAGAAGTATCTGCTGCTTTGAGCAGTACTTGATTTGAGATGCCTAAGAAATGCTTTTCTGAAACTTCTAATTCAGAAAAGAACAGGCAGTATTTTTACCCATCTTCTTCCAGGCTCTAGAATGAGGCATCTTGAACAAGTGAGGTACAACAGCTAATGAAAGGCTTTGAAAAGTTTAGCTCAAAATAACTAGTTCAACACCACCCAGGAACTCACAGAAACTGGTCTGGAGGGTCAGGTCATGCTCCTGTGGGTACTACATTTTCTTCACGTAATTCCCTGACTCTCACACTGCACATTTTTCCTCTTCCACAGTGAGACAAAGTGCATTCTATGTGCACAGCTCCTCTCTCACTGAGCAAAGCATATGTTTTGTGGGGGGAAAAAAGAAATCATCACAGTGAAAAAGTTACAGGATACATAAGCAACTTGAATTTCAGCACTCCTCACCCCTGAGCGCTTCATCTGACATTAAAAAGAGAGCATTAGGATGCTGAGGGGAGGAGTTTCCCTAGGTTCCCACCAGTAGGAAGTCGGACAAACACCTCCTGCTACGTGATGTTGCACTGACAGCCGTTTGGTTCATCTGCCAAACTTTAGCCCTCAGTTCCACACAGGCCTCCACCGTGTGACTCCAGAAAGAGAAGATGACAACCTGCGAGTGCTGCAGGGGCAGCAGAGTGCCTGCCAGCTTGCTTCCCAGTAACAAAAGGAGGATGTGAAGGAAACACCTTGGGTCCTGCTCCAGCTTCTTGAAAGAGATGTGTTGTGTGAGAACCTGCGAGCCTACCTGCTAGCCCCAAGCCTGAGGTTTCCCACCCAGCTCTTCCCATCTGCTTCCACCCCAGTTCCTGGCTTTTCCTCACTCTGGTGGTCCTATTCTCCTTGCTAGCAAGTCTTGGTCTTATCTAGTCCTGCTTTCTCAGCCTGGGTTTCTCTCACTTCTCAGACTTCTCTGTCCACCCTTCTCTTCCTGGGCTGCTTTTTCTAGTTTCAGCCCCTTCCCACTCCCACGCCTCTATGCCCCACACTCTTTGAACAGCTAATTCTGCTTCTTAATTTGAGCCCTGGTGATTGAATTATTTCCTATTTTGAGCCAGAGAGCTGGAAGACCTTTTCACAGCACAACCTGTCACTCAAAGCCCAGTAGGCCAACAGTATCCTGGGCTGCAGCAAAAGAAGCATGGCCAGTGGCACTTCTGCCTCCTCACCCTCTGGTACCTCACCTGGAGCACTGGGTCCAGCTCTGGGGTCCCCAGCACAGGAAGGACGTGGACCTGTTGGAGCAGGTGCAGGGGAGGGACACAAAACTGATCAGAGAGCTGGAGCACCTCTCCTGGGGAGAATGGCTGAGAGTTGGGGTAGGTCAGCCTGCAGAAGAGGAGGCTCCAGGGAGACCTTAGTGCAGCCTTTCAGTACTTAAAGGGGGCCATAAGAAAGATGGACACAATTGACTGTTAAGTGGATTAATGATAATGCAGATTAGACTGTAGGAGCTGTTGATCTTCAGTGACTCCCAGACTTAAATAGATCTCTCAGCCCTCATTAAACTGTCCTCAGCATCTCAACAAGAAAGCCACCCAGTGTGTCTGAATGGGAAATGTGCTGCTGCACCCCAGAAAGATGAGTCTCCTGCTGATTTTACCAGGTTGTCTTCCCTGGCACCATCTCTCTTTTCTCCCTGTACTTGAGACTATATTTGTATTCACATTTGACTGCCAAAACCAGTTGTTTTAGGCAAAGAATAGAGAAAGCCACCAATAAAACCTGTCTCCTGAACACCACAGCTCTACCATTCTCTCTCCCAAGTACCACAGTGCTGCCACACATGCATTAGAAGAGCCAGTTACAGAGCACAGTGTGTTACATAACATGTAATGTCACATCTCATCTTTCCAAGACAGGGTTCATGGTCCACTGGATCTCAAGCTCTTCAGGACACTCTGCAGCCCAGGGCTGATGGCAGTTCTCTATCTTGAAACGTGACATGGAAAGGGTATGTTTGTAGATTAGTCCTGTTTGGGATAGTCCAGAGCAGACACTGTTGTCAGAGCTTCTGATGGAACAAGAACAAATTTCCTGTACTGAACGATGTGTAGGAAATGTCAGCATTTTGGGAAGATTTGCTAAACCCACTTCTGGAATAAAAAATCCAGCTTTGCCATTGAAACCCAAAATGCATCAGGCTTCATCCCAACAATCTGAAAAGGCTCACTCAGAATACAAGGTATAGTGCAGTGGAGATGGGTAACACTGGGCAGAGACAATGACAGAGCAGATCCAGAACATCTGGATGATGTCTGAAAGCAGAGGACTGAACAGTACACAGGACAATGCTGCCTAGAGATGGTCAGGGCAGTGGCTGTAGTTTGAAGCTGAGCACGCAGCCCCCCTGAGAATGGCACTGCACCAATCATGACAGTTGCCAAATGAGGCCTGAGCAGACATGAACATGGGCTGCTCAGTACAGCATCCTGCCCCCAGGAACACAGAATGGGTTGGGTTGGAAGGGACCTGAAAGATCATCTGGTTCCAACCCCCCTGCCATGGGCAGGGACACCTCCCACTAGACCAGGTTGCTCAAAGCCCTGTCCAACCTGGCCTTGAACAATTCCAGTGATGGAGCATCCACAACTTCCCTGGACAACTGGTTCCAGTGTCTCACCCCCCTCATAGTGAAGAAGTGACAGCTCTCTTCCTAACAGGCTAAGAAAGCAGAGCATCTCCCATATCCCTCTCTGCCTTTCCCAAAGAGGTACTACCAGGTACATCCAACTGGGATTATTAGCAGGGAGGATAGCAACAACCTATCCTAAAGGCTGCCTGATGCATCATATTATCAGATCCCAGACTGAAATGGCTAAAATATATTTTCTATCACAATTCTGCCTCAGATGAGTGAGGAAGCGTGTGGAGTGCAAGATTATACAATGTCAAGCACAGCAGTTCAGCTAGAAATGTGTCTAGGAACAAATAATGTAACTAATACTGTTATCTGAAGAGAGATTTTAATCTCTTTATGATTTTTTTCTGCAGTATCTGAATTCCCAAGGAAGTTGTGTTATCTATTGTTTACAGATGGGGTCAAGACCCCAAAATGAATGAAAAAAACCCCCTCCTTTTAACTTTGTATGCACCAGATCTAGATGCAGTTTCTCCCAGTTCTGTACATCCTCCTACCCAAACAGTAGCTATGGTGTCAATACTTCCCAGCAGCAGAGCACAGGTTTTTAGGGTGGGTTTCTGTGAATTAGAGAATGAGCAAGGATTGTTCACCTGCAAACAGCTTGTTCTCACTGACCTGTCCAACATGACATGGGCCTTTAAGGCAGAGGCAGGAGAGTAAAATCCAGGTCCTCGGGACAGCATTCCACTGTCTAGCCCACATGTAGAACAGGTTTGGGTAGGAGCCTCCTATACTTTATGCTCCAAATCAGCCTTTAAAAAAGGTTTGTTCTATGAATTCAGTGAGCTCAAAACCCAGTACTTGATCACACAATTCAACACCATTTGATAATATAAGCACGCCGAGATAAGAGATTTGACTTTTGAGCACCTGATTTTGATCCTTCGTAACGCTCCTTAAACATTTTTCTTGCTTAATATAAATTCAGAGTATGGAATTGCCCACCAGGTATTAAACAGAGAGTAAACATTTCATTTGGGATTAATGTCAATCAGTTCCTTTTCAAAGCTCCTATTATTGTAATCTAGATGGAGCATACACAGCATTTAAAGGCACTTATGCAGGAGCACTATTTCTGATTCAGATGAGGTAATTCTGCCAGAAATGTATTCAAGGGGGTTCAAAACCACAACTCACCAACACTGAAAAATGATCAAAACAATTTGTTTAAAAAATAAACACAAGACAGCAACTTACTACCACCACCACAACAACGAAAAAAGAGGTAAGGGCTTACTCTTAAACACACAGCAGGATTAGCAAAAGATGAAAGAAATATCTTTTATAATTGCCATTAACCAGTGCCTCACTATAATCAGAAGGAAATGTCACTTAGCCAGTGCATATGTTCATGTATTATTTATTCTCCCTGAGAGCAGTGTGTAAATGTATAAAAATGGAGGGACTGGCAGTCCTGGAAACAGAAGGTCTCTCTGCTAAGCTGCAGAGCAGATTTTACTCAGTTATATTATCCTAAGCATCATTTGGAATAATGGTGGTGCTGGAATGTTATTACAGATGGCCAGGAACAGTGTCCAGCACTTGTTCTGGACCCTCTTGGCACAAAATTAACCCTGCTGTTAACAATAAAAGTAGGAATTGAGATAAAACACCCTTGACAACACCTATGAATACATAAGGATAGATCTTTTTTAACCCCCTGAAAATCATTTAGGGGTAGGCAAAGAGAAGGTTTGAGAGGTTCATTCCAGACCCCTCTGTTTCTGGCAATGGCAAACATGAAACACTTCCCATGTCCGAGATCCGTTTGTTAAATCACACCAGCACTTCTGATTTTCTTGATCTATTCTTCTGTGTTTGCTGTCACTACTGAATCCCTTTAGTAACAAACAACAGATTCCCCGAGGAGAGAGATTTACAACTCCAGCACACCTACCATGTTACCTGTAGTCAAAAAGGGCTTGAAATTCAATAGATGGTGGCTCAGAAAGGCCAACAACTGCAACCCTTTACTTTCAAATTCTCTTCAGACTTAATGTGTGGCAAGAAAAATTCCCTACTGCATGAGTTTCCTCCACAAAACTACTAGGGCTGTCCTCAGAGAACAATACAGATTAATAAAAAATAATAATAAAAAAATTTTAAAAGTCATCTCATCTTAATAAACTCCAGTTAAAAAGAAGGGTACCCAAGGGAACACACCAGGGATGCTGAGACTTTGCATTTCATGCAAATCTGCTCGTGTACACACAAGAAATCTATTTAAGAACAAAGAGGAAGAATGAAATCTTTAAACCATCATCCCACGGCAGCACTTTAAAGGCTAATGGGGCCAGTGTCAGAAGTGTGCATTTCCATAGCAATGCTTCGAGGAGCAGGGGGCCTTGGGGTGGCAGCAGCTGGCAATGGCAAGAAAGAGGAAGCGAGGCAGCCAGATCCACACCAGGGCTGCTTCCAGCCTTATTTTCAACCTCATCACAGTGGGATGGGCCAGGAAAGGCCAACACCACGCTGCTCTTCACTGTACTTTTCCCTTCTTTGGTTTCCAGGAGGCTTTGGAGACCCTTCACAATGAACAAAGCAGGTGGGGTTTTTTCAGATGCTGGCTACTTCAGAACAAAGATGGTCTGTTCTCAGAACTGATGTCCCATTACTGTCCTTCCTCATGGGCAACACCAGCCAGCTATTTACTGTTGTTAGAGATCATTCTCTTAGCTTGTGAGGTGTCCCAGCACTGCAGTAATACCCACTAGTATGTGGTAAGAATGGGTCTTGCCTCCAACTGACTTTTTGAATTTCACTTTTTGCTGGGAATACAAAGGATGATGTGAAGTAGCATTTTCTACTCAACTAACTTGCATTCTCAGCTATGCAAATAGCAACAGATCCCCTTCTGAGACTCACACATGTACCCTTTGTCTGCAAGTCCCACCTTCTAGCTGCTACCTTACACAGTATTTTAATAAATCTATTGATTCTCTTCATGTTTCTCACATTTTATCACACTAAGCCTCACTTGTTACCTGCCATCAAGAAAAATGGAATATCCATGTATTCTTTTTTGTACCTTTAAATATTCTTCTGGATAGCAATGCCACCTCCTTGTTCTCTTGTCTTCTTAATGCTATCCCTGTTAAAAACAACTTTGTGCACAATTTCATCCTCCCCACTCTCAAAGGAAATATCTTTCCCCCCCACCCCTGTGAAAACTGGACATGCCAAAGGAGAAACCCTACCCCAAAATGGTCCAGGCAATGCTGCATGAAGGGACAACTCTCACATCTGGAATTACACATCTCACAGCTGGATTACAGCCAAGGTAGGTCCCACCTGCAGACCCCTGTACATGACCTACTGCTCTTTGCTGTGGCTGGGAGTGAATGGGACTCAAGAGAACCATGATGGCAAAGCTTCCTCCAAAGAGAGTGCACTCCCTGCCCGACCCCTCCTTCCCTCTCTGTCCATCCTGAGCCATTAGAGTGATGGGAGTGGCACTGGAAGCTTGGGCAGCACTTTGTGGCTGAGGCAGTGGCTGGCAGGAGGGACCCCATTTTCTCATTAAGTAGAAGAGAGAGAGCAAATGGAAAGAGAGGCTCCCTGGGAGGGAGCTGAGCTCCAAACTGTGGGAAGGTGCCAGAATTGCCATGGAGAGAAAAAAGTTGGCAGTTTCTAAGTGGCAGAATCGCACAGATGCCAGGAGGTAACATGGAACAGAAAGGGAAGCTAACACACACTAGGCCTACAAAAATGTTGGGAAAAGAAATTAGCAGGGAATAACAGCACCAGGCAAATTGTGCAGGGGAAATTGCTGAGGCTGCTCAAATGCTGGCCCATGCTACTGGGCAGGATCTCTTGCTGGGCCTGAGGTCTATGAAGCTCTTTCCCACACTGCTTCAGAAAAAGCAGCAATGAGGAAGATTTATTTTTGATCTTCCCAGAGAACAACAACGTTACCTACCCCTTTTCTTTTGAAATGGGAACCACATAGGCTCAAGTAGGTGAGAGGGACCAAAACAACACATGGCCCAGCAAGACAGTCTCAGGTGCGATGGGCACGTGTTAAAAACCAAGACTTCTGCTAATGACATTTCTAAGAGCAAATTCCCATGACTCTCACCTTTACTACATGCCTGGAAAGGAGGTGCTGTTTCCAATTACTGCTCTTTTTAGAGGAAAAATATATTCTACAGCCAAGGACAGCTTCTGCCCTTCTGTACTGCAGCCTCTCATCACAAGTTTCATGGTAAAACTGAGTAACCTCACCAATGGAGACAGGCACCTGTGCACTGCAGGGTTTGTACACAACCCTCTCTCACCAGCATCCAACTACTTAAACAAGATTTAAAGAGCACGCCATCCCATGTGCACTTATCTTTCTTAAACTGTGCTCTCACTCCAGCAACTTACATGCCCAAAGAAGCAGTTTGAAAGGGCAAGGACAATGAAATAAACACATTCCTGAGATTACTTCACTTACTCAAAGAATAAGACAGGACATTTCAGGTGCTAGATATGCAAAATACTAAGAGTCTGACCTCCCTGCAGCGAGCACACAGGAGAATGGATCAAAAACAAAGCCAGCAAGATCAGTTTCCCAGTTCAGCATGACCTGTGCATAAGAAGAAATAAGGCAGCAAAAGTAGATTATTTCCATTCTCACAAGTTGCAACAGAAGAAAAAGGGCTTACTAGTATCATAAGTATTTTAACAGTGCTTCTGACCCAAAGACTACTGTTGTTGCAGATAAGCTGCTAGTGATTTGCCATCTCACTGGTGGAACTGTTAAGAGAGATACTGATGGAGTTTAGAGTAGTGCCAGATGGAGCAATAAAAAGCCTCCCTGACATCTGCAAATTTTGAGAGTCCAGAGCAACCACCTCTCTTTACATCATTTTATTTCTGCTTTAAGCTAATTTCTTCTTACTGCTAATATCTCAAATTAGATCATGTGAGAAAGAAGAGCTGAAGAACTCAGCCTTACCTTGTCTTCCACTTACTGTTACCTACAGATAGAGCCCTCAGATCATTCTGCATAGGAAATACCTCTTCAACAACCTAAACCAGCACTACCATGCAAAAAGAAAGCATAAAAGAAAAGAAGAGTAGCTTTAAAATGTGAAGAAATAGGGAGTTTCATCCCACCTTTTGTATTTCACAAGGTACATTTGTGGAGACCGTGCTGTCTAGGGCAGACTGTACAAACCTGACAGCCTTGGATAAAAAGTATTGAATGTAACCCCTGAAATGTCTTCTGAAATAAACCCATACATTTTCCATAAGTTACATCCCAGCAAAATGCATCCCTGAACATCAGACTGCAGGTACACTGAAAGGAGATGCCACGACACTGTAAGCTGAAGACACAAAAGAAGAAATTTAGTTTAACAAATGTTCCTAGACTAACAAAACAGACTGGCAGGTTATCTAACTGGACTAAGTGACTGAGACCCATTGATTTCCATTACAAAGCAACTACCCATACAGACAGTGCTTGTAAAGGTCCTATGAACCTCTTCAATGTTTTTATTTCTGATCATCTACAATTCCACTCAGAAAAACATAAGCAAGAAGAAAGTGACCAAGTTTTGCCAGTTCTTTTTAGGAGCTAGGCCTACCTGAAGATGTGTGGAGTGTGAGCACATTAAAAAGAAATAAACTCACGATCCCAAACCCTAAAAACATTCCTGGGTTTGGTTTTTTTACAGTCTTTTCTCCCTCGGAAACTTCTCCTATCTTTGAAAACAAGCGCTTCTCCGATCAACTCATTTTGCAGAGCTGCTTCTCTGCTCTTCCTCCCCTTTTCCCAGAGGGAGCAGTGGCTTCACTGATCATGTGCCACAACAGCTCCTGATTAATTCTGATAGACAACCAGCAGTTAGCTGGCACATCATCATCATCGCCCTAGGATGAACAATAATCTGCCTCGCCATCTGCTCCTAAATTTATTTTTAACCAGTCATCAGTCTCTCCAGTGCGACGAGCGTGGCAGGAATGGCACCCTGCCCCCCAAAAGGGCTGCTCGAGGCAGTGCAGGGGGTGAGGGGGAACGGCCACTCATGTGCCCCTGAGCAGCACAGAGGAAAGGAAACGAATGGATAAATGCAGGATCAGAAGAAATAGTTCTTCTTCACAACAGGGGCAGGCAACTGCCTGCTCTTCAGCAGAGAGGGAGAGCCCGCTGGTTTTCCAGTTCTTTGGGCAAGTTTGATTATGTTCAATGGTCCAAGGTGGTAGGAGAAGTAGGGGGAGGTGATGTATGTTGACCAGTTACTGATATATAGCATATATCTCTGCCTTTACCAAGGCCCATGCAAAATTTCACCATGAAAGCTTTGGTTCTCCTCTGCAAGTTCAAACCATGCAGAGACACTGCCCCGAGCAAGCTGTTCTGCTGCGCCAGCTCCTCGCAGGCTCTGACATCCCCCGTGCAGCACAGACTGGATTTGTTATCTTCCCTTGGAGAGGAGCACTGAGATGTTACATCAGCAGGGGAAGCGAGCCGGGGGCCAGGGGAAGGACACGAGCACAGGCTTGATAAAGTCATAAGGCAGTGAGGAGGTTTATTTTGTAACTGCATGGTCATGCTCACGGCCTTCATGCTCACTTTCAGGTACAGTCCAGGAGGTGACAATGTCACTGTGCCTGTGCCACTGCTAGGAAGTGCTGCTGTCACCAGCAAACTACTGCAGGTGAACGATGACATATTAGGAAACTGATGTCACACTGTAATACAAACTTAGCAAAAAACCAGGTGGAGCCTAAAGGTTTGTACAGCTGATGAAATGAACTCTGTACATCTTTGATACACCGTCAGCAAGAGCTGATTGCCTCACAGAGAAGAAGGAATTCTTGAAAGCAGACTCTGGGATATGAATGAGAATTGTCAAACTCTCAGGAGAACAAACAGAAAGGAGAAAAAGAGAAGCTCTGAGGAGTCTGAGAAAGAGGAGAAACAGAGGGACCTTCACAGGTCTCCAGTCCAGCCTCCTGCTCAAACCAGACCTGACTGCTCATAACTTTATTCAATCATGTCCTGAAATCTTCCAAGGGCAGAGACTACACAACCTCTATGGGCAACGTGCTGCACTTGCTTGACCATCCACACAGTGAAAAGGTCTTCTATCAAGTCAGAATCTTGTTTTGATTTATACCCATCACCTGTTGTCCTCTTACTCAGCACCCCTGTGAAATCTGTGGCTTTGTCTTCCCTGTGAAATGTTGTAAGAGCTGAAGGACAGCTAGAAGATGTCATGCAGTCTGAGGCTGGACTGTCCTGCAAAACAGACTCATAAATAAATCACCTGCCCTGCTGACAGTATCGTCTGGTGACTGGCAGATGACTACATTCTCTGAATTTAGTTCACAGTTTAGGGGACAGAAGGGGTTACAAAAGCTCTGGGAGACAGGATAGCAAGTCCAAATGGAGAAATACTTGGAGTTAGAGACAGGTTGAGAATACATTTCGGGTTGTTTGGGATTTTTTAAAACAGGGTGAAGAGATGTGGCCAGAAGAGGATAATTGTATCATGAGCACACTGCAGAAAGCTCAGGTTCATAACAGGATAAAACCAGGAATCATCAGTGCTATGCTGCATAAAAAAAATAGTATATAAACCAATCCAGTTTCTATGTACATTAAGAGCTATGTCATGCCAAGCATCTTATCCTCTTTTATTTTGGCATAAGGAATATCTCTGCTGAAAAGCCAGGAACAGCTTCAGATCCCATACTGGAAGATAGGGACCAACTGTAACGATTCCAAAGGAACACAATGACACAGCTTAACACATGTTTCATGAGGAAAAAAATGGAAAGACAGACTTCTCTAGTTTTAAGAAGGTGGTGATAGAGAACAGCAAATTTTGGTTATTTAGTATGTTACAGTAATGAAAGTGGTGACAAACTGCTTTGCAGTTTCACACATACACGCAAGAGATTACTCACAGCTTTAATTTAGGGTAAGAAACCTTTAGATTGGGGTATTAAGACAAAACTGAGGATAAGAGGCCTGGAATATGCTAGCCATGGAGGTTAAGTTTATCCTGCTTCAGAACAGGATCATGGGCTGTATCTTCTGGCCCTGAACTGTATCTGAAAATAGCCTTCAGCATATTCTGAAATGTAGGTATCTTTTATTATATATTTGTTCCCTACTTTGTACCTACTTTCAAACAGAAACAAACATAACATTTTTAAAGCCACAAACAAACATAAAACTGACAACTGAGTAAGAAAAATTCAAACAGAACTTCCCTCCCACCACTGAGGGCTGTTTAATAAATAACACTGGTAACAACAGCTTTCCTTGAAAATTCTATTCTGCATCATCACTCTGGTTCACAAACAAATGGTTCCTCTCATTTTAGGCTTTATTTCCAGTCCGTTTTAATCAACAGATCAATTTTAGGGTATATTTTCCACTATGCTTATGCTGAAAGCCAGTAAGCTAGGGTCACTGTCCTGAGAACAGACCTAATTCTGCTCAGTGATATTTACTTCTCAGCTCAGCTCTTCTAACTCCCTGCACTGTCTGAAGCCAGCAGCCTGTTCTCCCAGGCAGTGTCTGCTGCTGGCAGTCATAACACCCCCTGGTAAGAGTCAGGACCAAGGGTTGGGGTGCAGACCAAGGCCACTGCTAGATCTTGTGTGCCATGTTGGGGTGCAGAAAGTAAAAGGTCACACCTGTGGGAAGGGGCAGCCAGGATGGGTGACCCTAAACTGAACCACAAGGGATTCCATCCCACATACATCATATCTGGTATTAAGCTGAGGGATCATGAGGGTCCCCTGCTGGGCCTGGCTTGGTTTGGTTCGTCTTCAGGCTTCATCCTCACTTCTTCAATGGCATCCAAGGAGGACTCTGTCCATTCTGCCTTTGGCCCTGATCTGTGTGTTCCTGAATCCAGCACCAGGACCCCGCTCCCGACCCCAGTTCCGC
>VWZY01008830.1:232659-260771 GCA_013399075.1 Chloroceryle aenea
GTCTGCTCCACAGCATCAGTGGTGACGGTGATGTAATTGCCATAGGGGGGTGGGGTTCAATAGTGGGTTTGTATATAATCAATTTTTTGTTATAAGTTGTATTTAAGCTGTTTTAGTTTCCTTTTCTAATTGATAGCTCACTCCCCTTTATTCCCTTTCTTTTCCCTTGGGGTAGGAAGGAGGGTTAACAGAGAGTGTCTGTTCTAGGTCTAGTGGACTGCCCTGACCCTCAGCTGTGACAGCCACAGTCATTGAAGGGTACCAAACTGCATGCAACCTCTGGAGCAACGTGCTTGTTACTGGAACTAATCCATCAGGAACAAGGCAGGCTGCCCCCTCGGAACTGCTGGGTACTGCAGGATCCTGACCAGGAGGCACAGAGCCACTGAGCCCCAGCAGAGTCAGCCCGAGCAGCTGCAGGTCCTCGCTGTGCTGCACTTGGCCTTGTGCAGCACAGACCCTGGATACACTTACCCAGGGTGTGATACCAGAGCACTCTGTGAGGCAGCTCTTACTCCAGGAATTACACCACCACATCTTTATCTTATGAAGCAACATGCTCTCATGCAAACTTGCTTTTGATCAACAACAGAAATTGTTAACAACATTTTCTTAAACTCCTGTAAGAACACTGAAGACCATCATTGCAGCAAGTCTATCCCTGGAGGGTGTTCTGCACGAGGTGGGTGCCCCGAGTGGAGGTCTGGCTGATGCTGCACAAGATGGGATTCCCAGCATCAGAAAGGATGTTGGGTTATCTGTTCTCCCTTTCCTTCTGGTTAGTTCATGTGATATTTTAATCCATACCTCACAGAGTCGAAGTGCGTTCTGCACTGGGATCAGAGGAACACTTGTACCAGTGCCTTCCACATGACTGACAGAGGCCATCTGCTAACCTCAAGCTAGTTAAGTGAAAGTCACAGCAGTGTTTTTCACTTTAACACAATATTTCGCATCTGACTCGACTCTGAACGTCTCATGATGCTCTTCTCCTGTTTTCCCAGTCTCCAACACACACAGCCTGAAAGAAGAGTATAAAAATTGCACACTGATTCCTTGGAGGTATTCTCATGTACTTCTCTCCTGCTCCTAGCAGGCTCGCTCACAAGGTATCTGTAGGGCACACACTCACCCTTTGGGAGACCCTAGGTAAGTGAACTTGCTGATTTGAAAGTGGGCTGAAAGAGAGCTTAACCCAGCTTGAATGCATTTAAGTAATCACCACTAAAAAAAAAAAATCCCAGCAGCATTCTTCATCCTTTGCACTCTTCAGCAGCTTCAGGGGTGAAGACAAAAATGTACAGGTGAGGAAGGTTACCAAAGGCTATCTTCACACTCAAAACACTGTCCAGAATCTGAGCCAAGGGATTGGTGATGTTTGTTACAATTGGTTTTAACAAATCAAACAAAGGACAGCAGAATAATGATGACTAGCAAGCATAAAAAACTATTTTAAGATCAAGTGAGAGATTAATTTTTTTAAAATAAAAAGGGTTTTTTTAATGGATTGTTTTCTTAAAGAAAACTAAAACCTTTTTTTTTGTAGACAGTTAAATGACTCTCCTGGACTGGACAGTTCTATACAAAGAAGTTTAACGTACATGTGTGAGCTGAATTTTAACACGTGTCAGTTTAATAGGCCTTCTAGAGTCACAGAATGAAACTGGAATTCCTATGACACATGACAGCTAGAGAGAGTTCTTCCCACTGGGTCTCAGACTCTTAAAACCAGACACAAAGAAAGAGGCTTGGGCTACAGGGCTCCCTTCACTGGCAGCAGAAAGAGAGCAGCTCTGTTGCAGAGCACTTCTGCCTCCAGTGTCCATGTCTGGTCTGTAAACACTTCAAGTTAGGAAAGATTAATATTGGCCAGTAGCAATGCCCATGCTTGGGAGGAATCTGTCTCCCTCTCTCTCATTTATCAATGGTGTTACTGGAACATTAGAAAATGTCCTGCAAATACCTTTTTAACCAGAGCCAGTGTGGAAGCTAGTTTTGCCTTCCTTCCAAAGCCTTCAAAAGAGTAGAAAGCTCAGCTGCATCAGATTCCTGAGATGCATTTTATTTTTGTTGTAGCAGAATTAACGAAGAGTGCTACTCTGTATTTGATATTTTGCAGCATAGGCAGGTGAAAGGTTTCAGGGTTTCAAATTGTTACTTGAGAAAGAAAACAAGAATACCCCAGCCCTTCAGGTTTTCTCTGAGGATAAGAGTTTGGAAGACTGAACTCAAGAGTCCACTCCTAGGTTTGTAACCAAGTTATTACCAGTTATGAACCCATCATCTATACAGCCTTGCAGCTTATGCTCACATTTTTATAACTTCACATGACCTCACTGTCAGTTACTGCTGTCAGAGAAGAACATTATTCAGTCAAGTATTCATTTAATAAATTATTTTTGATGCCTGTAAGCACCAGTATATTTTAATATTATACATGAAAATACAGTTTAGTGCAAGCATATACTGTGCTACAGCATACAAGGCAACAAGCTCATCTGCAGAAAAATAGTGTGTTTCTTTTAAGAAACAGTATTTGCATATGGTGTCAGATGCACGTGTATAGACGTAAGGAATAAAGTTGCAAATCTACGTTAACATTGCTAATTTACTGATGTTTCTACATCAGCTACACTATTCTTCAAAGCCAGAAGGCTCTGGTACTGATCTGTTCAGATCTTTTGTGTCCATCACATCACAGCAGTAACTTCTAGAGTCTGATGTCAATAAATTTTCTTCTCTGCTCTTCCTTGACTCCTGGAATGTATACATTTTTGAAAAATCTAATGGAGACAGTGCTCTGAGTACCTCCCTATGTCTCCATTAGGCATACTTTTTTATAGAGCAAGTTTCCATCAAAAGGTCTTTACTTACACAATCCAAGATCCTCTCTATCACTTCTGCATCAGCTCCGTTTAACAAAACACTCTGACTTTCCTAAATATTTTCCACTTAATTTTGCCTCCATCACTACAATGTAGGGAATGAAGCCATTTGTTCTGGTTCCATTTGAACACACAGGGACCAAGGGATGTTTTGCCTTAGAGCTACAACTAAATGAGGCGAACAGAGAATAAAAACAAAAGCAAAACCCCAAACCAGACAGCCTCACTCTGCTGGCACCTGCACTGAGAAAAGCAGAGCTTTTAATGGGAAGTGGGTACAACAGCAAGCACTTGTTATCACTGCAGTCCCAAACCAGAACACCCTCAACTCTCACTGGGTGCAAGATGAAGAAAAGCACTACAAAATTAGTGGCATCCTCTTCTATGTTATCCAAGGCCTACCTCTCAGCTAGTTTGGGCTAGTTCATCATGTAAAACTCACAGCCATCCCCATGTACTCTGTTCATTGTCTGCCTGGTGCACCTCCAAAGAGATTCACAGAAACACTGCAGTACAGGTCAGAGATGCGAGAGAAATCTCTCTCCATTTCACAACAAAGTATTCAGTACTTAAAGGATTTACTTTAGGGTCAAGGAAAGCCAGACAAAAGATTTCAGTGGAAGCAAGAAGAAACGTTCCTCTACTTGACAGAAGCACTCAGCAAGAGATCAAGGTACTTTATTAAAATCCACACAAGTCTTCTAAAGAGCACAAAACACTGCCTTTCAAATTTATAAACAAATCCAGAGTCTGATTTAACCCTTAAATAACAAAATGATAATGCTCTGGATTAAAATAAAAGAAAAAAGCTGCATAGAATCCAATATAAAGATCTGGACACAGGGCAAGGGACTGGAAGTTATCTTTGGAAGGGAAGAAATTTGAGGCCCCCCATCACTGGACTCCAAACTTTTATGAGTGAACATCCTCTCAGTGAAAACTTTGTGAGCATGCCCCCTCAAATATAAGGATATTTACTTCTAAGTTACATAGGTGTACTACTGTACTAATATATTATGTACAAAACATATGCAAAAATCAAAATAGGATGAGATAAAGATAAAATTGATTACAAGTTTTTGGTTTATTAATGGTACAAAATGTATTTTCTTCACCCCAATGGACAGTTGTGCATGCACCCCACTTTGGAGACTGCAGCAGATGGTCCTTTCTCCTCCATCCTACCCCCAAGGACATGATCTTCTCCCTTACAGCCCAGCAAGGAACAGCATTTACCTTGAGCTGATGCAGAGAAAAACCACAATGATGGCAGTGAGCCCTGGCACTCGGGATTTGGGGAAGAGTGGAGGAGAGCTGAGACTCACAGCTCATTTTGTTAGGGACTGCACTTCATAACTGTGTTGGGTTTGTCTGGCACAGTTTTGATAGTGGGGGAGGGGGCTACTTACATGGCTCCTCTAAGAAGCTTCAAGAAGCTTCCTCAGCTCCAAACCTCTGGCCAAGGCCAAGCCAATCAGGGCCTCTGCAAGAACATATTTAAGAGGGGAAAAAACCTGTCAGGTGGGTTGTTCTGTCTTTTTGAGAGTTCTTTATCTTGGGGAGAGGAATTGGACCTGAGAGAGACAACCATGTGGACACAGAGGTCACTAAGGAAGGAATGGGATAGGCCTGTGGGAGCCCCTTCCATCCTGGTCCACCTCTATTTTATACTTTCTCCTAAAGGTTTTGATGATAGAATTGTATATGCATATGCAATGTACTAACGAGGCAATATTGGAAGAGGCAGCATACCCTCAACAGAAGACAAAACTGGAATGAAAACTTGCCTTAATAAACTACAGAAATTGCCAGCAGTCAGTAAGATGATGTTTACTGAAGTCCAAAGCATCTCAATCTTTCTATTATTCATCCACATCAGCACTTCACTTTCAATACTCCCTACAGAAGACCACTGTGAGCCTGATAAAGGCACCTTTGTATTGGCAAAAATTTATATGGAAACAGACACTGCAATACTGGGCACTTACAGGGACCTACACAGGCAGGATCAAATGAGTGCAATTTTGTCAGACTATACCACAAGGGACATTCTTGAACAAGATAATTTCTGAGTAAGATACCAATTCCAAGATTGAACTGCTATAATCTGAAGAGAAAAAAAACATACCACAATATATAGTGAGGGATTTTGCATTGCAGCTGAGAGCAGTTCCTACACAAACAGGAACTTTGAGGAATCAAAGTTTCAACACTAAGAAATTATCCAGCATACCTGTAAGCAAATATTGTCATTATATTAAAGCAAGTAGCTATGTAGCCTGAAAAAAAATCAACACCAAAAAATTTTGTCACACAAATTCTGACACGGGCAGTGATCTGAGAAGAAAAAAACAACTACATAAATTAATTCTCAGACAGAGATTTTTCAAAACCAATTTCCTGTCTTGAAGCATTCAAGAGATTACAGGGTCTTACTACTCCTTTCAAAGCTGATGATAAACAAACACACGGACATTAATTGCAAATCTCTGCTCTCTCACGGGGAGATTCAACTCCAAGGCCTGCCGTGCTGTTCCCTTGCTTTTGCTCTCCCTCTCCTTAAGCACACACTCATGCTTGGGACCACAAATGATTCTGTTGGAGCAAGCAGAACTGGCACAACTCCAGGGTAAATTGCCTTCTTGCTGTTAGAAAGGCATTGTACGTGGATTTAACTTTTTTCTTTGACAGATTCAATATAACTGAGCTAATAAATTGAAATTAAAAGGGGTTAAGAGAAACAAGTTTTTATACCTTCCCTTCAGAGGTAGAAGAGCAGCAGCACACCAATGAACCTGAATTTGTGATACAATTCATCACCTGTGCTCTGAAGGGGAAGAAGCAAGGTGTAAGAGTCATTTTTGCCAAAGATATTCTCTTTAAACCCAAGAGAAGAGAGAAAGACATAAGAACCTCAGAACTTTGTAAACTTCTAGTTGAATATGAACTATAAAGATGAAACTTTGGAACGGTGATGAAGATCAGCAGAGACGCATTGGTATTTCTGAGGCATCAATCTTACTCCTGTGAGATATAGAGGCTCAGAGCTGCACAGAACTGGAGACCTACAAAAAAATACTTAATAAGAAAAATTCTCCTTCTGAAGCCGTCTGTCTAACCAGACAAATAAAGCAAGTGTGAAGAATCTCCCATTTTGAAGATGAAGAACCTAAGTAGTAAGACAAAGCCATATCAGTATGTCTTGGAGGGGGGATCTCAACCTCAGGCCCCGTACATCAGCCTGGAAGTTTCTGCTGTGGTACCTAAAAGACAGCCACTCAAGGAATGTTTAGGAGGATCCAAAAGTTGCATCCTGATGCAGGCATGGGTCAAGCTCAAGCTTAGCCACATCTTCTCCAGTTCCACAGCTGAAGCAGTTTGTCCCTGCATTAGACCACTGGACTGTAACCACTGCAGTACTGACAACACCCAAGGTGAAAGCCCTTAACGTTCAAACTCCCAAATGTATAATACAGATTCAGATGACAATTAGGATTACATTTTGGAAACAAATATTAAACTGCTGAAGAGCACAGCAGCTTTCATTGCTTGAAAGCAGCAAGATCCTGTCTGCTTTACAAGTTGCTGCTTTTGTGGGCTATTAACTTTCAACTCCAGGCAGATGAAGATGAAATACCAAAGCACTTACCAGTGCCAGGACCCTTGGCTGAGAGGAAAGACTACAGGCAGGACTGAGGAACTTGTTCCTCAGCAAAAACATTCCAGTCTGGACAGCCCGTGAGCAGTTATCACACAAAAATACTCGGGTGGTAATAAGCATCTTGACAGTGTGTTGTGAACACACAGATCTCAAGTTAAATAATTTACAATCCCTAAAGGGATCAAGCCAAACACAGAACCAGCCCAAAGTTTTAGCTGGTACCACATTACATACAGCAGGTGAAAAATCCCCTCCATCAGCTTCTCTGACATTTTTAAGATTTTACATCAGTATTTTTATACACAAACACGAATTGGCCAATTTAATTATGACTGTTATTGACTTTTCCTATGAAAAAAATGTGTGTTTTCAAAATTGATGTGGTCTTTTCCCAAGAATAATCATATATTCCTGTGATCTTGTTCACAAAGCCAGGAGAACCATCGAGACTTCCACCCCTCTGTCTCAGCTTGAGTGAAGCATCACAAATCACCTAATTCTTTGTCTTTACGGTCAAGTTACAGCCTTATCCTCCACTCACTGAATCATCCTACACCTGCTTCTTTTTAGGCTCGAGGGTAGATAAGCAAACTCCTTTTTAATCAGTTTCACCAGCTCAGTGCAATTATTATGGAAATTAAAAAGCAGGTCTGTCTTCTCTCAAGTCCAGTGAGTTACATTCAGAAGTTGCTAATGTTCTCTTTCCAAGTTAACACTGCAGTATTCAAGTATTCCCATAACCACAGACATTAATGTACTGGAGTCACTGAACACATCTACCTATTTGTCAACAGGATTGTTTACAGAAGCAGAGTCATTTAACCCTTGTTCTCAGTCTGAACTCAGGAAACCAGATGATGCTGTTTCAGACCAACAGCAAAGGTAATCCAAACCAACACAGCCTGCCTTAGCTCCCCTGTAAGCACAGCCAAAGAACTTGCATTAGCCACAGTTAAGTCCACAGGAACAAGCAGGAGATTAAAAATAAAACTATTAAACAGGCCAGGAGAAAAGAAAAACTGACTGGAAAGAGAAAAAAAAACTTATTCCATGATGCAATTTTAGACTGGCATTATCAGAGCGATTTTGTGTTACTGAACTCTCTCCTGCTCTGCCAAAGCAGCTGCTTATTTCCTTCCGACACCCAGATTTCTTTTAATCATTGAGGACAGGATGCTGTGTTCTGACGAAGTGCCTTTCCTGGCCATCCCTGGTGGAGGGAATTAAAAGCCTTGCCAATCCTTTTGAAATGCAAATCTTCACCAAGTAGGTTTCATGCCTCTTGCTATTGTTGCCTCTCCCCGAAGAGCACATGTTTGTGAACAGCAGACTGTTTACTTACCTTCTAAAATGAATACTGTCTTGCACCTGCAATCCCCTCATCTCTCCATTTTCATTTTCCTCTTCTCCCCAAATCTCACATTTTCAAGCAGGAAAGCTTGTTACCTCTAGATGGCAAAAAAGCTTGATCCTCCAGCAGCAAGATCATTAATTCCCTTATCTGCATAGCCAATATGGCTCAATATAATTTCTTTCTTCAAATATTAGCTCTTTCTGTTACCTGTTGAGACCTTAACAGAACAAATATTCAATCCAAATGCTTCTCTTCATGTTATTAACAGAAAATTTCTTCCTCTGCCCCTTTTTGGAGAGCATGGGCAGAGGAATAGCATTTTAATTAAAAAGAAGGAATACAAGACCTACCAGTATCTCAAGGGGGGCTACAAGAAGGCTAGGGAGGGACTTTTTATAAAGGCCTGGAGTGACAGGACGAGGGGTAATGGAAGAAGGTGCATTTAGATTGGAAATAAGAAGGTCATTCTTCACTCTGAGGGTGGTGAGATCCTGGAACAGGTTGCCCAGGGAAGTTGTGGATGCTCCATCACTGGATGTGTTCAAATCCAAGATGGATGGGGTCTTGAGCAACTTGGTCTAGCAGGAGGTGACCCTGCCATGGCAGGGGGATTGGAACCAGGTGATCTTTAGGGTCCCATCCAACCCAAACCATTCTATGAATTAGAATAAGCATACTGGCAAATAATCTAATATATGACAGGAGGAGAAGGAAGATACTGAATGTGAACCTCCCACAGAGCAAGAAACTATCAGTACAGAAAAAAATCCTTGAATAGTTTTGTTCTTTTGGTTCAACTTCAGCCTGCAGTTGTGAGGGATGATGCAGAGGGAAAAATAACTACTTCCAAAAGTGAAAGGTGAAAGTTTTGTGCAACAGGACACAGTTCTCCAGATAAAGATCATCTCTGCTGCAAAATATTCTCCTGAAGTCAGTGATGGGGGCTATACTGAGTCACTAGAATGTTTAAACCAAGACTGAAAAATACAGTGGAAAATACATATTTAAGTACCTCTATACAGATGGAAGTGGCGCTCACAGGGGTTTATTTCCCCACTATTTTAGGAACAGAAATAAAGAATTTTACAGTACTCAACAATGATAGGTTAGTATCAGCAAGCACTTAAAACTCCAATATTACATTTTCAACCAATTCAGCTAGAACTTTTAATGCTCATAGCTAAATATTTTAAGACAGCACGCTGAGCAATATAACCCTTACCTTATTTTGAGCTTTAGTTTGTAGTGAGACTCAAGAAAAATTGCACTTATTCCTCAGAAAACGTGGTTAGCAGGAAACAGCATGAGCACTGATGCTCGTGGAGCATTTTTATCCCTTCAAATATTTTAAATACTAATGTCTTCAACACTGAGATAAACCTTGGCACGTTCATTTCAGTGGTGCAAGTTCTGGATGTGTGCCAGGCTGCTTGCACTTCTGATTAAAGAAAGCAATGACAACCATCAAAACAGTCTGTGAACAAAGAAGGACTCCAGAAAAATCTGCACTCGTGTTTCTTCTGCTGTCTTTTTTCCAAGAGTCTCTTTGCCACAAGCATGCACGTCAGGCCAGGTTATGTAGAACCACCCAAGTATAGATCCCTTGAGCTGGCTGCCTCGTAGGCCATCTGTCCAGGTTCAGAAAGAGTATTTCTGAAACACAATATTCCAATTCATACACCTAACCTTTTAAAATGTCCCATAGCTTAGACATAGTGGAAGATTAAGCACTCTTGTAGCTCAACAAAAGTCTATCAAAGCAAAAAACATTTGTTTCTCTTCCTAGTTTTGTAAACCATTCAAGTCTCTGAACAAGCCTCACAAATACCATGCTTCCATTTCTTCATGTACTATACTGACACTACCTTGATCTACAACCCTGACTGACACGCACGCAGCTTCACAGCAGTTGGCCACTCTTGGATAACCCACTGTTGAATTTCTCACCCCAAAATGTCACACGAGACAGAAGGAACCAGTAACTTCCTTTTAAGCTGAACTTCAATATAGCTTTGAATTCGAGATTGCTGTCGGTAACCTCAAACCCATCCTCCACATGTAAGAACCAGATTGAATCTGGCAAGGACACAAATAGTTCTTATTCTTCTAAGTGAAAGAAAGCAGATTTTGTGTGCTGGCAGGGTAGGTGTGGATGGCAACTGCAAAAGGTCTGTGTTTGGCATGTAGGGGGATGGCACTACTGCCAGCTATCAAGCACTCGCATTAGGGCACCTGCCACAGTTTCCCTTGGCACGTTCCTGCCAGCAACTTCCCAATACTCAGCTGTTGTGAAAGCTGGCTAGCAGAAACCATCCTCCTTGGAGCCCCTACAGAGCATACCATAGAAAGTGTTTCTCACTGGCAAACCAGTCTGAACCAACAAGGTAGCAGAAAGAAAAGCTTGAATGTTGCCAGAGGGGAACTTGTTAATTTTTCAGACAAGGTAACAGGTTAGTGGAAAAGGACATTTGCCCAAACTCACAGATCAAATTCAAATGTACATCTCTTGAGTACAGGATTAATTTGCAATGTGGACCAACTTTGACCTTTTCAACACATGACAATGCATTCATGTCTTTAAACTGTGAAAAGCTAAATGCAAAAAGAAACCAACAACCCAAGGGAAAAAAATTCAAACCCAAACTCCACAACCCAAACCCAACGCACCAAAAAAATCCCCAAACAAAAATGCACACCCTATTCCCACAAAAACAACCACCCACACCAACCTAATAGCACGTCACCAGGCTGGCAAGAGAAAGACTCTTTTCCCTTGTCTTCCTATCCCTCAAGAGTTGAGGGTCCACTCTTCTGCCACAACTGCTTTTCAGGAGGTCACTCTCACATTCAGGCATCTTAAAAAAAGGTCGAAGAACAGAGGATTACTGCACCAGACATACTGATAATTAGGCCCACATGAGGAGGCATCTTTAACAAGAAGCAGCTGAACTTGGAACACTTGACCTTGCTAGGTACAGTATAACCTTGCTGGCTGTTACACTTTCTACTCCTGTCTGTAGAGGAGCAACTTTTCATCCTCAAAAAACATACTATACAGCTCCAAACACTCAAATCAAGTAAGACAGCATTACCATAACCATGTAACTGTCTTCAGCAAACCATTCTGAGCACCTTTCAGTGGTCTTCTAGAGTTTTTGTACAGCTTAGTAATCTTTTGGGGACTTCTACATCTACTTGTTTAAATCCCATTTTGGTTAGGCTTCCAAAAGACTCCTTCAGATGGGCAAGTTTCTGCTCTGTGCCTTCACACAGCAGAAGGACAGACACATCTTTGGTGCACCTGAGAGGTATATACAGGAAACAGAAAAAAAAATAATAATCCTTAAGTAAAATACTTCCTCTTGAAGAAATACCAGATGATGGATACTTTGCCTTTCCACTTCAGCCTCTAAAACTTGTGACCAGTTCAAGTAAAGCTGATCGAATCTACCTAATGAAGCATTTCATGGCAAAGCCCCTGTTACCATCAATCTTAGAAGACTTAATTACAGACTCATGAAGGGCTCCTACAGCCACCTATTACATCTCCGTGTTGCTTCATGGTGACTTCCCCTTGCTGACCACCATAATTACAGGATTGTAGGCCACCTCTCCTCCTGCCAGGAACACCGACAACGCATCCGCACCGTGCCTGACCGGCAGCATGCGCTGGAAGGAATATTTCAGGATGGACACACCTCTGACTTCCACCCCGCCAGCACTGCAGGAGAAAACACCATGCCCAATTACTCTGGTATTCATCTGAAAAGAGGACACTAGCTCTTCCTGGCCCGGGACCAAGTACAGCTACACAGTCTAGGGGCTCAGTCAGCAGCTGAAAATACATTTCTCTAGAGCGCTGTCTGCGACACAAGCTAATAAGCTCTGCCAGGGGCCACAGCAGGTTATCAGTGGAGAATGAGGCATGCAGGGTGCTCTAAGGGCACAGCACTGCTGTAACTCAGTTGTGAAACAGCAACTTGATCACAGCCTGCAATGCATATGGAGAATTGCCTATGCATATTTATTTCTTGGGCATAGTGTAGGTAGGAAACCCAGAAAAACCAGAAGATACCAGCTGACTCCAGACTTCAGAAAGGGTGAGAAGAGATTCCAGAAAACTACAGACCAGTCAGCCTCACCTCCATCCCTGGAAAAACAATGGACCAGCTCATTCTGGAGGTCACCTCCAGAGATCACCTCTCACATGGAAGAGAAGGAGGTTCTCAGGAGTAGTCAGCATGGATTTACCAAGGGGAAGTCTTGCTTGACTAATCTAATAGCCTTCTGTGATATTGTAGCTGGATGGATAGATGCAGGGAGACCAGTGGATGTCATCTATCTTGACCTTAGCAAGGCTTTTGACACAGTAGTCTCCCATAACATCCTTGTGGAGCAGCTCAGGAAGCGTGGGATAGAGGAGCAGATATTAAGATGGATTAGTAACTGGTTGGACAAGAGAGTCCAGAGTGGTGGTCAGTGGTGCCAAGTCCAGCTGGAGTGCTGTATCTAGTGGAGTCCTCCAGGGATCAGTGCTGGGTTGAGTCCTGTTAAACATCTTTATCAATGACATCAATGATGGGACAGAGTCTTCTCAGCAAGTTGGCTGACAGCATGAAGCTGGGAGGTTTGGTTGATTCACCTGAAGGCTGCACAGGCATTCCATGAGACTTGGACAGACTGGAGAGTTGGGCAAAGAACTTCTTTATGAGGTTAACCAGGGATAAGTGCAGCGTCCTACATCTGGGAAGGAATAATCAATTATACCAGTACAGACTGGGAGGTGATCNGATTTTCAAAACCTGACTGGGTGTGTTCCTTTGACACCTGTGATGGATTATATGGTCCTGCTCTGGCAGGGGGTTGGGCTCGAAGATCTCCAGGGTCCCTTCCAACCCCTGACATCCTGTGATCCTGTGAATTTGCATCTGCATTTTACAACAACATTAATCTACTTTTCATGCTACAGTTTCACCTTCCTGCTGGCCTGGGTTTGCAATTAAAGAAGGGCAGCAATATAACATTTAATGTCTTAAAAAGAAAAGAGATAAAAATGAAGCACCTTCAGAACCACTTTATATTATCCAGAAGAACACAGAGTTGCTCATTCATCTCCATGTGCAGATCATTTCTAGACCAACTAAATTAAAAACACTGTAACAGAATTTTTGAGCAAAGACATTTCTCTTGAAAGACGTAATTTAAACATTGAAAAAATGGGCTGCCTAAGACACACATCAAATTATTGATCATTCAGGAGCACCAGATGATTTAATAAGTATTCAATATAAACGGGAAGAAAGGAATCCTTTCTTCTTTTCAGTAAAAGCTATTTCTGCTCCAGCTCATATGAATAACCTCTGCAGCTCTGAGCAAAGTTCTTCTTTCTGTCTTACTGTGGATAAATTAAGCCAGAGAGTAAACCGAGAAAGATTCAACTGGACAGAGGGAATATTTAAAGGAACATTAAGAATTAAAGGACTTTTAGGAATTAAAGAACTTTTTTTTTTTAAATATATATATTTACTTCAACCAGGAAGACTACGCCAAAACACCGAGTCAACATCCTAGAGCCTCAAACTGCATCCAACAGCAGAGAGACTACAACACAGGTATCCGGATTCTCCATGAGCTCCTGCTCCCACTTACAGACATCCACGCCTGAAAGGATGACACACTTTGCAGATATTACCAATGATGTAGTTTCAAAAGAACAGCAAGTTACTGGAGTTGGAGATAGGAAATGCTGCAGTCCAGCTTTCATCACTACAAATGTAACATTCACAGATTTATAAAGAGCTTGCTGTTAGCTATTCCAATTTGCAAAGCCAAGAGAGAAGTTGAAGTGATAACCTTTACTTGAAGGGCAATTGTGCCCTGCAATAATAAAATGTCCTTTGCAGACAAAAAAAAGAAGAAAGTATCAATACACGCCCTGACTTATGGTGTTTATCAGATACATTTTTAATCTAAGACACAGCACATCAACCTGAAGTTGATATGGGATACATGGAAGTAACCAGCCAGCACTCCACAGGCAACATCCTTCTGGGTTACTCCAGGGACAGAGCACTCCAGTCTGATGTTCTGCTTAGCACAGGCTCTGACACTAACATTACCTTAGCCTATTTCCCCACCAGGCTGAGAGATCCAGAGACTAGATGGTTACCTTCAGACAGGGTGTCCAACACACAGGGAATGAGTTCAAGTTACAGGTGTAACCCACACATCCCTTTTAAGTCATTTTAAGGAGTATTCTTACTTTTAGAAAAACCTGCATTAATTCTGATATGTTTTTCTCAGCTTTCCTTTCCCTGTGGCTCCAGGCTTTATCAAGCTGAAGCAGAGTGAAGCTGACAGGAATACTCTTGGAGCTTTTGCCAGAAATTTGAATATAAACAGAAAAACTAAGCAGAGCATGGGCAGTTTCCTTCTGTTGGTGTTTGCCAAAAGCTCTCAGTGGCAGCACAGACAAACCAAATGTGCCTGTAGAGTCAAGAAAAATCACACTGATGGGTTTACACACACTTGGAAAGCTAACAACAATTAAAAAAAAATCTTCACAGAATTTTAAGTTGTTCAAAACAGAACTGCTCTGAATCCTTTCTTTTTCAAGGGAAGTTTCTGGTGTGCCAATTTACAAAAAGACTTTAAGTCCTGATTTTGGCTGGTAAAAAGATGTAAACTGTTGTAGCAGCAATCTCATACAGCACATGAACAGCAACACATGGTAGACAAAGCCATCCAGAATGCCTGCTCTGAAAATCAGTCAACCTAAAGGACAAGAATCAACAGCTTAAACATTAAATAGGATTGACTACATAATGTGAATATATAGAATAAACAGCTCTAAGTGATTTCTCTAAGGGCTGGGAAGGACAGGACACAAAAAGAGATCTACCAGAAATGGACACAAGAACTCCACAAGAAAAGGCAAAGCAAAAAAGCAGGGAAAAGGGGAAGCATAAGAAAAAATTAACAAAATAGACAGAACAGGCTCAAAAGTAATTTGAATCAGATGAGGAAGATTCAAAGCTAGTGTAGAACTTGCCTGGGGAAGTGGAAATTCGAAACAACAAGAGAAGACAAATGTGTTCTGAATAGCTCACTGGGGATGAAGTGAGAAGCTGAGCACTCAGAAGGAAAGGCAGTAGCTCTAGAAGTCAACATGTAAGACCAAAGGAAAAAAAAAGTAAAATCAAATCAAAGACCAGTCAAGTTTCTCACCTCAGTAACAGGGCCCAAACCATACAAAGGCTCAGCTGCATACAGGCAGTCTGGGTGTGATACAAGGTGTCTTGTGACAGGTACAGAAAATCAGCCTCTGAACACGTTATGTGCAATTCTCTTATGAAGTACACAAATGACATGTGAGAGGCTGACAGTAAACCAAGTGGGGTTACAGGGAGATTCAAGTTGTCTTCCCTTCTATAAAACTGATATTGCCACCTTCAGCCTGTTCTTCCCAAATTAAACTTCCTATCAGCACAAGGAATAAGAAAGGGATCCAGACACACAGTGTGTTACTACTACAGTGCACCTTGGGGAACAGTGAGATAGCTATATCCAAAATCATTCACCAATCCAAGAGCAAACTGGAGGAGGGCAAAGAGAAGACAAGCAATTAGCTGCTATGATTTCCAGTAACAACAAAAGACTACAGTGATTACAACTGCAATTAAGGACATCCCAACAGCATTGTTCTTCCTCATTCACATTGCCTGTTTATCTTCCACCCTTTTCTTTCCACTATTCTTCATATCTTATTTAACTGAACATCATGGTGAGGACACAATGTACATGACAGACCAACCGTAATTTCAATTTACTGTTAACATCAAGATTTTTCTTCACAGCAACAGCAGTGAAAGAAACACAAGACTGCATAAAAATTATGTTTCAAATGTGAAGAGAACAGAGGAAAAAATATTTCCTCTAGCCTTATATCATCTTTCTAACATCAAATTCACCTGCTACACTGATGAGTATGCTGATACAGTTGAGTATTTAGAAGGTCTGAGGAAATCCACAGCTCAATAACTGCGTGGTGCCCTGTGGGATCTCACTTCTGCCACTCCTTCATTTCAACCCCACTCTCCCTTTTGCAGTTTCTAGTCGCATACTTTCAAATTGACCTTGAATTTGAGAGTCAACTCCAACACTACACTAGATTTACAAATATGATTAGGCTCTGAGAACAGGATACATCAGCAAAACCTTCCCCAACCAGATCCAGTTAATCGTGCTACAGAACGCATCTCCACGAACACAACTTCCAGCTTTGTGACATTCAATAAATTGATCAATCCAAGCCCATGCCTGCAGAGGAAAGAAGGCAGCTCCCTCTACTGGGTGAGACAAAGCAGCTTCTCCTCTCCTCCCCCCCCACTGCAGAACGGACTGCTACACACTGCATGCTCCAAGAATTTTTATCTTTTTATAAATCCAGTCCACAAAATGGTATCAAGTTATCTAGACTGCTCTGCAATTTCAAACTGGTCTATGGAAACCATGTTTCAGTGTTTTCTACGTTTAAAAGCACCAATAAAAGTTCATTCTGTAGGTCTGTGTAAGAGCCTAATGAAGGAACATCTCTAGGTGAAACACGTGAAAATCCAGTGTCCCTTATGCCAGTGTCCACTGGCAGCTGAGGTCTGGGAATAAACAGAATTCAGCTGTGTTATTCACACTATGTATTCAAAACGGGGCTTTTCCTCCTGCTACTCAGTTAAGCTGTTTCTTGTACACCCTTACCTCGAGGGATAGCCCTCACCTTGTTCAAGGGAATGGCTGCAGCTTTCCATCTGCAGGAGGCTTCATCACAACATCAGCTACATGCAATTGCTTCCACACAGAACACTGAGTGATGAAACAGAGCACAGGTAGACAGCTGACAATGGCACAAGTGAAAGGCAACAATCTGTATTTCAAGGTGTTTCTGTTAGGGTCTCCTAGGAAAACTACATTTTTTTCCATTCTCAGTCATTCCATCTGAAACACAAGGCTACAAGTAATGCTTTTCACTCATGCAGCATTAGTGTTTTCCTTTCTGTGGATCTCAGAACACTCACAAAAGCAGGGAAGAACAGTCCACTCCTCCTGCAACAACCCAGCCTGCAACAATTCTCCTCAAAGGCACTGCCAGGTCAACAGGCAAACCACAAATCTGTGGCCTCTTGAATCAGGAAGTTGTTCTTAGCTTTGCCACAATTTTCCACAGCAAACTTCTACAAAATGAAAGTACACTGTGTCCAAGCTCTTTGCCTTTAGAAGCAGGAGTTACTTTGGAGGCAACAGTAAAAACTGCCACCAAGGAGAAAGTGATACCTGGAGACCTGTTCAAACTCTTCATTTAGAGCAGATGGGACCAACATGCATGACCTGGGCACGCCATGCTTAGAGCTGGCAGGCACCCACTTGTCATACAACCAGCTGACTCCCAACACCACGTGGGTTTCTTTTCTTTCCACTTTGCAAAAGATCCCTTTGCAAGTTGAAGCAACAGCAAAGCTCTCATTTTTTCATCACCTTGACTTTCACCATCTGACAGTTCCTTTAACATTGCTTGATTCCTGTCCATGAACTTCCTACAGGTACCAGAAAGTATCTGTTCAACCTTTGATGGCATAGTAAGTTTTTGGAGCTTTTTTGTGTTGAAATGTTTAATGGCAGAAAAAAGGGATGGAGAAAAATCCTGTAATACTTGTTAAAACAGAGAGATCATACTTTCAAAGTAACATTTGCACTATTTAAAATCTACATTTAAAATTACCTTAGTAGCAAGCTTGCTACTCTGTTCAAAAATAGTTTTCCAAATAAATATGATCAACAAAAACACAGCTGTACCTGTGTGCTCTGATACATATCCTTGTTACTATCAATTATTTTCTCTTACCAGACACATTTCCACTTTAAGAAAAAGAAAATTCAATATTCACCTCTGCCAATGAAAAAAATTTAAGATGTCAGTTTATTTCAAACTCATTCACAAATGGAGTAAAGCACACAGCTGAAAAAGTCTCCATTTGACAGCCAGTAATGCATAAGAAATAGACCTCTGCTAAAGTTGAAACACAGACACAGAAGTTGTGGTAAAAATTAAAGAGCACTACAGATCCACCTTATGGACAGGCTCTTTACAAGCACTCTCAGTTCACAAGTTCTGATAGCACAACTACAGGCACGGAGGAGAGATTTTGGAAACCTTACTGACATTGATAAGGATGGACAAGAGCAATAACCTCCTCTTGTAACCCTGCTTTCATTCTGCAGAAGTAAACACAGAACATCAAAACCCTCTGCAGCTCTGAGTGACAAGGAAAAGGAACCAAGAAGCAGCTAGGAAAACAGGAGGTGTTTTTAACAACAGATTGCAGCTTGGTCTAGACTAGTGCAGAGAATGCCTCCTATGCTCTGCCTGCTCCACAGACTAACAAATCTTGGCCCTACAAGCCTTTTAATTCAGAAAATGTTATCAACAAAGCTGCAGCCCAGGAGCAGCTCAGGTCAACTGTGACTGAAATTCACATTGTCTTTCATCTATCCTTCAGCAGTTGTACTGCCAGGAGTTTAAGTAAGTTGGAGAGGTTTATGTAAAGCACTGATAAGGGCTGAAGACACACTTGGGAAAGGATGGCTATTCACTGTCTAATAAACCTCATTCCTCTACATGCCGTGCCCTCCTGAGCTTCCTCTCTGTGAGGCCCAAAGGTATCTCAGTTCTTTTATAATACAAAATTTCCAAGGAGCAAAAAAACATATGCAGCCAAGACAATCTATTGATGCAGCCGTTCTCACTAGAAAGAAAAAACCACCACCAACCAAAATCACCCACTCATTTACCTGGAAAGGAAACAAGCAGCAATCTCATGATCTGGAGACAGCATGAGCCTTTCTTAAACAGCACCTAGAGAGCCCTATTCAAACTGGTGTTTCATGTAAAAGCTCTTGAGAAACAACAGTATCATCATGCACTGGCTAGATGAAATTATCATTGACTTAAAAGTTATATCAGGAGAAAGAGAATATATATAAAGTCTAGACAGGTATGTTCTTACTGAAAGTGACAGTAAGCTGCAGATCTTACTATTTGCATTAATACTGACAGAAACCAGCTGCTGGGAGTTGCTGGGAAAACAGCACTCAACCTCTCCTGCCATCAGCTAAACTGCAAACGCTCCACGTGCCCGTGACTTTTGCACTGTGAAGGCAGCCAGTGCCTGTGCTGCCAGGAAACCCTCGGCTGACCTCCTCAGTTACTGGAACACAGGCCTTGGTGTCAAAGCCAAATCCCAGCATTACTGTCTTCCACATCTCCTTCACAACCTCACTTTGCTCTTGAAACTCACTGCCCACACAGGCTGGGAGAACTCACCTACGAAGTGTTTTAGGTAGGTTAGGATGAGTGTCTCACTCCCTATTGGGTTTTGTTCTCCACTCTCCCTTTACTGAAGCAAACTGCAAAAGCACTACTCCCCTTCAGCCTGCTGCCCACAACTGCAGCTGCCATGGATGGTCATTACCCTAGGGAGCATGTACAGTTTCTATACTCAGTGGTGAGCAGAGAAAATGTGAGCTGGCAGTGCTGCTTTTGGTGCTCAACGAGGGAGCAACTTCTACTTGGAGAGTTGCACTAATTACAGCAGTGATCATGATTTGATTTAGTGGATTCTGCTTCTCTAGTACTAAACATCACTTTCACTGTTGTTCTTTGAAGGCAGGAAAGAGGGAAAGTGATAGGCTGAGCAGTTGCTGGGCATTTGACTTTCTCCAAAGCAGATTAGACATCTCATGTAACCCTACATTAAAAGCTTCAAGACCACTAACAATGAACTTTTATAGTTTCCCACTATGACAACTGACAGAAAGCACCACACTCCAATGTTTGAGAGCTCTCCTGACTTTTGCTCTTTTTTTGAAAAAAAAAAAAAAAAAGCAAGATCTGGACAAAATATTCAAAAGAAAAAAAAAGTAAAGAAATTAATTCAGAAGGGGGAAGCCCAACACCCAGCCCCTGCTCCCTGCCTTCCTCCCAGAATAATGCTAGCTTAGACTAGCAAAATAAGATCCCACCAGGTGCAGTTTTCTTCCTTTCCTTCCCTGGCACAGAAGCACAGAAGACACAAAGTATCTGGACTTCCCCTGTAGACAATGACACTCAGAAAAGATTCTTATTCCATATGCATGAGAGAGACGCACCCTCCACTGAGACACACACTTGAAAAAGAATCTTGTTTATCCCCAACCACAGAAAGTCTGTAATTAATTTCTGTTAACTTTCCTAAGGCTGCTTTACACTGGGGAAGCAAGGTTGTGCAGTATAATGAACTGGCTGGAAGAAAAAATTAAACAGGAAACTCACTCCTTGCCCGACAATCTCTAAATTACAATTTTTCTTGGCATGTCAAAGTCAACTCTATTTATATGCCCTCTCTGCAAGCTACCGTAAGTCATACAATTTACAGGCAACACCAGGTTATACTGAAAAGCTGCCAGCTTCCAACAAGGACAGACTGCCTCACTCACCCTTGAATTTGATTGTGATAAGACCTCAATTTCTCTAATGCCTGTCACTCAAACACTTGTACAAGCATTTTACCAACACTGCTGTTTGTCTTTACAGGCTGTTGAAGAACTAATGCATCCATTACCAAAACAACTACCAGTGGGGTAGGAAAATGTGACTGTTACAGTACTTTTGTATTTTACTCAAAGATTTACCACCTGCAGAGAGTGCCTTCTACCTCTCACCAGGCTCAAAAGAATTAGCCTGCTTCCTTAAAGGCCAGCACTTACACGATGAAGAGAGAGTGAGAGCATTCTGTCAGCCTCTACTCTTACCTGTCCTGGGGTCAAACAGCTGGTTGGCCTCCAAGTCTGTGAAGGTGCTGAAGCAAATGGGGCATTTAAAAGAGGCTCGATTGGTGGAGTCTCTCTCGTCTGTCTCAATCCTCCTCCTCATGTGGTCCAGCTTGTACTTCACCACGTTAACCAGCAGGCGGTAGTTGATGAAGTAGTAGTTGTGGCGCGTGGTTTTGCCGTCCGGAGCCGTCTCTACCCTCATCCTGCATTTGATGAACTTGTCACCCTTGAGGGTGTTGAGGACAGCCCGCAACTGCTTCCTGTCGAACTTCAGGAGCTCCAGCATGTCCTCTTCCTTCACACAGGGGTTCCTGATGAGAATGTCCAGAGCCAAAGCGTGTTCAATGCCGTAAAAGCCGCGCACCACATATTTGGCAAGGCGTTTGAGAGCTGCTGGCACCTCAGTGAGGACGTCTGGGTCAGTCATAGCAGGTTCAGATCTCAGACTTCATGTATACTGCAAAGAAAAAAAGCAGATGGATTCTTAACTTCTGAAGTCAGAAGACTAGCTTGCAAGCCTTGATCTTAGATAGGCCATTAGGTCCTTTCAAAGGACTGATCCTTCATAGAAAGTGTTGCCATTCAGGCCTTAGAAGCCCACGGATAATACAGCAAGATAAATGAAGAAAAATAAAAATCAAGAACATGAAGAGATGTTGAATTTAGAAAGAACTAAATATTCCATGAAGTATCTTAAGTTACTTATCATGACTTACCATGCCATCTGTGACAAGATGTCATGAATCCCAATTTAGGATCCTGCCAGCTATGCCACATCCTTTTGGATGACCACCCATCCTTAAGCAACATTACAGAAATAATAAATTTTCACTTAATTTTTATTCACCTGAACATCAAATGGCACACATGGTCATGACAATCACATGCTTTTGTGACACGCATGAGATCATAGACAGGACTGTATCATGCAAGGAATTTCTCATATCATCACTCCTGCCACAGCCAAAGATCAACCCCCAGCAGACAGTTAACAGCAGTGACCCTTCCAAAGCAGCCGGTGTTGTGCAGTGGAGAAAAAAAGGAAAGCAACCCCATAAAGCACAGAGTAAAGGTTTACTACCATTTCACAGAGGGCTTTTGTGCATTTTTCCCTCCACTCTTTCAAGTCTATACATCTGCAGGCAATAGCAAAACTCTCCTCCGATCCGAGCGTGCTTGGACTTCCACGTATGACAGGTTCAAGATCAGCCTGAAGTATTTGAAATACTCATCCGGGGGGTTGTCCTTCCACTTTACTTTCAATAAAAGTTTGAATAGTTTTTTTTCATTATGAAGCTTCTGGTTTTGGATATGAACAACCATTTCTTAAGCAAAAGGTTCCTTCAACTGAAGAAAACCACCACACCTTACTTTCTGTTTGACACTGACAAGCAATTTTTACCTGTGAACTAATATCATAAACAGTAAAATTCAGCCAGTCTCAATTTTCACTTCCATTAGATCTTTCACACACAGCATACATGCCTCCTCAGCACTGAGGTATCAAATAAAGGAGATAGAAGAATGACAGCAGAAGAAAGGATGAGGGCAGGTATCCTATTTTCTTCATCACCATCATAAAACCTGTAACATCTTTTTTTGACAAACACCATTACAGAGCTATTTTATACTGCCCCCACTCAGACACCCCCCTGAAATCCCCAAGCTCCTATAGGTAACCAAGCAGCTGATGACTCCCTTCCACCAGCTAGAAGTACTTATTTATCACAGCAGCCTGCTTGGATGATTCCCCTCTCAAAAACCTTCAAGCATTCCCAATAAAGCACGCCCCATCATGACTTGGTCATACGGTATTTTTGAATCTCCAAGTCAGATGCAATCTGAACACTGTCACAGGACACTGTCCCTTAAAATCAGTTTCATTCTGCTGGTATTTTTATAGTCTTAGAGCCACCTAAAGATAAATCTTGCTTTTGATGGAATCTGTCAGCAACATACTGATCCTATAAATCAATACCAATGCAGAAGCTGGCCAGAAGCCTTTAATCAAATTGATTAGCTCTTATTCAGAGTTTAAGCACAGTATAACATTAACATAAAGATCAATTTTAAATACAACTTGGCACCCCAGAAGAGATTTAGGAAGTCATCATTTTGTAAGTCAAAGGTTTTTAAGTGCTGATCACAAAACCAAGCAACTAAACACACACAGATTTCTCACCAATTCACTGTCCCCTTAAAATTCCCTGTGGAGAAACTTGGCAATGGAATGTGTAGTGGGCACAGTGACCCTCAGAACATCAGCTGTAAAAAAACTTTTCTCCCTTTTTTGTTAAATGAGCACATCTCACTCTGGCTACTTCATCTGAGAGCTGATGGAAAGCATTTTCTCTGCAAGAATCTCAGAGATGAGAAGACAGCTGCAGATACCCAGAGCAGCTTGCAGAAAAGATTTAAGGTACAATTTCCTGAATAATACACCCAGCTTAAACTGACACCTACAAGGGACCACGACATAAAGTCACCTCTAAGAGGTGATTTTTTTTCCTTTGGTTTTCAGCAATAGTTAAGAGAATTAGCAATATTTCCTAATGTCAATCACTACAGATTTGCTTTTTTATCTAGTGTAACCAGGAATTTGTACACAATTATTTCCTCTCTTCTACTAGGGATTTTTAGTGATGTCCCTATCTTTTATACCCTCAGATAATGGTGGGCATCTTGAGTGTACCACTGGATTTCTTCCAGGCATGGCTATATGGCAATACAAACATTGTGAAAACACCACAAACCCATTCTTTCCCAGACATTTTCTTGTCCAAGTTAGGTGCTACAGAACAAAGGCATGAGGGAGAGCAGGGACCGCTGCCAAAACTGACCAGGGTCGAACAAATTCTTTCCCTAGGAAAACCTGCCATCTGGCCACCTGGCCATGAAGAATGCCAGGCTACAGCATCTGAGCTCCAAATCCTTACTACCTTTCACCAAGCAAAACAGACAGTGAATCAGCTCAAAAATGGTAATCCAGTGCCACAAGAGTATCAGTTTGAAATTCAAAAGCAAGGGACTTTAGCACTTCATCCTTGAGCGGCAATTTCACCTTCCATCCAAGCAGTAAGTCAAACCTGAATTAATTACGTGTGCAAAGTAATATGATAACATCTCCTAACAAGGTTTTAATGGACGTGCATCTGTTTCATAATAATGTCTGCACTGACTTTAATAATTTATGAATACCAAGGGACATTGTCATGGAAGAAACAGAAGAAAAACAATGACAATGTTAGCACCGACAGCACACTGGACAGGATGATACTCAGAAACAGATTAAAAAAATAAAATCAAAATTTAAACATGGTCCTTATTAAAGGAGACAGCCAGTGGTGAATTCTTCTGGGTAATTACATGAACACAGTTCAGTAGTGTGGGTACAGCAGGAATATTCAGAGTTGCTGTTCTATGCTATCACAGTAGGACAGCAACTTGAAGAAAAAAGAATAGTGACTGGGCTATAAAAGACAATACTGGGAAGCAAGACCTAAAGTCACACTCTAAAACCAGTACTGCTGGGTTAAGAAAAATCAAGGTACAGTTTGCAAAACAGAGATCATACCTCAGGTTGAGTAGATGCACAAGACATAGGTTTTAAGTATAACTACAAGTGTCAGAAAGGAAATTGAGAGGAGAGCAAGTGACTGCAAAAAAAAAAACCTCAAACCATAGCATAGTGGAGCCAAAGACCAGAAACTCAACTGAGCAGACATCTCCACTGGTCAGGATGTTCCCGATGCAACATCAAAGTAACTGAACTTCATGTACAAAGATTTTAAGAACTCTTTTGTGAACTCTAACAGGAATTGTGCTGAGGATGCTGGATCTGTTGTTCTTCCCGCTTTTCCTGACCAAAGCTGACAGAAAAGATGCCAAGCACTAAAATGGCAGCATCTAGAAGCCACAATGTAGATGGAACTAGAACTACAAGTTATGAAAGCTAAGTCACCCAGTGAATTAACCTGGATTTTTATCCAGTGCCACAAATGACTATCACCTAGCTTTAACTTGAAACTCTGAGGCTTACATTGATTCCATTAGTAACTTTACCTCAAAAAAAAGTCTCACTGCTCCTATCTTGCAGGATTGGTTTGGAACTTGTGTGTATCAAACATACTGTTCACACTTGGAAAGGTGCTTCCTATTTTTCCCCACATCCAACTTAAATTAGTGGGGGTTTTTTTCCCATATATTTGAGATCACGTTTTGCTGATTTGCTTGGATAACATTTCTGCAGGCTTCTGCCATAATATTTATTTTACTATTTTTAAAGCATTAAAAATAAAATGATGACACCACCACCAGTTTCCTCAGGGAAAAAAAAAATCAAAATCAAGACTGTAAGAAGAGGGTTCCTCACCTGTAAATGTGGCAAAGTACAACAGGCTTCCAGGAGCCACTGTATACCACATCTCACTCCAGAAGTCACCTGCAAACACCAGATATGCTTTGCAGTCTCTCACTCTAATAAAATATAACATCCTGTCTTCCAGAAAATGATGAAGTTAAGCCAAGAGTAGTACTGAATATTCCTGAAGTAGTGAGGGGAAGGTGCAAATTCCAAAGTTACAGTGGGAAGACATCCCATTCCAATGTCTGTGCAACGTAACCTTGGCCACTACTTGCTCTTTCTAGAGAGCAGAAAAGGGCAGACAATCTTCCATCTTCAAGTCTGCTTTTTCTGTGTAGTGAGGGGATGATCTGTGCAACACGTCCCTATTACCCAGAGCTGCCTTTATCCCACATCATTTGCAAAGCTAAAGACTTCTGGCATTTTACCAAAAGTTTGCTGAATTCCATTCCCCAGAGACTTCAGGAACACTGCTGCTCAGCCTTCCTCCTGTACTCCATGTTGATGAGGAACCCTGTATTTTTACTCCAAGACTGTCCTTGGAGTATTAAAGGAAAAGAAAAAAGCTGCTTTCACTCAAATGCTACCTTCTTGTTGGCATTCTGTAAACCAAAACCAGGATGCTACAAGTATCAAAGGGTTTTCTTCCCTTAAGATGAAAAGCTGTGCTGCAGCTGCACACAAAAAAGGTGAAAGGTCTGGCTGAAATTAGAACATTTTCACCTAATTTCACAAGTAAAAGTATATGAAACCATACCTGATAAGCCTCAAGGCCTAACTGTGCAAGGCAGAAATTGAACAGTGCAGGCTTGGGATGCAAATCTCAATCACATTTTTAATCTAAGCCTCCCAAACAACAGCAAGATGTCAATAAATAAAGGACAACCTATGTGCATATATACAGCCAGGTGTAATACTTTCTACTTCAAAGAGACATTAGCATTAACAGACTGGTTACAGTTGCAGAGAGTAAATGATTTATTGAAGGCTAGAATAGCAAAGATACAAGTTTCCTCTTACAGCTGAAGTCAAATTATACCCTCCCACAAAGAACTCTTTCTCCTCCCAGCCTTCAGCCACACCCAGTCTGCACGTATTCTGCCAGTCACCTGTTCACATCTCAGCATGAATCTAGCTGAAAAAAAAGTGAAAACCTAACATGCAAAAAACCCCTAGGGTACTTCAGAGGGAGGGCAAAGGAAGAAAGTTCAAGAACTGAATCATGTAGGCTACCAGAGCCTACGTAAAGCAGAGAGAGGGAAGCACAGCTAAGGATGGGGAAGAGGGAGCTTTCCCCAAGTGGTTGCAAAGATGTTTAAATGACTCCATTGTAATGTGAAGTTACTAGAACATTTTAACAAGAGAAATCAGAAACTCTTCCCTTTGAACACACACCAACAGCGTATCCATTATTCTGGACACTGCTCAGCACTGGGCCTCATATAAGGAAGTGATAAAGTTTTGGATTTATTTTTTTTAATAGAAAAAGCAAGACTTTCTCACAGCTATCAAGCCCAAGAAGTCATGATTACACTCAAGCACAGCGGGGCTTAACCCTGGCATTCCTTGGTAAGTTTCAGGAAGGAAGCAAGCAGTAATTATTTTTCATATTCTAGATTCAATGAGACCTGGAACACCATGCTTCTCATTGTGATAGGTGACATGAGCAGTGTTGTCCAACTTTCAGGAATTCCAGAGAGAATTAAGACAAAGATTTATGAAAGTATTAGGTTTGGCTGAGTTTTATCTTACTGGGGTGTAGCAAAGAAGCGTATATACTGTGGATGTAAGCAATAGGGAAACAGAGAAACTAAGGAACAAGATATCAGGTTAGCTTTAATTTATGTAGTTTCTTGTTTAGATGTCCTGAGTGCAAGGAGCTGTAAATGCTAGCTTAAAGGAAGTGGAAGGTAGGAATGAAACTCCCATCATCCCCTCCTGCTGCCAGAAGGGTATGTGCTCCTCTCTCAAGCACATGGCTCTGTCCTCTCCATGCAGGCTCTGGCACTCACAAGATCTGGCTGTGCACTGATTTACATCACTAAAAGGCAGAAAAATGCCTTCTTTTCACCCCACCCCTCCCTTTACTAGGTGTTTTAATTAATCAGTTGAACCAACTAGTGCAAAAGTCCGATGAGCAACTGAACCAGCAGATGGAGAGGGTGAAAAATACCAAACCACAGCTGAAGAAAACCAAATCATCTATATTGCATGAAAACACACCTTAACTGTGCAGTGCTGAGCACCCTTTTCACAATGCTGATCTTCCTTATTCAGTTGGAGTCACTTGTAATGATACAAGTTTGACTAGTTGGACCCATTTTACAACTTACTGCTATTTTGAGATGTGATCTCCTTCTCAGGGAACTAGGAAGCTTGTGAAGGCGGAAGAAAACTAATGCACAGAAAGCATTTTGCTGACCTGGACAACTGGAAGGTTTGACTGTATGGTCAAACCTGGCAAAACCAATGTCAGTTACTCCCCAGATTCTCATGATCTTACAGCTTCCTTCAACTTACAAATGGCACTTATTTCTTAGGCTATAGCAGACTAAACTTTAACACCAAGCAAAGCAGAACATCCCTTAAGCTATCAGCACAGCTTCCTATTCCATACCCGCTTTTGTGTGTTGAGTTTTAAACACCCGATTGCGTAGGACAAAGAGACTGAGGGGCTCCCAAGAAAAAAGCAAACAAGAAAACACCTTCAAACACACGAGGCAGGCGGTGGCTTAGAGACAAAGGTGAAGCAGCGGCCCAGCCGGACAACGTGTGAGGAGCACGGACCCCCACGGGTGGGGCCGGCGTGCTCAGACGGGCGGCGGCACCCAGAACACCTAGGAAGAGGGTGCACTGAGCCAGAGGTCTCTGGAGGCCGCAGGCACCACCGTGGACACCCGGGAGGCAGAGCGGGTTAGGGGCGCCCGGCTGTTTCCCCTGACGGCACCGCCTGAGCCCCCCGCCTGGGGCAGCCGCTAAGCTCCGGGA
>VWZY01008830.1:261075-285187 GCA_013399075.1 Chloroceryle aenea
GTCGTGGACAGTGGGCTGCTCGGTGGATGTTCGAGTAGGTGACATGCCCAACCTCCTGGTGGCCTTAGCTTGACGCGTGTGCGGGAAAGGAAGGGCTTGGACGTAGCTGGGTTTTTTCCTTTTCATTACTTACTGCTCCAGAAAGACATGTGTTTCCATGCTCTGTTTTGCTGAGGGCTTGGTCTTTTGAAGAAAATAGTATAAAAAGTGAGCCAAGAACTTGTGTGGGTAAGTTCTGGCCTTCCAAGGTTGTCAGAATCAGACAAGATAATTGTTCCTTGAAGCACCTCCTCACTGCAGCGGCCACTGGAGTGTTGCAAGTTACGGGTTGAAGCCAGAAGGCACAGAATTTATACTACAATTCCCTGAGAAACAGTTAATGCACAGCTAAATTGTCAGCTAAACTGTCAGCCAAATGTGTTGGAGAAAACCAATTTGCTCGTTTCGTTTGAGGGTACTGCCTGTGACCGTAGGGTTGCTTCTGTCTGCTCACTGCAGGACCTACATGAAGATACTCAGCCAGCAGTTTTTATACCTAACCTACAATCCTCATGGGATAGTGATAAATGCTTTTTTCCTTTACCACTCTTTCCCGCATTCTCATTGAAATGCTTGCCATAGGTTAGGAATTTATTTCCAAAATTTGGGGTAAGAAACATGTTTGACCATGGAGCAGAACTATGTAGCAAATCCAGTGGCAAAAAAATGTTGATTGATTAGTTCAGTTGAGATGTCAATGAGAATTTGGAGAGGGAAAAGGCACAGTCAGTTGAAATCTAGTCTGCTGTGTTAATATTCTCACAATACTACCATGTGGGTTTTAACAACTCTTAAGAAGTCATGACCTTCTTTTTTTCATTTATTTCCACAACATGCTATTTCCAAGCACATCATGAAGAATTAGGTTTGTTAATACTGAGGTGGAAAGGACACTCCCTGCCCATCTGCCAAGCTCCATCCCATATAGAGCTGTGGTATCCAGTGGCTGATGCTTGACCCATTCCATCTCTCTTCTACTGGAGAGATTTGCAGTTCTGTCAATGCAAGAATTTACAGTTCTCTATCTAAGTACAATAATCCTGTCAGATGAAAGTTTAAGTCTCATGTAGATTAATTCCTGGGAGCTGGTGCTGTGGTTATCTATGACATGAATTTCTCATCAGATCCATGACTACAAAGAAGGGACTCCAGAAGAGAAGACCTACTACATTGAGCTGTGGGACGTTGGAGGTTCAGTGGGTAGTGCCACCAGTGTGAAAAGTACACGAGCAGTATTTTATAACTTGCTGAATGGTAAGTTTGCTTGGTGTAAAGCTGGTTTGGGTGAAAATCTGCTATTAGCACTGCTCTGTTACCAGCTGTCTCTTGGTCCTGGGGCATGATTCCTTTAAGCCTGGCTGAGGGCTGTATTCTTCTCTCTACTGATTCCAGTACATTTATATGGGGAAAAAAAACCCAACCAAAACTATTACCATTCTTAGGCATAATTTTATGGATTCAGTTTTGAACCAGAAAGCTGTTTTAGGCAGACCCGTGCAGTCGAGCACCATCAGCCTTTCACTTCAGTCTTGTGCAGCTGATGCAACAGGGAGCCTTTGAAGTTGCAGGGATGTCCCTCTCAGCTACACTTGCAGACATAAAGGTTGCTGTCACCTTTCCAGGTCTAGTACACATGCAGAAATGAGATTTATATTTTCTTGTCTGTTCTGTTCCAAAGCCTACAGCAGGGAAATAATAATTTGAATTTATGTGAACTTCAACAGTTATATTGTACCCTTGAAAATTTGAATTGTTCTCCCATAAAACAGCAATAGGCTGATAACTGTCTTCCCTCTGCTCATTTAATTTGCCAAATTATTTTCAAGCAGAGTCTTGCAGCTTGCTGTATATAGAAAGCAGTGTTTTATGCCTTCTGTTGATAAACCAATTTAAAGGCCTAGTAGTTCATCTGTACCACCAATGAGAGCAAAGAAGAGATGATAAACTTAACAATGCTGTATTTCAGTTGTCACTTTTTGTCACCCAGATAGTTCACTAAAAATAGATGTATATCAGATTAACTGCTGCTTCTGAAGATCTGTCTCCAGTATTCTGTTGGGTTCATTTTTCTCATTCCCAGTCATTTGAGGGCCTCTCAATAATTTGTTAAGCCATGCAATAAACATTTATGCTCTGTGATTATTGAACTAGTTATTTCTTCCTCCTTTTCCAGGAGGAAGGCTGTGTGTAAGTTCCTCTTGCTTATATTGTTAACCAGACCTCTGTAACTAATGTTGGAGTTGAGCTGTGTCCTCAAATCAGGCCTCTTTGGTTTTATAAAAAGGTTTAAACAAGAAAAGGTTTCTTTTTGACACAAATCCACAGGATGCCAGTGAGTGTGGGTCAGACTTGGAAATAGCCTAGAACAGCCTATTAAGAGATGAAATGTTGTACTTATGTGTCTGAATTCTAATTGATGATGTTACTGAAACAGAGTTATTTATCTCCACTGCCCAAAAGGTATTATTAGGCAGCTCGCATATGAAAACTGTTGACTTTGGTAGTTAGCCTTGGGTCTGGTTTCTTTCATTAGATTAATTCCTTCATTAGGGCTTGTCTCACAAATTGCCTCTATCTGACCTGATTTAAGAAGAGAAGATGAATGTGTTCCTTCTGCCTGACTGCTGGTACTTTCTGGCCTTGCAGTGGTCTGAAAACCTGAGATGGGAAGAGCTGCTGTTTGGTGGTGGCAGCAGCTGTGCAGGCTCTCAGGAAGACCTGGTTGTTGACAAGGTTAGGCACAGTTTGCTTTTGGTTTGACCGCAGATCTTCTGCTTCGGTGACCCTGCATCTGGTGTGTGGACTGTGATAGTACAGGACAGTGACTAGGCAGTAAGGTGGTGACTTGCAGACCTTAATGGGGGAGGAATGTTTCCTTGAGTAGTCATTGGTCCTGTCTGCTCTTTTCTGATGTTGACAGTCTTTTTCTGCTGGCGCAACTAAGCGTGTAGGTTTTCAGTGAAGCAGATAAGGGAACTGGCCAATCAAAAACTGTAATTGAGGACGAGTGTCTGGAGGCAGAGAGTATTTCTTGCAGATTATGCAGCAGTGCCTCTGAATTTGTTGCTGTAGGCCAAATTATGTTTTATCGGGCTTTTTCTCCCTGCGCTGGGGGTGGACACGCAGTTGAGTTGCCTTTTTATGCTGTTACTGAGATAAAATGCTTTGAAATAGGGCTGTGGTTGTGATATGCTGGGAACTCTCATAGGAGAATCTGCACAGTTGTGGGGTACTGGAAAATGTTTGTGGAAACATGTTCTGTTCATCATGTGTACAGTGGGTGGCACCTTTGGGAGTTAAGGTGAAAGATCTAAGTTTTTTCCACTTGTAATCTGTGAAATGTGTTAAGTACAAATTCTGATGAAGCTAAGGGTTATATTTCCATTTTGTCCTTGTATTTATTAACGGTGGTTTGAAGTCTGGAGGAAGTGGGAATGTTCCATGGGCTGCAGAAGATGTGAGTAACTAGAAGAAATTTGCTAACAGGCACTGGTAATTTAGTTAGGATCTGTGGTTAGCAGAAGTGGTTGTCTGTTAACAGCACAGGCTATGAAATTTGTCTGGCTGTTTTTCTATCCCGGACTTTACATTTTGAAGGATCATGGTAATGAAAATTGCTAGAAGCTTAATCTTAAATACATGAAATCTTATTAATTAATGTGTCTACCGGCCATTTGGTGGATGTCAAAGTTTATCAGAGTCAATTTCCCCTTTGGATACCTACCCAAGTATGTAGCATTAGTTCTTGAAAACTCAGGAAAGCAACAGTATCTCTCTACTCTTGGAAACAAAGGAATAGCCTTTAGACTTCTTAGATGATGTGACAAAAAGATAGTTATGCTTACCAATTAGGTGAAACAGAGAAAGGCTAAATTCTCTGCTGCAGTAAGAGAGTTTCAGTATCATTAGGACTAGGGAGAGGAGAATGAGGGAATGCCTGCAAGTCTCTTGCAGATTAAACCCTGAGGTGGCTGTTCATTTCCTCCTTCATGAGATCTTTCTCTTAGCTCCTACCCAATTCCTGATAAGCAGCTTTAAAAAACCTGTTACATCCTTATATTTTCAGCTTTACTCATTCACTGTAACTGAACTGGTTTCTTCATTCTCAGATATCTGGGAACCTGCTGATGTCATTTTGGTAAGATAAGGAAAAAAACCCACATATCTTTAAATAGCATCTTACTGCCTTCTCTCTTTCACTTCAGGGATAATTTTAGTGCATGACTTAACCAACAAGAAATCATCCCAGAATCTGTATCGCTGGTCTTTGGAAGCACTCAACAGAGATGTTGCTCCAACAGGAGTGCTCGTGACAAACGGGTGAGTGAAAAGCACACGTGCAGGGTTAAGGTACAGTAATTACAGTAATTACATGGAAGTCTTGGTTCAACCCTAAAGCTACCTGAAGCCCACATTAAATTACATGTGGTTAAACCTTTAAGAAAGAAAGAAAAAAATGGGAGTATCACAGAAAATTACTGTTCTTCTTTGTTTTACACTCCCAGTCAGGCCATTCTGCCAGCAGATTCCCAGACTGCATGGCAGAGACCTTGCTTTAATGGAAAAGGTGTTAACTGCATCCTTCATTTGTTTGAAGCCTCTGAGAGTGGGTCCAGCCCCTGATACCTGAAGACTTGGGTGTCCATCCCGAGACATGCAAAGCCTTTATAGAGGAGTTGTCATTGGATGGCATGTCTCTATTCCAAAAGGCTTTCCCTCCATGCATTGAAACTGTGGAAGTTCACTTAATTATTTTTTGGTTTGGATGATGGGGGAATTATTTCAGGAGTGTGGCTAAGAACGAGCTGGAAAACTCTGCTTAAACAGCATATTCATAATTAGTTTTCCAATTTTATCCAATTAGTTTCCATCCTGTCAAATATTTCCTCCTGTAGTTCCGTGCTCCTGTTACAGATGTAGTCAAGGAGGTTTGAAGATCATTGATAAACCTCACACAGGGGCAGGGAACCAATAATAAGAGGTAGCTTTTTGTGGGAAGAGCATGAATTGTTTATCTGCCTGTGCCAGTATGGTGATGTTTCTGTAGAATTGTGGGAGAAGGGAAAGAGGATTTGCATTATATAAACTTCAAATTTCTCCAGTTTTCCTGCATATGGGTTCTTTACAATCCTTTTCATTTTCAAAAGCTTAACTTCTGTCAGGGACAGACGCTTGGGACTAGCAATTGCTTGGTCAAGTTGTTGCTGTTGGTTGTAAAACTACTTGACAAAACTTTGCTTTAGGTAAGAATGGAAGACAAGTGATTATCCTAGCTGAGGAGAATGATTTGAGCTTGAATTTGTGATGTAATTTAACTGTAATATTATTTATTTTATATCTTTGATCAAGATACACACCTGAATCAAAGCTTGTTGGAATTCAGCTTTTGGTGGCTACCTTTATTTGAATGTAGAAGAATTAGTAACTTGACACCACACAATTTTTCTTTGATCTAACCTGGAAAGGGTGATGACTGTATGTAGGAGCTCCAGATGTTAAGAGATACCAGTTCCCTAACCTGTCTCTGGAGGCACATGCTTGGTACAATACTGGGATTTCTGTTTCTTTCCTCTTTGTGTTAGCATCTTTTCTGTGGTTCATCTATGCTGAGAATAAATCCAACTTGTGGTTTCTTTTCTCTCTCCTTTCAATTCCTGAGTGACTTAGGTACAGAGGCCTTTCCTTCATTTACAGATACAGCACATTCTCACTTAGATAATGACTGATAATAAATAAATAAGCATTATTTGAAAGGTACAGGGGAGCTGATGGTGCCCTTGTGCCCGCTGCTGTATGACTGTCGCTTCATTCAGGACTCTTTGTTTCCCCACTCAGTGACTATGACCGTGAACAGTTTGCCGACAACCAGATTCCACTGCTGGTAATAGGAACTAAGCTGGATCAGATCCCAGAAACTAAGCGGAATGAAGTTTTGACCAGAACAGCTTTCCTGGCTGAGGATTTCAATGCCGAGGAGATAAATTTGGTTAGTATCTTTGTCACCGGTGGTGTTTTTCTTTTAAATGGGAGGGAGTCCAATTTTTAGTCAGCAAAGATGTTGTGACAAAAATAAGCTTTTGGAGATGCTCTCAGTGATGCTGGAGTCATTATGATTGGCCATCCCCATTGCTCAAGAAAACAATTGTCTTTGTTTCACTATGGGGAGGTATAGACATCGTTAGGTAAGGTCCCTGAAGCTTAGAATTGGTGGTTGGGGGATAATTCTTCTTTTCCCTGTTCTTAGTTCTGACACAGACTATCTTTAAATGAAGCATCAAGATCACTTTATTTATATATCTATAATGTGTATGTATGTGTATATATGTACATGTGCTGTGTGAATGCTGGATTGTACATACACAGGCATGTACAGTCTCACGTGTAGCCCGTACAAACTGTTAGCTGACTCTGTAGCTGGTAGAGGAGGAAGACGTGGTGCCTAGAGAGGAGTACTTGGAATTCTCTGATTCACAAAACATTTTCTTTCAAATGACCACGGAGCAGAAACCAGCCTTTGTTTTCCCAAGCTGAGTGCATGTGCTGGGGGAAGGGGTATGGTGGTTTCCCTGTGTACAGCTTCCCCGCATGAATTACCTTGTGCCTGGTTTGTTGCTGTCTTACGTGTGTTCTAGGATTGCACCAGTCCTCGTTACTTGGCTGCAGGTTCATCCAATGCTGTCAAACTAAGCAGGTTTTTTGATAAGGTAAGTCAAGACAATTAAATAGTGTTTTAATGTTCTGTGTACTGAAGGCTGTCTGTGAACAAACATGGAACAAGAGCTAGCTGCTCCTATCACAGTCCACTTCTTGAGTTGATTCAAGGCAGGAGGAGGCTTGGGAGGCCCAAGATTGGTCTGCTTTTGGAAACCTGCAGAAAATAGCTCAACTGCTTAAAGATTTGAATTGTGATCCACATAGAACTTAACAGATGTGCAAAGACACTTTGCATTTGCTTTTGGAGTCCTTTGGCAAGCCAGAGGTTTACAGTGTGCTATGGTAGTAACGTGGGGAGTTATGTTTGGCTTTGTTGATCCTGGTTAAAGCAAAATTTAGGAATTAAGGAATTTAGCATATTACTTTTCCTTCCCTCAAAACAGAACATCACCTTCATTACTGAAGAGGGCTAATTAAATTAGTTCCATAGAAGTTGAGAATAACACAGCTTTACTAAGAGTGACTGGAGGTGGCAACTGCTACTGTGTGTGAGAGTTCAAGTAGTAGGCCTAGAGCAAGGTACACAGGCTCAGACCTTGTCCCAGTTAGCCAAGAGTGTCAGTGCTCATGTGTGAAGTGTTGATTGGAATCTGTGGATGCTGTGCCAGCTAAGGTCATTCTCTCTTTTCACAGGTCATAGAGAAGAGATACTTCTTAAGAGATGGCAATCAGGTTTGTCATTTTTCTTCCTTTTTTGTTTTGTTTCTCCCTGTGTAATGTGAACTGCTGACAGAGTCCTCTTTGAAACAGGGGTTTCATGCAACTTAAATGATAATCCTTGCTGGTAATTGAGTTTTTAAATCTGTGGGAGTGCAGCTGTTTTGGATAGACAGAAAAATGGCTGACTTCTGTCATCTGAGTATTTGTCTGTAGTGTGATTGGCAGTGAAATAATTAAGTATGCTAACATAGCAGAAGTAGCAAGAGTGAGGTAAAATGGGCAAATGCGATCTCTTCCAGATCTGTCAGCTTCAGGCTGCTTGGCTGCAGCCAGAGAAGCTGTCCTGAAGGTCAGTGAAAAGGCTTTTTGTGCACAGCTGGACTGGCGTTTTGCCTTTTGTACAGGTAGTTTCCAGAGAACCAGTGGAGCCACAGGAAAAATGGCAGTGTGATACCAGCTTGTCATTCATTCCTAAAGGGCTGGACTAGCTGTTGTCAGTACAGCTGGTGAAGAACTAGCAAAAATTACTCTCATGGTTTGGGTAGAACACTTCAACTTTTCGTGCCCCTCTGCTTTCCCGTGTGCAGCCTACAGTGCCAGGAGTAGCAAGGTTCCATTTATCATATCTGTGAGGTGCTTACAAATTACCACCAATAGCACCACTGGAATGCAATCAAATATTTCATTAGATGTAGCTATGCAGAAGGCCCCTTAGGGAGAGTGGAATAAAAAATGGTCACAAATTACAAAATGCTTACTTTTTTTTTGAGTGGGTTTGGGTTGCTTTTGTGTTTTTTTATGCCTTTAAAAAAATAAATTAGCTTTTTCTTCTTTCTGTTCTGCATGATGCCTTTTATTCCTTCCCTTTCCCCTCCTTCCCACGTTCTAGGGAAAGGAAGTCTATCTTTCCATGGGGATAACAGCTTAATGCAGAAATCTGCTTCTGTGCTAGTTGTCTTTGATGCATGCTGTAAGATTTTTATTTTTCTTATTTGATCAGTTTTAGTGGCTAGCCAGGGATTAACTTCATATTCCTTACGGCCACGTGCCAAAGATTTCAGCCTGCTCATGACTGCTTTCATCTGCCTTAAATGACAAGAAGTCAAAAGCTTTAAAGAAATCTCAAGTAGTGGACAGACACAGTTAAAGAGACAAAGCCAAACTGGAACTGGAGATTTCAGTAGAACCTTTTAATGTTATTATTTGAAATGAGCTGCTTAATATAAATCTTATGACTGTATTTGTGGGTTTTCTACAATAGGTCTCTTCGATCACTCGTGTGTTGAGGTATTTTTATTACAGACTTCTTCAGGATGAAAAAAATGATAAGTTTCAAATTGTTTGTAGCCATGACTTCAATCAGATGCCTGATAAATAAATAATTGTTACTCTTAATTAGTGACTTTGATACAAAAATTCCTAAAGCAGATAAGCTTTTACCTGTGGCGTCCTGCTACTTTTCAGTTACAATGATTGCATTTTTCTTTGAATTCCCAAGCCAGTTTCCATTAGATGAACCTTTGTGCAAAATCTGCCTGATTTTTGCCTTAGAGATGATTGCTTTTCAGAGATGAACAAAACAATTCCTCAATCAGCACCTTGAATACCTGTTTTGAGTTTTGGGCCTGAAAACAATAACTGAATTTATTTAAACCTTGGGGGTGGTTATTGGACTTTTATTTTGGGTAAGCTCTTTACCTTTCTCAGTTTACCAATGAAGTATGTAACCTAAGTGGTCTACTTTGTAGTGTAAATTATGGGTTTGTCCCTTAACCATCCATTCAGGCCGATGTTCTTTGGGCACAATTTGTAGCACTTGGCTGACACCTTCCACTTTAATATAGTCTATTTCCTGTGAGAGTGGAGTTGTTTTGGGAGGATGTGTTCACTGGGTCAGCTGTTTCTGGTTGTTAGTACTCAGATATGGGAAGATGTCTCTGGACTGTACTCAATGGTTGTATGATATGCCAGCAGGACAGACATCTTACAGTGCTAGAAAACAGGACATCTCCCTCCTTTGAGGGGTTCATGGATGCATTGACTGCAAATCTGTTTGAAATACTGTAAAGCCAGAGAAACTTCTGATGGTTTCAGGCAGACTTTCTTTGTAAGCACTCATTGTTGTGGTGTAAGCTGCAAAAGCAGCAGTGCTCATCCTTTGCATTGTTGCAGCCATTTCTGTTCTCATAACTTTTTTAAAGCTCTCAGCAATTGATAAAACTGTACTTTCAACTACCAGTGAAGTGCTGCTGTCTGAGGTTAGAAGGCATAAAGTCTCACCAGTTCTTTAATAGGACTTGCTAATACTATTTTATAGTATTAAAAATTAATGGAGGAGAAATTCTTGTATGCATTTGAATCTGGGGGGAAATATGGACTTTGAAACCTGTAATTAACTGATTTAGGGTTTGCCCAAGGAGTGGAGGCTTTCATTGTAACCCTTGCCAAAAAGCCTGAAGGAGCTCCATAGAAGAAAGGAGCCATACTCAAGTTTTGCAGCTTATTAATTAAGGGTGCTCCTCTAGCAGTAAGCTGAGGCATTTTAGTCCTGGTTCTAGAGGTGGTGTGGAAGAGGAAGGCCTTGTGGCAGTTGGCTTGGTAACAGATGCTCAAATGTGGGCTAGAGGGAGCTCATGCTGATTCTGACATGATGACTTATCTTTCCTGTCTCTAGATTCCTGGCTTCTCTGAAAGGAAAAGGTTTGGAGGAGGAACGTTGAAGAGCCTTCATTATGATTGAACACTGAAGAAGGGGAAGATGACTTCTCTGAGTTCCAAAGGACACTCTCATTCCGACTGGATGTTTAAAGACAATAATGCTTATGACAAGCAGAGTAAAATGATATTACAGCCAGGCAGACTCCTGAAGCTACTTTTGCTGGAAAAGACTTGGGGAAGAATTCCCAAAAACCTGACCTGAAGCCTAGAGTCCTTCTTATGATTGGGGACATTTGGGAAAAGTGTGCAATAAATTGATGCCTCTCACCCTGCTGTGGGAAACTTTATCATACACAGCACGTGTATGTCACATTTTTGTCTCCACCTTTGAAAACTTCCGGACAGTCTGCGATGAATTACATTCATTTTGCCTCTAAAGGAAAGATGACACTGAGCAGGTTTCTCATTTACAGTAAAGTGAACAAAAATGTAAGGATGGGTGAGGAACAGTCTGGAAGATAATAGAATGCCTTCTTTAAATTAATGGTGTTGTCTCACTTGGAACACACTGCTCAGCCCTATTGAAAAGGGATAAAAGAAACAGGGGAGAGATGAAAAAAAGACTTGCAACCTTAAAAAGAAATGATGAGTGGAAAACAAGTGGTATTAATTCTGCAGCTTAAATTAAAATTGTTTACTTTGGAGAGGACAGAGTGAATCAGGTACTCCTGTTTATCTTTTCATAATTGAGTGTGGTCTTGTTCTTAGTGTTGAATTTAAAAGGTAGTGCATTGAAAGCTGATGGAAGAAGTATGGTTTTATACAATGCTTATTTGGAACAAATGTGACATGGTCTTACTGAGCCTGAGGGCTCAGTGGATTTGGAAAACATGAAATGGAAGAACATCCTCTGAATTAGAAGGGACAGAAATTTAAAAGGGATATAAAATCCTGTAAAAAGTAGGAACTGAGCATGATTAGAAGGAAGGTTCTGTGATAGGTGTGTTTCCTTTTCCTGTTTAGTACTAGGGATAAAGGAGACTTGACCTGCTCTGATCTAGCTGGTCTGATCTACTGTGCACACTGTTGTCTTCCTAAATAGCCCAAGCTTTGCACGGTTTCTCACCTCCCCAGAATTATATGAAGTGGTAAAAGCCTGATTTATGGCAGCTTCTCCTTTCTCCTCCTTCCTCACAGTCACCTCTAATGGTTGAGCCTCTGGCAAAAGCTAACTAAGAGCTGGAGTTAGATATAAATACAGATTAATAATAAATGGGGGTAGAAGAAAGTAAAATGCTGGTGTGAAATTGACAGCGAGCAGAGTTCTGCAGGCTCCAGATTACATCTGCCTGCAGCTCTTCTTTAGCAGCTGCTTGGAAATAAATGGAAAACTGGCCATTGCCACTAATCAGGCAGAGGAATGACAGCTAGGTGCACCACCAGTCAAGCTTATTAAAAATACCGATACTTTGCTTTTCCTTAGGCTATTTCCAGAGCATTTGCAAACATGAGCACAGGAAGTTTTTAGATGCTTCTACGAAATAGGTTATTAGTTTACATTTAGTTTATGACCAGGGAAAAATAAGGTACTGAAATATTCGTAGCAGATAGCCCGTGTCTGAGCTATGCAGCTCACGACAGCACCAGTGCTCCTTTGACAATAAAAGCTGAAATGATTTTCTCAAGGTCAGGGCTGTTTCAGGGTAACCATTCTGGGTTCTGTAAGGTCACTAAGGAACTGCAGAGCAGAACAAGCAGCACTCTCCCTGTTTCATGCTTTTTACCTTTATGTGGCTGACCCATGCTGCAGCTCCCTTGAAACAGCTCCATACGGTTTTAATTTGGAGTGGTAGTTTCTGTTTTCTTAAATGTAACACAGAGGAAGAATGGGCTGATCATTCAAAATCAGACAAATCACAGGAACTGGCAGAAGCTGTGGCAGGTTCCTTTAGCCTGCTGACTAGGTCCAGCGTGTGATTAGGTGCATGCATCTCTCTTATTTGAAGCAGAGGTAATGTCTCCATGCACAAGTGACACCAGTTCAGCACATTACCTTGGTTGTACCCCAAGACCAGTTTTAAATGTGTCTTAAAAAAAAAAGCTGTGTTGATCTTTCTCCCAAATACTCATCATCCAGACAAACCCTTTGGGTTTTTTTGGATCATAAGCTTGAGTGCAGTGGCTGTCCTACACCTCTGTTGATGCAGCGTCCAACATCTTGGCTCTTTTAATACAAATAGGTCTCTGGTCCAGATGAAGTATCTTTTGTTTAGATCTCAAGAGGTAAGCACAATTAGGTGTATTTTTTCCTTTTAGGACAAGGCATTGTGTGATGGGGTCATGTATGTTGATGATGTTATGTTTATTTTTCAGGGAAGTACTAGCTCCTTGTCAGAATCTTGAGTACCTGAGCAGCCAGAGTTAGTTGTGTTGCTGTTTGCACCCCAACTCTTTCAGCTGCCCAAAAAAGGTTCACCTCCAAGCTTGGGGCTCTGACACCAGACAACTTCTCTGCATCACACTTTGCTCCTCCCTTGATAGGTTTCACCTTTCTTTTCTCTATGTCCCCCATGCCCTCTGTGACACTCCTGACTGTCTCGCCTCTGTCTGCCCATAGCTCCATTCTCTGTTCCTCCAGCTCTCTTTCTGACATTTTCTATCTCTCTTGCCACTTCTCATGTCCCACCTTTCTGACCCCTCCATATTACTGGGGTCACAATGTGCCTTCTCTTTGTGCCCCTTGCTCTGCTCTCTGTTTCCCCCTTTCTTCCCTTATTTTTCTCTCTGTTTCTCTCTGCCATGCTTTGTCTCTTTTGCTGTACCTTGGATCTCCCTGTCTTTGTGTTTGCCTTTCTCTGCATGCCTCTGTCTCTCTGTTTTCCCAACATCTTTCCTTCTCCTTCTGTGTGTCTCTCTGTTGTTTGTCACAGGCACACCCATTTCTCATCAAAGCACTTTTACCCAGTACCTTAAAACTGGAGCTACTCAATCTCTCCGTGTTATCTCCCAGGCAGAAATACATGCCCAGCTGCTGTGTGCCTGAGGTGTCTGCAAAGATGGCTCATGCAGGTACATTTGAGATGTGTTAGACTTCCCATGTGCATGCAGATGAAAGGTACAGCACATAAACAATGAGCCTCCCATCTTCCCAAGGGGCTCAGCAGAGCTTTCTGGTTGATTTATAACCAACTTAATGACTGATGGGGTAGTCAGAAGCATGAATATGTTCTAAAGATGAAAAAAGCCCCAAGTCTGTCCCACTTATAGCTGTGCAGAAAAGTAGGAAGCCCATGTGTACAGTAACCTTCAATTCTTCAGCATGTATGTTCTTGTAGCAATGGGATTGCCTGCTCCTTGCAGCCATCTTTAGCAAAGGTGCTGCTGGTTTTAAGCATCTGAAACCTATCCAGTGATGGGGTTTTGGGTGCAACCATAATACAGATTTTTGCTACTGGTAATAGTATTTGCAGAGGCAGCTTCAGTGTGCTCCATTCATCACAGATGAGATATGCAGTGCTGTGTCATAGCCTGCACTCAGTGGATTTGTCGGTGAGGTATAGTCAGGTCGTTTCTCAGTTGATAAGGAGGTGACAGACTTCACTGATCAAAACCCTGCTTCTGCTTTTCAGCAAAGGGAGCTTAGTCCTTCTCTTTCTTTCGTTAAGTCAGCTCTTCCTATGAGAAGTCATGTTCCTGTCTCACTTTGCTTATGAGGACGCCGGTTACTTTGATTCCTTTACAGGGCTGAACAAGTCTGTGGCTTAGTGCACTGCTTTTCCTTGACAAAAAGCTATTATCATTATTGATAAACCTGTCACTGCCTGGCAAGTTACCAGCAAGTGCTCAGAGGCAGAGCTTTCCTTAGGGTGTACTTTGCTGCAGCACTGTGCATTAGGTCCTCAGACAGGCACTGGTTTTGGAAAAAACCTCACATAGGTGTCAGGTGGTAGAGAGGAACAAGAGTAAAATCAGTCCCAGTCCTCTTCAGTTTCAAATGTCCAACAAACAGCAACGCTCCTCCTACCTAGTGAGGGTCTGACGTGTAGCCAAAAGTACTGTTCTTAGTATTGCCCACTTACTGTGGGTTCATTCTAATGTCTGATCACTAAATGGGGAAAAGATGTTTCTTTATGAGAACCCAGTGAAGAAGTTAAGAGTCTTCATCAGTACCTGAGGCTATATGAGCAGCATGAGGGCTTTCCAGCTGTGTGGGCAAAGCTACAATAAACTCTGCTTCTCAGGACCTGAGTCTAAACAGATCTTGAAGTTAGGTGTAGCTCCCTAACAGTGAGAGTGAAGATGCCCAAAACAGTTAATGGTAAAAAGCAAATCTGTCATAGTCTGGGGTTTTTCAGGGTAGAATTATTAGCTTTCTGAAAGACCCCCAGCATGTTGGTAAGGAAGTTGATTGAGATGGTCAGAGCTATCTTGGGCAGGAAAGACACTGTGAAATCCAGCTTGGGCAGTTCAGCTGCCTGGCCATCTCTTGCTGCTAATACTACTAAGTGCAGAAATGTGTTTTTTTTCCCTGCTTTGGCATTGCATCAACTGAGATACAGCTTGTTGTGCACTGTGGGCTTAGCAATGCATGGAAACTGGTTCCATACCTGCCGAAATCACACGGGGAAATTCCATCTCAGCATACCACTGGGACTTCTCTCCAAAAGATGTTGAATACATGACAAACTCTACATACTGAACACACACTCTTTCTCAAATGGATGCCTGAATTGATTGGGCAATCCAACTTGAAGTTCTGTTTTGTGACTAGGAGGAACCTGAAGTGAAATAGTGTGTGATTAACCCATGCACGTCTACGTTCCCTTTGACCTGAAAGCTAACGTTTACAAAGTGGAAATGCACTGCTGCCTTTGGGTTAAACATTTATTAAAGGACAAGGTGGCCCAGGAGGTTTGAAGGCTAGGACTACGTTCAGAGTTTTTATCTTGCTCTCTTGATGCCATCCTCTCTTTCTGAGGCTTGTTCTGCTGTGGCCTACATGGGCTTTATGGTCTGTCCTGCCCTTGATAAATAAAAGGTCGGATCGCAAAATTCGATGACGATCCTAACTTATCACCCTCTTTAGCTGCTGCACCAGGGTAGGGAAGGGCAGAACAGGACAAGGTGACTTATTTTTTTCCTGACTTCTAGGAGTGGTTCTTCTAGCCTGAAGGCAGAAGCATCACAGCAAGGTGAGCAGGTGGCTTCTCCAGCCTCTCTTCGTGCAGCATCTGCTTTTTGGTGACAAGGAGCATGTGCTCTCTGCTGAAGATGATCTTCTGTGATCTTTCCTGCACAAATAAATGATAATAATTAACCTGTCTGGCATCTGCTGCTGAATGGTCCCAGAAAAATGACAAGGACATATTTCATAAGAGCTACTCTACAAAAAAGGTACATGTTATTAAAAAGAGCCCTTTTGGCTGCAAAGCTGTTGGCAGTGATAAAAAAAGTATAAATAGTATTGCATTACTTTATCATATTATGATGAAAGGCTCAAAAAAGAGATTAAATCCCCTGGTACTGTGTAGTACATTAGCAGATAACAAAGACAGCTGCTCTACCAAGCTCCTGTCCCATTTGGCCGTGTGTAAAGGGTTAATAAACAGCAAGGAAACCCAAGCTGGAGAAGCTGAGATCACAGAGACAGGAGTCAATAAATATATGAATAAATATGTGCATCAATAGATGCAGTTTAGCTGGAGGAAGACAGGCAGGAGAAAAGGTTGGTCCTTTTTGAAAGACTGTGCATCACTGAAAAGCAGTGGACCATCCCCACAGCAGGTGCTCAGCCACATCAGAAAGGATCTGTCTGTCTCACTGCCTCTTAAGTATGTTGCTCATGGGACAGAAGAGCTTTACTTTTGGGACTGGACAACCACTCTCTACATGAAGTGATGGTGAGCTGTGATGCAGTAATTGTGCTCATCACAGCAGTGCTGCAGATTACAGGCCATGCTGGCAAGAGGTGTGCCGAGCATCGTGTAGAAATTTCTGAAGGTGTCAGCCCCCCTCTGGAAGCACATGCTCTAACAGACAACTATAAAGGTAAAAGGGCAGGAAAGAATATTCAGCTTTGCCTCTGCTACATGGCATGAAACACACATTGCATATGAAAATGTTAAAGGAGAGCATAGGGAAGCAAAGGGGCTACTGTCCCACGTCTCTCTGTCCCTTTTCTCCCAGGGAGATGGGTCATTCATCCATACAGTGCCCCACTACCTGAACTTGCAAGTGAATTGGTAGGAAACAAAAGGCCTTTCAATGCACATGCTATGAATTCGGGTTGAGTTCTCTTTGTCTGTTGGATCCAACATAAGCTGCCTCATCTTTATGGAAAGGCTTTTTCCATTACCCTCATCTTTCGTTCGAGACCGAGATGTTGAACACCAGCTGTTAAATTTCCAAGTGAGCCCCTTGGTACTTTCTCTCATTCTACCTCTCGGAATTAGATGAGCTCCTTGCACATCTCCATCATGATGCCTGTGAGAACAGTTCACATCTAATAAGCTACTGCTATGCAGGTACATGTACATCATGTGGTAGCAAATACTGATGTCTTATGCTTTTTTACATGTTTCTTTTGGGTCCTGTTAAGTATTTCAGCTGGAATCTCCTTGGAGTAAGGGCCACGTAAAACATTGGACAGATGTCGTAAATCCAGAGAGAGACCTCCGAAGATACTGAACACTTTCAATGCTCATTCATCCATGCTTAATTCATTGTGTTTATGAATTATGTTTATGTTATAGCTCAATGTGTTTCTGAATTGTATTTCCATGATAATGAAGGCAGATGCTAAAATATTAATGAAGTATATCTATACTTAATGTTTCAGAAGATCTATATTAAAGAGCTGCTGCAACTAACTAAAGGGGTTAAGTTAATCCGAGAATCACACAAACACTGAGGTTAGAAGTGGCCCCTGGAGATCCATCCCCCATGCTCAAGCAGGGTCAGCTGGAGCAGGTTGCTCAGGACCATGTCCGGTTGGGTTGTGAATATCTTCACAGCTGGAGAAGACACAACCTCTCTGGGTAACCTGTTCCAGTGTTTGCCCACCATTTAATATTCACATTTAAGAGTAAGAGGGAATGTCCACAGCACTACAGGCCAGTCAGCTTCACCTCCATCCCCAAGAAAGGATGCTCCATTGCTTCAAGGCAGTTAATTCTGGAAACCATTTCCAGACACATAAAGGATATGAAGATGATCAGAAGTAGTCTGCATGAATTTATGCTTTCTCTGGGATGGGATAGGTCAGAAACACCACAGAAGTGTTAAGAAATCATCTTTTCTGTATTACATGTAATTTGGAGGTCAATAAATCAAGTGTCAGTGCAACAATATCTCATTAAATAATGTTTTTCCCTGTATGGGATGGAAAAGCAAGGCTAGGCAGCCTAATAAGCTTTAAAACATTTACATGGCCATCAGGTGAGTGAAGTGATAATACCTTCTCCTTTCTTAGGAAATGAGGACAAGCAGAAAGTAGGTCTACCCATAATTAAAAAGCAACTTCTTTATTTTTACCTGTCCCAGAAGAAAACAAGGGAACGGGGCCTGTAAAGAGGTGTGAGCAAGGTGAAAGGTAGGTTCTCAAAGGTTCTCAAAGCTAAAATTTGATGTTATCTCTCCTGCTGTGTGGCTCAGCAGAAGGGGATCTTAGAAACCTCTGAAACTTCACAACTTCAGTTTGCAAAACTGTAGTCAAACAACGTATAATCCTTCACTGTCAGAAAATAAGTGAGATGAACTCTCTGCTCTTAAATATTGCCCGGTAGTAAAGGAGTCTCAAGGGTAGGTGGCAGGTCCTGGGTACTTTATTTCTTTGGCAATGATGAATCGCTGCTCAGGGTGAACTAACATATTGGCAGTCTCAGTCCTGAGCTGGAGAGCTGCTGGTGTGTGTTTTTAATGGCAAAACTGGAAGAGCCCAGGGTATGGAGAGAGCCTTCCTGGGCAGATGAGAAGATGGTGAGCAGTAACAGAGACCTTAACAAGACTTTTAACTTAGATTACTCAGTCAATATTCTCCTAACCCAAGGGAGTCCAGGTCTATGGTTCAAGATTTTCAGGTCCTAAATGAAAGAAGCTCCCAGTTATACTCATCCTCAGCCCACCACCTTGTAATGTGACTAAATTTTGATCTCTTTTAGATAAAACATTGCCTAATATTGTACAGACAGATGAGCTGAGTATGTTCCTGGTGACTATGTAATAAAACCATTAGTGTCACGAAACCAGAGGAGTCCAGTTCAGCCCCTAAACTGCCCCTCAGTTGGGGGAGTTGGAGGCAGTGGGTCAAGCAGGCAGAAAGTCCCAGTAGAGACTGAGAAAGGATGGGACACTTGCTTTCTTAAGTCATGTCTCCACAACATTCTTGCTTGTTGGTTGTGAGGCACCAGTTCCGGACAGTGCTGCTAGTAAATAAGTCTTGCTCCTTTCCAAACAAGTCTTCAGCTGCAGCTGTCTGTCTCCATTCCCAAGAAATTCACAACACATCTCCAGGGCTGTACCTGTCTTGCTTTGCTCCTGTTTGCTCAGCGCCCATCGTGTGCAAACACCATGCAAAAAGGATGACAGAACTGTCTCAAAACACCTTAGCCACGTAGGTAAGCAGATGAAGAAATGCAGAAGCAGGTGAGGTGATGTGGCCTGCCATGGCTGTGGTGCTCCTGCTCCAAGGAGACAAGTGTAGGGGAAGCAGAGATCCTGTATTCAGTTTTGGGGCTCCCAACACAGGAAAGATCTGTCAACTGCAGCAGATTCAGCAGTGGCCATCCCACTAGTTTGGGGCTGGAGCCCACATCTTGGAAGGGACTTGGCTTGTTCAGCCCAGAGAACAGATGGCTTTAGAGCAACCAGACAGCAGCTTCCAATACCTGTGAGAAGTTACCAAGAAGATGGAACCTGGCTGGTCACAGCGGTGCATGGGGTGAGTATGAGAGTCAACTGCCAGCAGTGAAACAAGTGAAGTTAGAGATGCGTATAAGATTTTTGACTGCGAGGGCAATCAAGCAGTGGAACAAGCTGCCGTGATGCAGTCTCCCTCCTTGGAATCTTCAAGACGAGACTGGATAAAGCCCTGAGCAGTCTGGTCTAATCTCAGAGCTGACACTGCTTTGAGCTGAACGTTGGACTAATGACCTTTGCAGTCCTTTACAACCTGAATTGTATTAAAATCCTGTCATCCTAAGACCAAAGGAGCCAGCCAAGAAATCTTTCTCTCATCATCCATAACAACTGTCTCTTCATATGCCCCATCCTCTCCCTTGTAGCAGCCAGTCTATTTTATCAGACCTTAAAAAGTGGCAACTCTCAGTGGCTCTAATGTATTACTCAGTGAGGAGGTGTAATTGAGACCTGTCCCCTTGCAGCCCTGTTGTGGAGGCTACCTACATGAGCTGGTAACTGCTGTGGGGAGGGAAGGGAAGGCTTCCAGGATGCTCTTAGGAGAGGTGAAGGTGGTAACTCCAAGGTCACATCTGAATTCCAGTGTGTGCCTCCTAGAGATTTCCTCTTGGCAGGATCTATAGTAGAGCAGGTCACAGAAAGGGAAAAAATAGTGGGTTTATTTGTTTGTTTGCTTGATTGTTTGTTTTTAAATGAGAGATGAGAATTCAAAGTAAAAAATATCAAATAAAATATTTTTTTTCCCTGCAACTTCTGGAAGTGTAGAACTACTTTCATTAGTATTCCATAGCTAAATGCTTGCTGCTGCTTCTTCCTCAGCAACAGCTTTCCTGAAAAATATTAATATTTCAGTATTAATATTTCAGAATTTATAAGTTGCCCTCGCCAACTCTAATCACAGGAATACAAAATCCTCCCCTGCTTTCAGTCCCAAAATGCTGTGTAATGTTGCCACATGGTGTTTCACAAATATCACTGCCTTCACCAGAACAGGGGTCTGATCTCCCAATGTAACACGGCTCAGCAGCATAATGAGCAAATATTTGTTACACATTTAGAGGGCTGTGTGTGGAAATTGCTAGAGGTATAATTTTTGAAAGAAACTTATAAAACCTTTGCAAAAATGGCTTTTCTTTGCTCTTAAAGAATGGTGGTCTTTTTCTCCCCCCACATGTGGTAACTACAACTCATTTTTTAACATCTAAGGAGGAAAAGGAGCGGTGAGGGAACACAATCCCCCTCACCCCCAGTTTATTAGCTTCAAATCGATCCTGGGGCTGGTTGTGTGGAGAAGGGCTGGCATTTGGTTAAACACAGACTGGGCTGAGCAAACAGGTTGAAAATTCCCTTGGACTTTCTCACTTCCAGCACTGACAGCTTGCCACCAGCCCAGCTCAGTCGACTGGCTAGCAGGCTTTGCTTGGCAGGCTGCTTCAGCCGGATACCTGCTCGGATTTTGTGCCTGCTCCAAGAGAAGGAGGACCAGGAGGAGGATGACGGGCTTGCAGGTAAGTGGTCGGGTGCACATGAGCTGTGGACACCCCTCCTCAGCTGACACCTAATATTTTGGTGTCTGTTTCATTTTAATGTGCCCCTCTTTAGGTGTGTTTTTAAAACGTTGTCTCTTGGGATAAAGCACGTTGCTGTGTTTTGTCTGTAACGAGGCTTTCTCTCTGTCTTCTCCTCCTTCAGAAATCATTCTTGATCAGGCTATCCCACCACAGGACCTCTTCACTGAGGGATTTGTCCTTCCCCCACCCTCTGTGCACACCCCTCCTCCTGCCCTGGCTGCCAGGGGGGTGTTTCCCCCTCAGCCTATGAAATCTGGCTGGCAACATCTGCCCAGATGTAGCAACCCTGGGTGCCATCTTCCCCAACCAGACAGAGGAGCAGCGGGTCCACACCAGGGCAGTTTCTCAGTACCCCTCACAGGGCACATGGGCACAGGGGGGATCCACCTATGCCCTCCTCTCCAAGCCCCAGTGGGGCATCTGGCAGGAGCTTTCCCTGCCAACGTTTGCCAAAACACAGGGGAGTTTGGGAAAAAGGTCAAAAAAAAAACCAACCCAAAACCAACCCAAAACAAAAAACCTGGTGGGTTTATGGCTTATGCACAGGAACATGAGACACGCAACCCTGAATTTCATCATCACCAGACACCCCAGGGTGCATTGAGTAATGCTGCAGCAGGCAGGAGCAGCAAGGGCTCACCCCAGCACCATGGCAGGTCTCAAGAACTTGTGCACGACCATCACGTTTCTCCCCAGGCTTTGGGGCTGTTGTTGTTACTAAGCCGTTTCCTAGCTCTGGGTATACCTGAGATCTATATCTATGTGCTCCTTCACCACCTTCTGTGATGTTCCTTACTTTACACAGTGGTCTTATAGAACTTACTCACCTCTGAAGAGTCCTGTTTCCTGGTACAGTGGAATTTTGCCATGCCTCTTCCTTGCTTGTCCCTTATAACCCCCAGCTCTCACCATCCTCTTTCAGCATCAGGGCAGCCTTGTTCCTGCACCACTCTAGCTGAGTGCCAGCTGTTTTCTATCATGGCTGTGACAGCATCTTCCATGTCCATCTTCAACTTGTTCCCCGCAGACCTCAGCACCTTGTTGGCCAGTGTGACTATGGCTGCAGGTTGAGTGCAGGTCTGCCCAGAGCTGGCCATAGGAACAGGCTCTCTGCCAGCACCTCCTCTGCAAGATGTCATATACATCTGCACTCCACCACCACCTCTCCCTACCCCACATTCTCTTGGCATCTTTCCTCCAAAACCATGGCTTCACCCTTCCTCTCCACTCCTTCCAGTATCCACCCCTCTCTTCTGTCCTCCACCAAGTGCCCTGACCCAGGTCAGGTCCTTTCAGGAAGGGTCTGGCCCTGGACCATCCCCAGCACTTTTGGAACAGGGGCTTCATGAGAAGCTGAAGAGATGGCAACTCCTGCTGGGGACATTGGCCCTGTGACACCGGGGCAGCACTGGGGCAGAGCTCCATTTTGGGTGCTTTGGTTTTATCCCACAAGGAGCCTGTGGAGCCCCACACAGATGGTGAAAGACCCAGGCTGCTCACTGCCCCACATGTTCATGTCCCCATTTCTCCAGGTTTGTGTTAGACACTCTGGTGTTGACTGGGATGAGCTGATACCAAAGGCTGTGTCTTTTCTCTAGAGATGAATGTTGTTTTCCTGTGTCCTGCAGCAGGAGCTGATAGAGAAATGTATTATGCAGCATTTGAAGAAGGGCCTTAATTATTTTGCAGTCTATGTGTTCAGACTTCAAATATGTTTTTCCCATGCCTGCTGTCTAATCCGGTGAAGAAAAGGTTATGGTTTATAGGTCAGAGCACAACACCCATTGCGAGTACTCTGCTTTGCATCCCAGTTATTCCAATCAATGAGCTTTGCTGAATTTTTTATGCTGTGCTGGGCTTTTATCTCTCCCATTTTATTGAAAAACAACAAAACAGAAAACAAAGTAGAGTCAGATGAATTCCTAAGATCCCATTTGCATAAAAAGCTACATGATCTCAAACAAAATAACAGCAGCAGTAATTAAAATTGGGAGTGAAAACCAAGGACCACAGAGAACTTTTTGTTTTACAGAGAAACCACCAGCCTAATTACCAAAACAGTTCCCATCAACCTACCTGACCTGGAGTTACAACATGGCTAGGAACCATGGAGACCAGTCAGGGACCTAGAGGGAAGTCACTTTGGACTAAAAACCTGTTGATGTTCCATGGCAAAGAAGGGTTGGTTTCATCTGTCCAGATTTTTTTAGCCAGGAAGGATGCTCTGGTGTGGGTGCCAGGCAGGCAGAGAGGAGTCATTCCTCCTGGCTTGGGGCCACCCTGCACAGGGCAAACTGAGAGGTGTGAGGTGGACTTAGAGGGTCAGCCATCGTGTGTGGGGACCTTGTGCTGTTGCTCCTGACTGACCTGCCTCAGCAGGACCTGGAGCATGATGTCTCTGAGGCAGGCAGCAAAGTGGTGTTTTGAAGCTATTTTTGGCAGTCCAAGTAGTGTTCGACACTGAGCCCTAGGGGCATGAAAAGGAGAGAAGCATCTCTAAGGTCTGCCACAAAGAAAGACAAAATAAAATGAGTGAATGAGAAAAGCCACACTGAACATCCAGGTGAAGCCTTGGAGCCACAGTCAGGGTGATAAATCACCAATAGGATGATGTCTCCACCCCTCCTCCCCCCGCAGTTGCAGTCCTGCCAGTGTCTTTTTTTCAGTCCTCAATGCAGTTACCTGAGGATTAAGTTTTATTTTTTTTCTCAGTGAGGAAGAATTGATTTAACCAAACAATGATGCAGCAGCTTCTGCCCCAGCACTTAGTGCCCGAAGAGCCGGGCAATGCCACCGTCTCCCAAACACTGGCTCTTCCCTAACTCAGCTCCCCTGCCCCAGACTGTCCATCCCTGCCTGACGGAGCAGCTCTGCAGCCGGGGAAGGCAGCAGCTCTCCAGCCAGCCAGTGGGAAGCTGCCTTCATTGCTGTGCTGAGGAGCCAGCTGCCCGTTCAGGGCTGGTGAGGTGCCATACAGTGCCCATGTGGGCACAGAGCAAACGCCAGTGCGAGATGCTTGCTGATGAGTTAGTTGGTTTCCTCTCCTTCCCCTGTCCCAGCAAGCAGAAGTGAAGGAGGCCTGGGATGTGCTGGCCAGCTGTGCAGCTCACTGGCTTTTTTGCCTGAAGTACAGAAGATGGATTTCTCACATCAAAACCTCTGGGTCTCCTTTCCCCTCGCCCCATCACCATGGCAGGGGGCTGCCGGGGAGCACATGCTGTTCCAAATACATAAACCCACCAAAGATCCAGAAACCCTTCCAGCTCTCCAACGGCTTAGTCAAACATTTTGCAGGTGATGCTCAGCAAAGCAGCCTGCACGTTACATTANTGCTCCAGTACAATACATTTGCCAAGGCTGCTTAGGTGACCTGCTGCTTTGCATATCAATATGCTTCTTGCAGAACCCAGTGCAGAGCAGCCTTAGCAATGTAGGTTTGTTTGTAAGAAGGAGAGAAACATCTTCCCTGGACTGACAGAAACCAAGATGTTTTCAGGTTCAGGCTAAGCAGGGCTTCCAGCCAGCATGGCTCTCCTGGGGATGGACTTTTCTTC
>VWZY01008830.1:286147-312927 GCA_013399075.1 Chloroceryle aenea
AGAGAAACATCTTCCCTGGACTGACAGAAACCAAGATGTTTTCAGGTTCAGGCTAAGCAGGGCTTCCAGCCAGCATGGCTCTCCTGGGGATGGACTTTTCTTCTAGGTCGCTGAAAGCAAAGCACAGTTTGTCAGGAGGTTTTGGGTGTGCTCTCCGGGCAGCTGCTACAATGGGAAATTTNAACTCTCTCCTCAGGCCATGGAGCTGAACCATTAATCGCTGCCAAAACACCTCTGCGTTCACGCAGAGTTCAACAGCGTTGCTTCATGCCTTTCTCTAGGAGCTGAAGGGACTGTATTTACATTGCTGTCAGCACCAAGCTAAGGTCTCTGTTATATCTGCTTCCCTTGGGTGCCTCAGGTTTACCACGGGGCTGTTCTCACTGCTGTAAAGCTGGGAGTCACATCCTCTGGGGTCCAGACCACGGCAGGTATAGGCAGGGCAGGGGTGGGAGGGCACACATCTCTGTTCATCCTTGGGTGTCTTGGGTATACAGCACTCTAGAAAAATAGATTGTCTCCTGGTAAAGAACTACTTCTTGCTTACTACCGTAGTGGACAGTTCATGCCCGACTGAGCAATACTTATTTAGGGCAAATTAGTGACATAGTTAAAGTCCCTCTTCCTCCCTCATCCCAGCCACATCCTGACATTTTTCTTGATGGTCATGGGGATGTAACATAAGAACCTGACAACCAAACAGCTCCCAGTTTCAACCTCTGAGCATCTGAGGAGCTCAGAGCATGAATCTGCAAGGCAGTTAGCAGATTTTGGAATGGCCACAATTCAAGTGAAGTTAGATTTAACTTGGGTGGTGCCGGCATGCCTCAACAATGGTGGTGTGCAGTGCCTCCTATACAACATCCTCTTGCTCTCGAGTCTGACTGGATATGCAATATTTGGATTATTTCTGAAGTGCAGAATGTGGTCAAATATAGACATGCAGATTTAACAGCAGAGCAAATCCTATCTGTGCTTCCCATTCCACCATGAAGTTAATTATTGAAGTAAACCCAGGAGCTGTGAAAATGGTCTGTGCCAATATGCGAGTAGATCACTCGAGAAAGTCTTAATGCATACAAAGTGCCTGGAAAAAGGCATGAGGAAGCAATGGATGAGTGGTTTGGAGAGGTTTTGCTTGTGTTTTCAAAATGCTGATGAGCTGTGTGGTTTATTTTACAGTACATGTCAGGATTTGGAAATGAACATGTTTCTGAGGATCCACGCTGTCCAGGAGCTTTACCAGAGGGACAGGTACTGAGGTTTTTTCATAGTGCTTTATTAAAATTACATAGAGTAGAGTGAATATCTGTTCCCTGTGCTGCTGCTTCTTGTTTTAATGTGTTTCCTTTCTCTCTGCCACCATGAAAGTCTCCAGGAACCTTCTTTATGCAGGACTGGAATAAAAAGATCAAAAAATCAAAAATCAGAGTTAAAGATTTCCATTTATACTTTCTATTTGTAAGCTGGTCATGAGCTTGCAAGTTTCCCCTTGGCTGTTAAGACTCAACTCAGTTACCTCTGCCCAACAGCAGGGTTTTTTCCCAAAAGGAGTCTGCAATACAAGTGTCTTGGCCACACCAAGAAGGAAGACACTGGCTCTGGAATAAACCAGAGCAGAAGTTTGAGGCTCGGCAGAGAGACATGCTCATGCAGGAGAGGTGGCTCCCACAATTTCTGCAGGAATTGGGTTTGATGAAGCTGGCTTGCAAGGCTTTGGCAGGAAAGCAGCTTCTTTGTAGGGAGGGGTCACAAATGCCTGTAGAAATAAACTGACAAATTCATTCTTAAAAGTAAGCAACTTCTGAACATGTTTCAAGAAGAGAAATTCTGTTGGGTCATTCTGTTTTAAAGAAAGGAATCACAGCCCAGGTGGTGCTAGCCACTCTGTCCACAGAGGAAAGAACAAAACTCTGAAGTATTAAAGCTCTCTCATCAATTTTACACTGGTCTTTACACCAGCACACGTTTTGAGACTGACTGTGCTCTCCCTTGGATCTCCTGTAAACCCTTGGACTTGGGTTGGCAGCATTTGATGCTTGGTCAGTGACACCCCTTGATGGTCTTCTCCATCCTCTGTGCAGAGGCCAGTAGAAGTAAGGTCAAATGTGGAGCATCACCATTCACTCTTCCTGAGTTTTCTGGATGTCTCCAGTTCTGATGTTTTACTCACTGTGTGCCAGTGTGGATAGTAACACAATACACAGGGACATGTTAACTGCACATATATGTACCCTAGGTCTACCTTGCAGCCTACAGTGTGCCCACAAGAAAGACAAACTGCTGTGCTGGGTCAGACTGATGGCTCAGCTGGTGCACTCTCTTGTTTCTGACACTGGCTATAGCAGATGTGTGGAGAAAAAATGTAAGAGAGAGACACCTTAAAACTGGGAGATCAGTAGTGGTGGCTGCTGGTTTGAACAAGCAGTGGGCTGTGGTGGACGTGCTCCTTGTGATTTCCCAGAGCAACACTGCTTTTCAGAGGAGGGGGACTCCAGCTCCTGGCTGAGGTACTCTCATCTGGACAGAGTTTGGGCTCAGTATCAAAAGAGTTAATAGAAAAATCTGAAAACGAGTTAGACAAAAAAAAGTCTCCAGTCCCAGGGGTGGATCCTTTCTCCTCTGCAGTATTTATAAGACTGGCATCTGCAGTAGTGCTGGCTAAGATAAAAATGACAAGGGCTATTGATCCCCTGCTTCACTGCATACCCACACTGACAAGATGGAGTTGGAGGGCTAGAAGCTAGGTGTGTTATGAGAGCTTTACCTCTCACTTCTGCCCACCTGTCAGGGCAGTGCCTGCTGCTGTGTGGATGGTTGATCTGCTCAGCCGCAGCAGGACGGCAGGATGCTAAACTAGACCTTGCAGGAGGGAGATAGGATAGCAAATGGTGTATGACTGTCCCACCAGGGTATTTCCTGCAGTTCTTGGATGCCTTTGCTTCTTGCTGATCTCAAACAAATAGATGCTGGCCTACTTAGATCAAAACGTTTAGTTTCTGTTCTCTGAAAAGGAGGCATCTGTCCTTCAGTTATGAACTCACAAGGGCTGCTAAACCTCTGTTAGTCATACCCACAGCTCTGCAAAGGGGGAAAGTGCCCACTTTGTACTCCAAAGGAGGACTGGCACTGTGCAGAAGCCCCATGGAGAAGCAAAGGGTCCCACACAGGTCACTCCTGCTCTTGGGCAGCAAACAGCAGTGGCAAGAGGAAGCAACATGCCACCAGAATGCCTGCTCTGGGAAGCTCTCCCTGGAGCAGAGGGCAGGAGGAGGGAGTGGTTACTGTGTCAGGGGGAAGAAACAGAGAGGTGGCTGCTGTGAGACTTTATCAGCCTTCTGGAAAGCCAGACAGACATGATGCTCCAGGGCAACCCCTTGAACATTTTGTCTCAGAAAGATTTGTGCATGATAATGGTTTGCTTTGTGGTCTGTCAGCTCTCCCTGAAGCTCCCAGTGTTGTTCCTACCAAGCACTGCCCCTTGCAGTTTGCTCTAGCATTGGCCATGTTTCCTCAATGGCTGTGCTGACTATTTAGGGCACTTGTGTGGCCTCTTGCATGTGGGAATGGGGTTTGGAATCTGGCTGGTACTGGCAGAACATTCAGCTTCATGGGAGAAGATACGATTAACTGAGCTGATACGCAGACTCAGGAGCACAGTCCACCCCGTGGCATTGGGGTGCTGGGCACCTGCCATGGTGCTCTTCCAGGTGTTCCAGAGCTAAATCCCGTGCTGATGCTTCTCACTCCTTATTTTTCCTTCTCCCATTCAGAATAACCCTCAAGTATGTCCATACGGCCTGTATGCTGAACAGCTTTCAGGCTCTGCCTTCACCTGTCCCCGGAGCACGAACAAGCGAAGGTACCGTGATCCCAGCAGTGGGAGGGTGATGTGGGGCACTTGGGATGAGCATCTGGGAGTGATGAAGAGGCTGCCTCTGGGCCGGTAGTGCTTTCTGAGAGCCCATGTGGATGAAGAAACCTCTGCTGTGCACTGGCAGAGGGGCAACGGAAGAAAACCATGGGAGAAGGAAAGGAAAAGCCCCAGTGGGTCGAGTGGGTTACAGAAACACCGAGAAAGGGGATGTTGGGGTGAGAATGTTTTTCTGCATGAGGTGAGGGAGAGGAGGGGGGATTTTCACAGGGGCCAGATGATCCCACCCGGGTTGTGTGTGCTGTGCAAAACAGCCTCAGGTTTGCAGCCTCATGCTGCTCTGAAAATGTCACCACTGAAAGCAGCACTGGTAAGCACCTGATGGGCAGTGTCAAAACCAGGCCTCTGAGTAGGACTCTTTCCTTCTAAGGAAATATTCCTGCATTCTGGCTGGGACTGGTGAGGTGCTAGCTCAGGCCATACTCATTTTGGGGATGGCCAGGGACTCAGAGCGGTGCCAGGCACCCAGCATGCTGCTTACCACCCTGTGTTCCCAGCAGTGCCAGGGACAGCTTGTTCCAGCACGCAGAAAACGTCCTGGAGCTCTGTCCCGGTCATCGTACTCCTGCCATGACCAGATTGCAGAAGATGGTTTTCTCATTTTGCTTCTCCCACAGTGGCTTTTCTGTCCCTTCTGTTGTTCGTTCAAATGAAAGGCGAATGCATCATCTGAGCTGCCTAGCAGAGCTCTGCTCTCCGGGCTGGTGCCAGCTCGTGGTGTGCGTGGGAAAGGGATGAATCATTGTTTGCTGCATGAAGATGTCCTTGATGGAAATTTTCCAGCTCTCAAGGGAGAGCTCCTTCCTCCCCTCTCCCACCCACCCAAATTGCAACCACTGCTGTTAACATATCAAAGGCACTGGCAGCCCTGCCTAGCTCAGGCTTTCCAGATTTCCTCTGCTCTCCCACCTGGTTAAAAGCCCAGCTTTGGGCTTGGCTTGTACCTGTGCATGGTGTGTGGATGCAGGCTGTGGCCACTGGAGCAGCAGGGGTGGCAGGGGCTGCAGCCATCAACACAGCAGGAAGCAAGGAAGGGGAGTGATTGTCCCAGGCAGTGATGGAAGCACAGGGAGGGGGACCTCCTACAGCAGTAGGAAGCAACATCCAAGATAAAACTGGTCTTCTCTGCATGAGCTCACTGGTGTTCCTACAGGCATGGCCAGGCATAGGATGCTACTTTCAGTTATCCATCCAAATTCAGATACTGGCTGTGACCTTCTGTCTCCTGAAAGCTCCTCTGTACTCTCTGTACTTTCAGTCAGCTACTGTGCTCGTCCCTGTCTTGTCTGAGCTGCTGTGTGGTTATGTTTAAATAGCTTTTTTTTGCCACCTCAGAAACTGATGTATTTCAGGCACAGACAGAGCTGCATCTTCATCTTTTATATTCATATACATATGAATATATGTGTGTGTCATATGTAATTATATGTAAACACACATGTAGACATTTATCTACATCTAACAGCATATCTTTCTAGTTAGAGCCTATAATAAAAAGCCATCTCTCTGGAAGTCTCTGGCTATAAGTTTGATATTTAATACACCCATTGGCCCACTTGCCACCAGTGTAAATACAATCCATGGCTTTAGGAGATGAAGCCACCCAGAGGGTTTAACCTCTTCCCCAGGATAATCCAGGTCTTTTTCCTCTTTGCAGCTGGCTGTATCGGATCCTGCCTTCAGTCTGTCACAAACCTTTCAAACCTCTTGAGGAGGGCCACTTGACACACAACTGGGATGAAGTTGAGCCTGACCCCAACCAGGTAACCATGCTGGAAAGAGCCCTGGTCCTGCCAGGAGGACAGTCAAATACTAAGCTAACCAGGGGTGCAATGGTGCTGAGCTGCAAGGGTCTGAGGAGAATTACTGAGACCTGGGGGTCTGGCCAACACAGAAGCTGGGTCCTGACTAGCACCCATTGTTCCTCACCTACGGGTCAGCCAAGGAAGGACAGCCTTCGGTGAAATGCTGGTGCCTTCCCACCTTGATGGACACTTGCGCTGCTTCCCAGCTCGGCCTCAGTGTCTAGGGTTTGATCTGTGCTATTTAGTGTTTCCCTTGGAGGCTCCTGTTGGCCACCTCTCAGTCTGCTCTCTCTTCCTCTTGTGTCCCCCATCAAAGACTTGTCATGCTCCATCCCGACAGGCAGAGCAGCAGCATGTCTCTGCCATCCATCCCCTCCTTCCCTGCACTTTCAGAGAGGCTGCTGGATGCCAGCTCGTTGCTCTGCAGCCCTCGTGGGAAATCAAGTCTCATTTTGGAGAGTCATGCAGAGACATGGCATTTGTCTTCCTCTGTTACAGCTTTGCCATCATCTTTAATCATGATTTCTTCCCTGCCAGCCCTAGAACATTTGGCTTTGCTAATCTGACTCTCTTCCTGCCATTCTCAACATCATCTCATGGTTATCAGGTTTTATTCCTTTCAGGTTTTGCCCTTTGATGCATCATCATTAGCTAATTTCCAGCCTCCCCAGCAGCCTCACCATTTGTCTAAATACTTTCCCAGTCCTGCTGGAATGTTTTCCAGCCACTGACCCAGAAGTGGTGACAGGCTCATATTTACATGCTTTCAGTGCTCCTCCCCAGATGAAGCTCCAGTGACTTCTGTTACCACCTCATCCATCCCAAGTCAGTTACAAGGAGTATATCTTTTACATCTCAGGAAACATCATTGAAGCTCCTGCCCACTCTCTCACTGCTTTCAGTGTCAGTCATCAAACCCAAATTAGTTATTTCCTAGCAGTAAGTGGGAGACATCTTTCTGCTTTTCTTCTCATCCTCTCCAAAGAAGTCTCCCAGAGATCAGGTTCAGCTTGTTGGACAAGACCAACTCTTCCCTGCAGTGCTTTGCATTTCCCCCAGTCATCATCCATCTAAAAGGATGGCCTTATGGAGGCAATTTATGCAAAGCCCATTGAAGTCAATGGGAAGAAATATCCTTTAATGTTGCCCAAAGACAATGGCAGAATTATAAAAGGCACGGGGGACAAAACAGAAAACAGGAAAAAGGTGATGAAAAAAATGGGGTGGCACACAAGCAAGAAATGCTGAAACAGAAGAAAGCTCTCCAGCCTGGAATAGATGACCAAGGGAAGCCATGACTGAGAGGTAGGGAAAAACCAAAACCTCATGATAAATGACACATTGAAAAGTAAATAAATGCATAAACTGTGGAACTTCCTGCCAGAGTGTGCAGGTGGATTCAGACAGTGCTTGGACAAACGCTGGGGAGATAAGACCTATGAAGTAACAGCAAGCACTGAGGCACCATATCTTAGGATTTCTGATCATACAGCAGGGAAACAACACTAAAAGCTTCCCCATTTTAAGCACCTGGTTCAGTCTGCTGTTGTTAGGTTTGGACTTCTCTTCTAGCTTAGGTTGCTCGGGTTCTTCTTGCACCCATGAAACCCAAATGCAGAAGAGATCACAGAATCATAGAATCATAGAAACATCTGGATTGGAAGGAACCTCTGGAGGTCATCTGGTCCAACCCCCTGCTGAGAGCAGGGACAGCCTCAACTAGAGCAGGGTGCTCAGAGCTCCATCAAGCCCCACCTTGAATGTCTCCAGGAATGGGGCCTCAACCACCTCCCTGNCGATGATCCTTCAGATGTGCTGGATGAATGGCATGAAGAGCCAGGCAGCAGCTTTACAGTTTGCAGACATTTCAGATGAGAGGGGCCAGACAATATTTTCAGCTGCAACCGATATGCTGGATGACAAACTGATTTTCTGCTCTTCTTGTCCCACAGGAATGACAACTGTGGAGGTTTCCACAGGGACCAAAGTGAAAATTAAGCCATGTGCAGGAACTGTACTATACTTATTACTTCATCTGCAGACTTACTGTCATCTTCTATAACCCTCAGTGAGAATATTTGCTTCCCTTTAAACCATCTTTACAACTGGCATCTATTTCTCTTTTGAGTGCTCTCTCTTCCTTCTGGTCTTCAGGGTCTTCTCTCATTGTCCCTCTGAGTGTACTTTCTGTCAATATTTCCCAACGGTTTTTGTCAACTGTATCCAAATTCCCAATCCTGAAGGCTTAAAACAGTCATTAGAGGAACAGTTCACCTTGAGATGACACCACTGACCTTCACAGCTGCCAGAAAATGAACAGAAGCTGGGGGTGGCAGCAGGCTCTTGAGCACCTTCTGACCATGATTTGTGTTAGTTCTGGTTCACATCTTGAAAGCTGTTGTGGAAACCAAAGCATAACCTTTCCCTAAAGTAGTCTGGAAGCAAAACCTGAGGTTCAGCACTATCTTGCTGGCTCATCTGTGAAGTGTCAGTATCTCACAAAAGTCACATCCAGTCTGCTGGGGGTGTGTTTGGTGTCTCCATCCAGAACACTCAGCTTCTCCAGCAGCCTCTTCCCCCCTGCCCAGCACCCCAGCAGTGTGACCCTGAGCAGGCACCAGCACAGAGCTGCCCAGATCTCCTGGGAAGGAGAAACGTGCCTCTGCCCAGCACGCACAGGATGGGGAAAGGAAGGCACGAGGGATGGAAGAACCCAGAGACGCAGGGCTGCTCCAGGGCTGTGGTGGTGGGATGCCGTTCGCTCAGCTTTCCTGGCAGGGGCACTCGCTGGGCACAGCTGCCTGTTCACTCCCCAGGCCAGCTTTTCAGGAAAGCCTGACAAGTCACCTGAGCACTCATATTTTGATTTGGGTTTGGAAAACTTCCATGAGGACTGGGGGAATTTAGTATCTTTGTATCCCTTTCAAACTTAGCTGAAATTTCTCATACTTCAAAATTTCATGAGCTGCAGGCTCAGACACAGAGATCCATAAACTTTGTTTTCTCAGAGCATCAGCCTAAACACATGAAGAACTACCAGGTCATGCAGCTAAAAGCAACAATACATTCTCATGGATCCCCAGAGTCACAGGCACTTTCCTTTGGGGTCGAGCATAGTGCTGCAGGGGATATATGTGGCAGCTGGCCATGACCACATCCTCCTGATTTGGGGTGTTTGGGCTGGTCTGCACTGAATACACCCCAGTGAGGGGCTCTCAGTCACAGCACCTTGTTCCCAAGAGCTCCTAAGATGCTTAATATGATATTAGCAGTAATAAATACTTTGGAATCTTCTGGCACCTTCTGCCTGAGGATTTTGACAGGCTTTGCAAGAAGTAATTAGGGCTGCTCACAACTCCCACTCATGCAGGTAGAGATATTTTTGCTTTGGATGTGGGGAAAATGAGGTGGAGCAAACAGGAGTGTTATGCTTGGGTCATGGAGAGACTGAATCAGCCAGCACAGAGCGGAGCACAGGACTGTGATTATTTGGCCGTGGAAAGCTGGCTCATCTGAATTTCTCTGCTCTCAACAGTGTTGTTAGTTATAAAGAGACAGCTTTCAAATAGGATTTTTTTTTTTAAACCTTGGCACTACGTAGGCCTAACAATTATTTAGCATAATGATGATTAAAAAGAAAAAAAAGGTCCATAAATCAAAATAAACTTGTAAACCAAACTAAGCAAGGTGAATAGGAAAGAGAAAGCTACCTCAGCTAGCAGAGCTCAGGGAAGCAGGGCTAGGGGGGAAGGGGATCTGCTTTCTCTTGAATTGTCACCATTTGTGTTATAAGCACTGGTATCAATTTCTTGCTCTTTGTTTGCCACAATCTAGCTGCGATGGAAACCTTTTGAGATCCCAAAAGCCCCTCAGAATAAGATGGATTTCGTGAACGTAAGTCGGGGGGGCAAGGTATTTGGGCACCTCAATCTCTGCTCTCCCTTGGGGGTTAGTGGGGCTCACAAGATGCTCAGCATTGGACTAACAACAGCAATTTTGACACCACTGGGCTTGCAGAGCATCCATGGAAGGAGAGAGGATCCCAGATTTGAACCAACTGCCGGATGATCTGATTTTCTTCATTGTCTTTCAAGGAACACTTTTTAAAAATAAAGCCCCAAACCCCAGCTGTCCCTGGTCCTTGGGCTGGAATACACCAGCTTACATGGATCTTTATGAAACCAACCCCTAATATATTAAAGAAAAGCCAAGACCTTTGGCCAAAGGCCACGCATGGAAAGGCTGGTAGTAGTATGGAAAGTGGGGAGAGGGTGTGAACCCTGGCAAGGGGGTGGAAGGAAGGGGCTGACCCTGCCTTGCTGCCTGCCACTCACTCCCAGTGCTTTGTGTTTACCTGTAGGGGCTGCACACCCTGTGCGGGGCTGGCGAGCCCAGAGGACGCAATGGCATCGCTGTCCATATTTTCATCTGCAACACCTCCATGCTCAACAGGTCAGTGACTGCTATGCCAGAGGCTTGGGCTGCCCCAGGCTGGCTACCTGCTTGTGCATGTCTGCCACTGCTGTGCTTGAGTCCAGCTGCTCCCACCATCGCTGTCTCTATGGGTTCCTGTGTGCACAGGTGAAGGTGTTCATGGTGCCCATGGCAGCCGTTTGTGAAGCAGGTTGTGATCCATGGCCAGGCACTGGGGTAGTGAGTGGGGAGCTGCCAAGAGAAGGAGGGACCTTGACACGGGGATACAGCAAGAGGGGATGTGTTGGATCCAGGTGCTCTCATCCCAGGGACCAGAGCTGTTCCTCACAGGTCAACACACACGCAGCCTCTGATGGGCTTTGCTACCCCCTGCAGCAGCTCATGGAGGAACTTATCTGCACTCCCCAGTTTACAATACCAGACGAACCCATGGCCACAAAGGCCTGGCAGAGGTCAGAGGACATCCTGCCTCCAGGCCAGGCACATTAATCCTCCCCGCCTCCTGTGCATTGGCCAGTACACTGCATTCACTACCCTGGAAACAGCATTTTTGGTGCTGAAAGGGAGACCTCTGCAAAGCTGATCTCCCATCTCAAAACTCCACAGATGTTTCTCCTTAAGGAGAAACTTCTTTACTGTGAGGGTGGCAGGTCCTGGAGCAGGCTGCCCAAGAGAGGTTGTGGAGTCTCCTTCTCTGGTGACTTTCAAAACCCACCTGGATGCCATCCTGTGCAACCTGATCTAGGTGAACCTGCTTTGGCAAGGTGGTTGAATTAGATGATCTTCAGAGGTCTCTTCCAACCCCTACCATCGTGTGGTCATGATGTGTGCAAGTGTCTGGGGCTTACAGAACCTTGACCCTTCTGTTTGCTTTTCTTTAGATGCCTTTATAATTCTGATGGGGACTTCCTGATTGGTGAGTTGATGCTTTGGCTTTTCCTTTCCCCCAAAAGTGTCCACCTGTGTTGCCACCTGCCTGCCTCTTTTTCCAGAGCCTTGGGCCCAACAGACAAGATTTGGAGGAGGTGGTTGGCCTCATCCTCATGCCATCCAGATTCGGTGATCTGGCACCAGCCAGGCTGTTGGTTGGGGTGCACCACTCCTGTGCAGCTCAGAGAGCACATCTCTGTGCCAGACCTCAGCATTGGTTTTGAGTAGTAACCCAGCTTCCTTGGTGTGGTGCTCAGGGATCATTTCCCAGTGCTCCCCAGCCTGGTATTAGTCACATCACAGGCAGAGGATTTTCTGGAAAATGTAAACCTCAGGATTTTTGAACAGCTTACTGTTAGATACCTTCAGTCCAAGAGTATTTGGCATGGCAGCTTAACTCCCACGCTCCACCAGCTTCAGGCAACCAGACTGACACGATGAGAGTTGAGGTTGGCACATAAAGCGGATACACGCTGAAAAATACTCTGAGTGGTATCAGAAGTTTGATATTCTATCTTTCTTGACCAAGGGACAGAAATACCTTTGAGTCACCAGCAGAAAAATTTCTCCTATCAAATAGCTATTAAATTATTCTTGCTCACCTTCCTCACTACCGTGAAGTAAGAGTCCCAGGTCAGGTTTTCTAAATCTGCTAGTTTTATAAGTCAAAATGTGAGCTCTCCTGTGCCAGGATAGTCACGGAAAATAATGCAGAAGTTAGTGAAGCATTGCCTCTGCCCTCAGGAAGCAGGGAGAATTAGCTATTTGCAGGTATCTCACACTGCCACAGTCATGACAAGGATGGGTATGTGCACTGCTTTATGTGAAGCTCATGAGGCAGACGGGTATGGCCCCAAATATAGCAAGTGCCTTTAAATAAATGGCCTACGGCACAAACCCTATGTCGAGGGACCACAAGGTGATGGATGACCTAATCCCATGCAGGTACCTGCTGTGACATCAGGGCTGTGGGGCTGGTGTGGAGTCTGGGCTACTCTGCTGCAAGGCTCTGCATGGCAGAGGGAACCTGGTCCCGCTGTGAAACAGGGTCAGAAAGGGCCCATCCTCCTCCTTGGAGCCTGGGTGCTCTGGGGGGTCAGAGAAGGTGGCAATCACTATGTTGCTTCAGCTCCTCTGCTTCTATTTTGTTTCCACAGTGCCCCAGCAAGGGAAACTCCTCATCACAACTGAGTTTGGGAAGATGCTAGTAGAACCCAATGAAATCTGTGTCATCCAGGTAAGGGCTGCCTGTGCCTTGCCTGTGGCTCAGAGCCCAACATGGGAGCAATCCAGCACCTGCATTCAGCTGTCTGTGGTTTGTTAAGAAAGTCCGAGGAGGATTCTGGTATCTCCCTTTATTTTCCAGGAAGGAATGCGTTTCAGTGTGGAGGTGTTTGGAGAGACCAGAGGCTACATCCTGGAGGTGTATGGGGCACACTTTGAGCTGCCTGACCTGGGACCCATTGGTAACAATCTTGCATGAGAGCCACAGTGAATTTCATAAGACAACCATTAATTACAAGCTCAAATCCATCCTTTTATCTTCTATGTAATTAATCCTTCCATGCATGCATTCCTTCCCAAAGACAACTTTCCATCCCAGCACTGGTATTCCCCAGCAGAGCAAGCAGCCCCCTGAAAAAGTGTGAGAGGTCAGTCATCCTGATTTTTCCCTGGGACCGAAGGGACCATTTCTCTCCCACCCCTTTCCCACTTTCTCTCTTCCCTTCTGGTCTGGAAGTCCCCTTCTGCTGACTCTGACCATGTTCCTACCAAAAGAAACTCAAAAGGCAATTATCACAGAAGCCTCTTACCTACAGATATGGCATAAACTGGAGTGATAGGAGAGATTTCACGTGGTAAAATGAAAGGCAGATTTCAGAGGCAACAGACATTCTCGAAGTCCCATTTTAGATTTAATCAAGTGGGTTTTTTTACCCCACCTCTGTTAACAGAGGCACCTTACAGCTCTGGAGCCTAGAGCACCTTAGTGTCAGAAGCTGTTCCCCTTGGAGAATTAGAAATCAAGTAAATGAGCAGCATAGGACCCAGACTAGCAACATATTTGCATCTCCGTGTTGTGCTGCCAGGGCAGATCTGCTTTCACCAAGCACAGGTCTAACTCATAAATCACAGATACTCTCTGCCAGCTGCCTCCTGATCTGTGCAATGTCACAGATTGTGAAGGCACAGCTTCTTGCTGCTCTGACAAAGATGGGTGCATGGCTTCTGAAGCCCCACCATCCCCACTATGATATTCCAACTGGCTTTCTGAAGGTCATCAGCTTAGGTTATTTCACCTTCCTTGTCCCTGGAGTACTGGCTTCCAAACTTTCCTTGCGGAGAAAAACTCCTCCTGGTTACTAAGATTGTCTCAGGGAAGGGAATGGAAACTTCCCTTGTAACAGCTCAGATAACTACAAAACTGGTACCAATAGCTCTCCACTTTCAGACTGGTGTGTTGGGGGGGTTTATTTCCCCTCCTAGACTGGACTTGGTTTATATCTCTCAGTGAGATCTGAAAGACTGGCCATGCTTGAAGTAAATGAAGTAGGTGTTATCAATTTCTAACAAGCTTGGTGTGGCCCATCTGCATTCAGAGGGTCTTTGGAAACACCTCATGGCCATAGTGAAACTGAAGCCAGCCATTCTTGCTGTGAAGAACCAGCCCAATTTGCAGCTGTTTATTGGGACCCCACTCAAACTTCTGTCCTGTGTGCTGTTTTGGGCACGTCTCCTTCCACACCGAGTTTACAGAGATTTTTCAGAGCTTTCCTTTCAGCCAGATGAGGTTACCTGCCTTCACCTACCTCTAGTGCTCTGCACCTCCTCCACTTGATTATCGATATTGTCTCCCCAGCATGTTTGGAACAAGGTTTCCCTTTAGCTAAGTTTTCAGAAACTGTTGAACTGGTTTTAGGGTGGGTTTCTTCTGGTCTACAGAAGGCAGGAATCTTATTATAAGGTTTACTTTCTGGAGAAAAGGAAATGAGAGCATTTGCCTGTAAACCTTTTCAGGAGGTGGCAATTATAAGAGCTCCTCTTCTCACCACCTACCTACCTTCCCCTCAGAGACCAAGATCCTTTGTATTTCAGCCTTACTCTATTCCAACTTCATTTTTCATTTGAAAAAAAAAATGACAGCTAGAAAAAAGCATTGACTGTTAAACCATAGCAGCAGGTAGTAATGTCTGCATTTTGATCCAAGAAATTCAAAACCACTTCAGAACAATAATACTAAAGAGAAGAAGAAGAATTCAGCACCCTTAGCTTTACACTTTGAAAATGCACTCCTCAGGGTAACCAGCCCCTCAGTATGCCCAGAGATTGCAGGTATCAAACCAAAAAACAACCGATCTTTTTGCATACATACAGAAATGTATGTGGTCCCCTCCTGACATGACTCATAACTTCTGCATGGCTAAGTGTCCGACCAGCAGGATGTCCAGGAACAGAGAGCAATTCACCCAACTTTTTATTTTTTTCTTAATTCCTAGTGTTACATGCCTTCAATTGAGGATGACGTCCTAATCTTGCTCAGAAGTGAACTGGGGGAGACCAGTCTTAGTCACTTAGGGGGAGCATGGCCTTAAATGGCAGGATGTATTATAATTACCCACTCTTAGGAGCAGAAGAAGTACATATCTGTTTCAGCTTTTGTGGTAGGCCAAGAAGCAGTAAGGTCAATCAAATTCAGAAAGGCACCCATGAAGCCAGGAAACTGTGCCAGCCTCTCGCTTTGCTTGCAGCTTGCCCAAAGAACTCTGGTGTGTCTCTTTCTTCCACAGGAGCCAATGGCCTGGCCAACCCACGTGACTTCTTGGTGCCCGTTGCATGGTATGAGGACCGCCAAGTGCCAGGGGGCTACACGGTGATCAGCAAGTACCAGGGCAAGCTGTTTGCAGCCCAGCAGGTGAGGATGCCCCAGGAGAACAGGTAACACTGAAGTGAAGCGACTGCCAGCGCGTGGCTTGGGATATCAACTCAGTAGCATGCAGGTAGTCTCAGGAGGCCCTGCTGGGTTAAGTGGAGCAGGACCGAGCCCTTGAGCTGTTGGGCCATTCATCTTCCCAGCTGAGGATCCTCAGGCTGGAAAAAAAAAACTTGGTTGCCCAAAGTCTTTGCCTCACTGTTTCCATCCAGTTATAGTGACAGAGTAGAAAAGGAGAGCTGGGACTGCTGTGAGAAGCCAGGGTTTTCTTACCAGACCAGTGTTTCAGGTGGCCTTGTTCAAGCACTGCCTGGGCACTTAAAAGCCCCTAGAGACCAAACCCCAGAGGGAAGTCTGAAGCTCGCCAAGTGGAAATGCTGAGGAAAACCACATCCTTGCAATATCAGGCTGTGCCTAAAGGGCCTCATGGTCCAGGCTGCTGAGGTAGCTCTCACCAGCACTAAACTCATATTTTAACCTGAGAAAGAGCAGTGCTCTGCGTACATGCAGCAGCAAGTTGGAGGGTCGTGTATGGTAACCTTCTGTCTCTTTGCTTTGGTAGGATTTCTCCCCCTTCAATGTTGTAGCCTGGCATGGGAACTACACGCCGTACAAATACCCCCTGGAAAAGTTCATGGTCATTAATGCTGTTGCTTTTGACCATGCGGTAAGTTCTGGAGCAGGGCAAGGCAGAGCAATGTTGTATGGATCCTGTACCATCCAAACCCACCCTGAGCTCCAGAGGCTCAGTGCCTGCTAAAAAATATATCGTGCTCTAAGGAAAATGTGTGAAATCTCTTGTGCTGCTTTCTCTGGACCCAGACCAAGGTCTTCTAGAGAAAGACAACCTCCTTTGTGGTACAAAGACATAACTGGAGGTTGATCAACTTCTTAAACAGTTTTATGCAGCTTAGCATAGTATTTCTGTGCCCTGAAGGAGAGCCAAATACCAAAGCCAACACACACTGTGCAACTCAGCAAAAAGACTTTTGCTTCAAATTCTTGCCTTGATTTATTTCTTAAAATTGCACAGACTCCTTCTCGTGGTTACTCTGAGCCCAGTTCTGAAATTCATTTGAAGAGCTGGCAGCTTTCATTGCAATAATTTCTAGATCTTACAGAATATAACTAGAGCCAAAACTGATGTGAGCAGCTCTTAAAAAGGAAACCAGCCCAGTGGGAGAGGTGCCTGCTGTGATGCCATCTCTTGGTGCTGCTTCTGCAAGTGGGTGTGCAAGGAGACTGGAGCATTTCAAGGGGGATAACGAACAGAAAGTATTGCTTAAGCTCCCAAAAACCTTCCAGGAGAAGAATGGTTTTGAGATCAAAGCTCAGAAAAATCACTTTATTGAACTAGGGACTTCAAAAATCCTTGAAGCAAGCCACAGTTCCTATGCACATTGTTCTCCCTGTTTGTAAACTAACAGGGCTGTGAGGCTGGATGTCTCCAGCAAAATGTTCCTGTCCTCTGTCACCGGCTAAGGCAGAAGTACAGTTTCATGGTAGGAAGAGTGCTGGAGACTGCTCCTGGAGTTACAGTAGCCCTTCTTGCAGGGCTGTCTCTCCCCTGCATCTGTGCTGCTGGCTCCAAGAGCACCACTGCTGGAGTGGCAAAGGCTCCCTAAGGCTGTCTAAAGTAAGAAACATCAGGTCCCATCTCTCACCCCACAGGTTCAGCATGGGATTGACATGCTGGGTACTGTCACACAGGGTCACAAATCTCACCCACGCCACCAGGTCCAGGTGTTAAAAGTGTTTTGCCAAGAGAAAGGCAAAAGAATTGTGTTTAGCAGCAGGATGACCTAAGCAGACAGCTCTGAGCCCTGCTTCCTTTCATGCTTTTTGCTTTGCTTTTTTCAGGATCCTTCCATCTTCACTGTCCTGACAGCCAAGTCGACCCGTCCTGGAGTGGCACTGGCTGACTTTGTCATATTCCCCCCACGATGGGGGGTAGCCAACAACACCTTCCGGCCACCATACTACCACCGTACGTCTGCTCTTTGTTGGTTGTGCTTAAGTACAGGAATACAGAAAAAAAAACAAACCAAAAAACAACCGAACAACAAAAACCCAAGCATCCATTTATTTGAGAGTACAGGCAGGAGCAGTCTGATTTGTTGTCCTTGGCAGAGCTAGAGTCAGCTTCTTGGAGCCAGTCTGTCCTCCCTGGAAAATGAACAAACCCAAAGATGTTCCTATTTAGAGCATCTCAGGAAAACTCAGAGGTGATGGGCTGGTTATGTCTGCATAGATGGATGCGTCTGTACTCAAGGGGCTCCCACTGAGACCAGGTACATATTGAACTTGGCATTGCACAAATGCATCAGATACTGTCCTGTTATCCAGGCATGAATTGCTTAATATCTCATTAGAGTGCACAGACAAAGAACAGGAGAAAGGCAAATACAGTATCGCGGGTGGTGAGGAGCACAGAGGGATGCGGAGCTGCCCAAGGCCATCATAGGGTGACATCAGAGTTACAGCAAAGGATTGAATTGCCTCACCTGAGACCTTCTTCACCACCAGAACAGGTGATACCAGTACCTCTGGCATTTAAGATGCCAGAGATCAGGAACTAGGCTCCTTCTCAGGCAGAGCTGGTTGATGTTTTGGGGATTTGGTTACCATTGGCACAGCCAGTTTCTTTTTGGCAGTTTTTTGGTTTCTTCTTGGTAGAGCATGGCCATGTGTTACATTGAATGAATGCTAGAAATCCAGTTTCCCACATGGGATTGCCCTTCCAGAGTGGATATGAGGCAACCTGCTCCGTGAGATCGAGGGGTAAAGCTTGCTCATTCTGCACTCCATCTGTTGACAGCTAAAAGGCCCCATGTCAGAAGCTATCAAGGTCACACTATGGTCACTCTGAAGTGCTGAGAGGCTTTCTGTACACTTACTAACCACAGTTTAATAGCCAGTTCCTCCTGCTACTTAGATGTATTTTCAAGTGTCTCAGGGGCTGGCAGAATTAGTGGCACTTACAAGCACAGTAGGCAGCTATGCAGCCATCTGAGTAAATCCCACAGGCAAAGTCCTGCCCTGTCATTCTGCTTTCATTTGCAGTGAAGAGTGTGGCATAGAAATATATCTCCTGACTGGATGGGATAGTGCCAAGTCACTTTTATCAGTCTGAAAGAGGTGCAACACACTGCTGGTTTACCACAACCAAGTTGCTGTGCATCAGCAGAGCTTGCTAACTTTCCACAGACACCTGGTGTTGAACAACATGAACTTGTTCAGGCTTGCTTAATCTGTGGTAAAGGAGGGCTGAAATAACTCTTATTCTTGTGTCTGTGTTGTGAGGCTAAGAGTACCCACATGGGCATCTACCACAGCTACTCATTTGACCACAATACCTTGGCCAGAGGCTTGAGCACCAAGCTCCTGGTGAGCAGGTTGGTTGTCTATCCCAGGCAGGGAAAGGCAGATCTTGAGTAAGGCAGAAAATGCTGTGCACATTAGTTGCCTCAGAAATTACTGTGGTGATGAGAATCTTATACCATTTATAGAGGCATAATAGGACAGAGCAGCTCTGGGTTATGAGTAGAACAAATTCAGTGATGCTGAATTCTCCAAAAGTTTTTCAAGACACCTCGTTCTTTTCCTAGAACTCCCATTGCCTCCTCTTCTTGGGTGCCATGGAAAGCCTGCATTCAAAGTATTTTGATGTACTCAGCATCACAATTTTTATCTTGCCTTAACTTTGCCCCAAATATGAATATAGCAGTGATGATCCAAAGATTTCCCACCGTAACAGAGACACCATAACAATTTCACAAACAAAGGTGGCTGTGCAGCTTATAAATACTGACTTCTCTTGGTCACCTTTCTACACCCCTGGAGGCTGTGAATTACTCCTAGGTTCTTTGGGCCACAGGTTAAAAAATGTGTCTGATACAGCATTTTATACCATATATTTCATCCGTGTCTGGAAGAGTACTTGTGTGATTCCCATTACAGTGGGACCTAATACCTAATGACCACTAAGGGATTTTAACTTCATAGCATCCTCCTTGGAGAAGACAATGCTATTTTACAGACAAGGAATGGAGGAACACCTAAAATTGTTGGGGTTCACATAGGAAATTTGCAAATGAATAAGAAGCTGGACTCAGCTCATCTCTTAAATCCCAGTCTGGTGTCCTACTCATCTGCTCATTCCTCCCAAGTGCTGTTCTGAGTCTTGCTGCAGATGTGTTGGCAATCCAGCTCGTCCGGCGTGTACCACCTGCGTGCGCCAAGTGCAGTATGTGAGCAAGTTCAGTGAAAAGGCCATAACAACCAGGTGTTACATGAGATATTGACAACTTGGGATGAAAATTAATGAGAAAAAGGCAGATAATGCACAAATCAAAGGCATAAGGTACTGAAGCACCTGAATAGACTGGAAGTGGTGGAAGAATATCAAACAAAATTATTTCAAGCTTATAACCTGGGACAGCAGACCAGGCTCTCCCACCAGATTGCCAGCCAGCTATTTTGTGCCTCAGTGGCTGTAACACAGGGATGGTTATAGTGAACTTTCTTTCCAGCATTTTTAAGATGTCTAATCCAAGTCTGTAAATAGCAGGTTACACCATGCAGGCCATACCCAGGTTGCAGTACACAGCTCGAGGTGATAGGAAAAGCACAGGTCTACCAGCATCAATGCACCTTCATTAGGGAGCATTCTTTCTGAATCCAGATAATTAAGAGTGGAATAAAACCTCTACAGCTTTGCAAGCATCACCTGTAGGATCCCTGATGTCCTCTCATGTAATACCCTACTTAGGAGCCTCTACTCCACCCACTGCCTGGCCCAGCTTAGCTTGTGGGTTTCAAGGAGCTCGCAGCTCAGCTGTGATGCTTCCCAATCACTCTGTGTTGTAACCTCTGCTCGTTGCCTTCTGCAGGGAACTGCATGAGTGAGTTCATGGGGCTCATCAAAGGCCACTATGAAGCAAAGGAGGAAGGCTTCCAGCCTGGAGGGGCCAGCTTGCACAGCATGATGACTCCTCATGGGCCGGATGCGGACTGTTTTGAGAAGGCGAGCAAAGCCAAGCTGGAGCCTGAGAGGGTGGCAGAAGGGACCATGGTAAGGAGCCAAGGGAGATTTTGAGTAGAGCACAGCATGCTGCAGCTGTGCCACTCTCAAAGCACTAACTTCTCACCAATTGCAAATTGGACCAAATTGCTGCAGCATTCACCTCCCTTACCAGTTAGCACCAGAAGCTCCCCTGGAGACATGCAATGCCAGGCAGCTTTGATCGTCTGCCCACATAAGTTGTTGCCTGAGCTGGAAGCTGGGAATTTTCATGCTGATTAATTTAATTTTTGTCTTAGCCTGTGGACAAAGAAGCGAGACCCCTGAATGTCCTCCTTTCTCCACCCCCTAAAATCTGATGATGACGATCATCAGACCTTGAATTAGGGATTTTGGAACATCCTGGGTTTCCCGGGCACACAGGGAGTCCAAAGGGACTCCTGAAATCTGGTTAATACCAGCATTGCAGTACCAGCTCTGAAGAGCTTTGTCCTCCTGGGTTGATCAAGCTGGAGACAGAACTTGGCAGTGCTAGACCATGCCTACAATGCCTGTTTGTGGCAGGGCAGAGACACGGTTTCTGGATTTAAACTTGCTCTCTTGCCCTAACATACTTTCCCTCTTTCTAACAGGCCTTCATGTTCGAATCATCCCTCAGTCTTGCCGTGACCAAATGGGGCCTCCAGACATCCAACCGCCTAGATAAAAGCTACTACAAGTGCTGGGAACCTCTGAAAAGCCATTTCAACCCTAAGTGCAAGTAAAGATAAGTATTTGCTGCTTGCAGTCCGTGAGTGAGGCAGGGAAATCCAGCATATCCATGTGTGGTGGCACAGTCGACTTGGCCAACGCAGAGCGCTCCAGCATAGAATGGCACTTCCAGCAGCCACCAAGCCATGGAAATGATCTTCCCTATGTAACCTGGGAAATGCAGTAAAAACCCCACCATTGTTGTTAACGTTCAAGTAGCCAATTAAAGCTTTCTTGGTGACATGCTGAAGCTGAAGTACCTGTGTGGCTCTCACTATGTGTAGTTGGTGTGGATGCTGTATCTTGGGTGGACAGTGACAGCCAGTCCCCGTTTACAGGGCTTCCTCTGATAAAACCAGGCGTGTCTTTCCCAGGGAGAAGCTAGGGATCAACATAACATTTTATGCTGTCCATAGGGAAGCAGCTTTACAAACAGCTGGGGGCTCTACTAGACCTAAGCCTCCTATCAGAGCAGGCCACTTTAACCAGTTGATCAGTGCAGGGTTGCCAAGGAAAGACCTGTCAGAAAAGTAGACTGCACATTAGAAAAGGTTGGAGGATCCAAAGCAATTCAGTGCTAAGTGAGGGAAAGTGTCCTTTCCAACCCCACGCTCTGGCCATCCAAGGATGATATTTCATCTTTCTTTGTCAGCACTTGACAAATTCACTCACTAGTAAAGTGCTGGTTTGCAGCACAGCAAATGTGAAAGGGCTTCTCTGACCAGTTGAGGCATTTTTTCCTGGGAAGGTACCTGGAAGAAAGTTCAAGTGCAAACAACATCACAGAGGACCTCAGCATGCATTGGAGTATGCAAACCTCACCCTCAGGTGCTGATTTCCACAGGGTGGAAGGAGAAAGTGAAGCCCCAAGGTGTGAACCAGGAGCACAACCCCGGCCCCCAGACCTCAGGCCTGCACTTCAGCATAGACCCACTTGAAATTTCCAGTTACTAAGTTTGGTGCTATCAGGATCTATGCTTCCTACTTCCCAAGAGAAACAATCCTCAGCTTTCCAACAGAGGAGAAAATATAGAACTGCAACACCCAGTCACATCCATCATTGCTTTTGGATCTGCACCAGATCCTCAGGGGAAAAAAAAAAAAGCACCAGCTTTCAGCAAACTATTACATTATAAAATCTACAGGGAGATGTTTACTTTAAAATAGCCAGCTCAGAAAAGGATGTTCAGGAAAATCAATTTGCCAGAGAAGCTGATTTAATCAGACTGATCCAGGAATAAAGGAGGTCTAAATGTTTCACAGGCAGAGGGGAAAAGCTTGTTTTCTGTTTGGGACCTAAATTACCATGCAGCGACCTGCAGGCTTGAGTTTCTCTTACTAGAGACTCATCACTGAAGCAGACACATGTGGTAACACATCAGTCAAGAGTAAAACTCCATGAGGCACATTCATTCTCCTGTCTTCACCCTCCATTTCTGAAGAGAAACTGCCCTTTTCTTCCCCTACACACCCAGCCCCACTGCCTCAAGCCACCAACTCCACCTCCAGTAGCACAGCATCTTCATGAAAACAGCTTGGAGAGCTCTGCAAATAGCGTGAGAGAAAAGTAGGGCAGCCTCTGCCTGTGCACCACACTCGAATCTGCAGAGAGGCAGCATCAGACACTCTGGTGTGCAAAGGACATGCCTGTGGCAGGTGCCAGGAGCATCAGTCTGAGGCTGGCCTAAAAGACTGGGAGTGCTGTGCTCATCTACAACCCGTCCCAAACCTTTTGCTTCACTGGCCTGAAACAAATACAGCTGCAAGGGAGAATTTCCACGTGTGGCAATTCAACTTCCAATTAGCTGAGGAAATGGGTCCTGCGAGATCAAATTAGTTTGCAGGAAGATAGTTAATTTAGTATGCTCAGACAAGCAATTATTTCTTTCCCTAAATACCACTTTCTCCATGCATTGATGCCTCTCTGCACTGACCCACAACACTATCTTGTAATATCATCTGTGACAGCTTTTAGAAGCTGTTCTGCAGAGAGAATCATCTGGGCTTGCTCTAGTTAAACTGGCAGAAGCTGCAGAGCCCATTTTGAGTGTTCCTGCGAGCACATCTGGGATTGCAAAAGGAGGCCACAGCCCTCCCCACAGCATTAGTGCCAAGCTCCCCACTGCCTGAACGCTTCGTGACCCCGACAGGAAAGGGAAGAGCTGCAAGAAGAAACTTTTAAACAAAACAAACAACCTGTTTGAAAAAAGTAAAACTAGAAACTGTTTTTTTTTATTGCGAGAGTGACTGAGCACTGGCCCAGGTTGCCCAAGGAGGTTGTGGAGTCTCAGTCCTTGGGAGATACTCAAAAGCTGTCTGGACATGGTACTGGATAACCTGCTCTAGGTGGACCTGCTTGAGCACAGGGTTGGACCAGATGACCTCCAGAGCTCTCCTCCAAGCTCAACCATTCTGTGATTACATGAAAAAGCTCAACTCACTCTGATGGAGGATGACTACGAACGGCCCTGTTCACATCCTAATCTTGCAGGAAAGGGGCTTGGTAGAGCTACTGCTTCTGGCTTCACACAGGCAGCTTTCCCAGGAGGCAGAGGGAAGTCTCAACATTTTCAACAGAGTGAGTTTTTGGCACTGACCTCAACTTTGGGAAGAAACTGCTCCCATACAAAGTCTGGTTGATGAGGGTGGTTCGGATCACTATGGCACCTATAGCCCATGTGAAACTAAAAATCTCTTCCTTGCACTCACATTTTAGTACTTTTGACACTAACAAGCATCCTACAGAAGTTGACCTGGGCAGAAAAGGCACATTCTTGTAAGAATAAGCAGAGAAGGCATCTTTGTAAGACATGAGCTTCAGCCAGGGTTAGTGTTTTGGTGTGGTTTTGGGTTTTTGGTTTGTTTTTTTTCCAATCATAGTTCATTTACAGGGATGAACTGTAATTCTCCTATACTGTAAGGGAACTGGTGTCAAAAATAACAATCCTTACCTTTCTATTTCTTGTCTCCCACTCCCAGGAATGACTGAATTGGTGGAAATGCAGTCACATATAGCATGACAATGTTCTGCTCACTATTTCCAAGTCTAGTACAGTTAATTTTATCCGGAAGTCTACTGCAATAATCCCACACGTGGTTTAGGCTTTTATTTTATTAAGGAAAAGAAAAATTAACTCAGCTTATTGAGAATGGGCAGGCAGGCTCCTAAAGTTATTAAAAATATATCCCTGAACTCGCCTATTATCTGATTAGGGCAAACTACACAGTCAAACAGATGCCAGGAAGAAGTATCCAGTGGGCAAGCAGTAGCTCTTTAGGACACTGCTTTGGGCTTGCTTAACATTTTAGCCTGCTATTAATTTTAAACTTCAGCCTGTGCTGCTCTGATAGCAGCAACTTTCTCAGGTTAGAAGGAGCCCCTGTATCTAAACCAAAGGAGCACACTGGCTGAGTTCAAGACACCCTCTCTGTATCTACCTGCACTTTCCATAATCTTTAAAGATGCAAGACAACCAGCAAGGAATTAAGATTTATTCTTACAAAGGAGAAACGTCAGCACACAGTATGTCTTATTTTATTTATATTCCATGGACAGCACTGCAAATCCAGAACTTAAAATAGACTGAACGGTCGCTCGTATTTACCTTCTTGGATAAGCTTCGCCCTACGATCCTGTGGAAGAAAGAGAACATTTCTCATTATCCTATTAGACAAGAAGATTCAATTAGCTTGGGATGAAAGGAAAGCAGTCCTAGTGTTTCAGCATGGACTGCACCAAGATAGCACCACATGTGATCTTAAGGGTCTTTTCCACCCTCTATGATTTCCTAAGCACAAACTCTGGCAACAGCTCTTGTGGGTAAAAAGTCAAAAAACAAAGCATGTAGTTTCACCAACCAGCTACTGAAGATGTGCTCAGATTGAGCTCTCTGCACTTCTAGCCACTCTCACAGGCCAACAGAGACCATCTGCTGTGACATATTTTTCACCAAACCAACTGCATCACAGTTAATATAGACATTTAGTTTCTGCCTGAAAAATACAGTTTAGAGATCTAATTATGGAGAAAATAATTTGCCCGTATTCACTTTCAGCCCACTTGTATCTCACTCTGTTGTCATGTACCTTTCTGCCAGGTTTTGTTACGTCATTGTTTTATTTGCTGGATAAAACCCAAAGACTTGCTTACGATTCAGCAATTTATCTTTTGCTTTTGCAGACACACAACAAACACTCCTCAGAGAAGAGTATAATAGTCATTGTGCTTTACATACTACCAGAAAACAATGAAAAACCCCAAACCCCAGTAATAAAGGAAAACAAATTGTCCTAGAGACTACAGTAAAGATTTCAGTGTAAATATTGCCAGGCAAGTATGTCCAGATTTCACTCACACTGGTTTATTTTCAAGCACTCACAGGCACTAAGTGTCTTTATGAACAAAACAAAACCAGCATGCCAAAATGCTGCAGAGATGCTGAAGTCTCAAGAAATTTATATCAACATGCTTGGCATACTTCCTAAAAACTGTATTTTTGATTCATCCTAGAAAAGAATATTCTCTACAGATAATCTTTCATTTATGTTTGTGCTTCTAGGTTTAGTACTTGATCTGAAGTTGCTGGGTTTGTGCAGAAAAGGGACATAAAAGTGTTTTATAACACCTACAGATTCACCAGTAAAACCAGCCACTAATTGCCAGTCACCTTGCATTTTTTCTTATGTATAGAATCATAGAATTGACAGGGTTGGAAGTGACCTTAGAGATGATCCATTTCCAACCCCCCTGCCAATGGCAGGCACACCTCCCACTAGAGCAGTTTGCTCAGAGCCCCATCCAGCCTGGTCTTAAAAATTTCCAAGGATGGGGCTCCCACCACCTCTCTGGGCAACCTGTTCCAGTGTCTCACCACCCTCATGGTGAAGAAAATCTTCCTTGTGTCTGACTTGAATCAACCTCTCTCTAGTTTGAATCCATTCCCTCCAGTCCTATCACCCCCTGACAGCCTAAAATGTCCCTCCCCAGCTTTCTTGTAGCCCCCTGAAGATACTGGAAGGCCACAAGAAGGTCTCTCCAGAGCCTTCTCTTCCCCAGACTGAACAACCCCAACTCTCTCAGTCTGTCCTCATAGGAGAGGTGCTCCAGCCCACTGATCATACTTGTGGCCCTTCTCTGGACACTTTCCAGCACATGCATATCCCTCTTATAACAGGGTCTCAATGTGTACAGCTCCATGTGTATAGCTGAGTCTCTTCAGCCTGTTCTACCATTGCTCAGATTCTGACACCCACATATCAGGAGTTAGAGCAGAAGCAAGATAAACCTCCCAAGATCCTAAACATCCAGTGATCAGGCACTGCAATCAGCACAAGCCCTCCTCCTCATTTGCTTCATGAGATTAGAGAACTGGTCAAGCAGTTCACAGAGAAGTTGCTAAGCTAGTCATCCATAAGGTGCCTCTTTATTTATTTTAGAGAGTGGAGTTACTGCGAGTCAACAACTGAAAATAACAGCGTCTTATGATTAATTTACACTTCAGCGCTACAGAAAAGCGCCCTGATCAGGGAAACTCTGACTGGCCATATCCAAGTGTACAATACAGGCCTCTCAACACAACTGAGCCTTGCTGTTGGTTAGGAAGCTTTGAGGCCTCATTAGGCTCAGCAGCAGCTTTCCTCCCCTCACTGCTTTACTGGTATTAATCGTTCTTAGACACAAGAGGATCCCACCAATTCAGTCTCCGAGCAGATCTACGCTCTGCTACAGTTTGGTGTTCGCCGATGCTCAGTGCTGTTAACTGACTTACCCTATCAATTTTGAAGGCAGCAATCCAGAAGAGGAGAGGGCCTATTATAAAGGCAGCTCCTAAAAAGGACGTCTTCGGTGTCGGGCGGAAAGTAGGGTACACATTCTGCATCCTAGCATAGGACCAGCGGAGCAGGGCGGGGTCTTCCTGGGTTGGAAAGCAAGCCACAGTGAGACCTGCCCGGGACCCTCCACTCGGCGCAGCC
>VWZY01008830.1:312947-345551 GCA_013399075.1 Chloroceryle aenea
CCTGTCTGCCCCGTCTCCCGCTGCCGCGGGCCGCGCGCGGAAGCAAACCATCCGGTATTAACGGGAGTGACGTATCGCACCGGGCCGGGGGTTGCGAAATCCCTCCCTTACTGGCTTTCGGCAGCAAATCGTCCTTTTTGGTGCCGTAAGCAGGGCCCCGCGGGCTGGGTAAGGCACCGGGTAACCTTCAGGATGACCGTGTGGGGACTCGCGGATCAGCTGCATTGACAGGACACAAACCACCCTCTGCTGATGGGCGGGAGTTCTGCCCGGCAGGCTTTGGCTTCAGGAAGATTTTGTCTCGTCGGTATTAAGAGCTTTGTTCTCCGAAGATGTGAATGAAAGTCTTTCTGGAAGCAAACTTGCCAGTAAACAAGTTTTTCGCTGTTGATTTGTTGTTTATTTTTTCTTTGGGTACACAAAGCAATGATAGCAGCTAATGCTGGTTGAAACCCGGGTAGCTAATGGCTGTGTCTGTATAGCTATGGCCTCATTTATGCTGGGGTAACTACAGACTCGGGTGATGTTGGATGAGGGATTACAGTTTGCTCCTCAGCACACACAAAATAATACCACTGGCTTTATTTAAGATGCTGTGCTTTGGCACCGCGATAATAGAGCAGAAGCTCCACCTCATCTCCTAGGATTTCACTCTTCTTTTACCTAGGCAGTTGGAAAATAGGCGATTTCCTTTTGCTCTGAGCAGCTAATTAGGAGTTGGGGTTTTGCAATTTGATTCCAGCAGGTTGAAATACAAGGTGGATATTCCTGCAGATTTGGTACCTTGAGCACACCCCCACAGCAGGAGGTATTTTTCCTTCTCTCAAGTACAAGCCTGCAATCCTCTCAGAAACTCTCCCAGTGTGTTTCTACAGCTTTTCCACCCTCATTTTCTTCACAAATATGCAGCTGCAAATCCAAGTAGAAACCGAGCAGCTTCCTTTGCAGTCAGCTCCCAAGGAAGTGCTTACATGTCCTGTTGCTTTGTTTCCCAGGGGTTTCAGATTGGGACAAGGGTTTCCTGCTGCATGGAACAATTTACTCCCTTCACTGTCCCATTTCATGACCATCAGATTTAGCGAGCTCCGTGTCTCCAGCTCCACGATTGCCTCTCTCCATGACCAGCATGTGGAGAGCTACTTCAGCAGCACCGTACGTATACCAGCAGCACTGCCATGTGGCACTCCTGTGGTACTTTCATCTCTGAGGGTTCCCAAAGACTGCCAACAGCCTGTTTCCCTGCCCCGTTTGTGGCCTGCTTCTTTTAAAGCTGATACTCCCTGCTTTCTCTCAAGAAATGACAAGTGCAGCCTTGAAACGGATTCCTGGCAGGACCAGGGGTGCAGGTTGGATTACCCTACTGGGAAGAGACAGCTTCTCTGTGGGAAATAGCAGGTGGTTTTCCCCTCTTTGCTGCAGCACAGAGTAGAACAGAAAACTCCCTATGGATCTCTCAAAGGACTTTGAAACAGCCAGATGCTGTTCCCCAAATCTGCTGGCTCCTGAGGTCTGTCTGTAATGGTGTGGGATAGTGCTGTGGGCAGGAGCAAAGATGGTCTTCTGGTGAAGTCACTTGGCAAAGGCAGTGGCTTCAGCTCCAAGCCCTATAGCAGACTCTTTGTGATCTTATCTGTACAGGTTCAAACTGTGCCTTCTCCCTCTCCCTGGAGCTCACAGCTGTGAGTGTGCATGCTTGGCATGCAAACAGTGCTGAAATTAATTCTACTGGGAGAAAAACAGAAGGTGCAAAGCTGCATTTCCATTAACAATGTAATGTACTGTATTAGAAAATCGAGCAGCCAGCCACTGTGCTGAAAACACCTTTGCATTTCATCTCTAATCACTCACTCATTTGCCCTCCCAAAGGATCAAGTTCCACAGAGGGAATCTTTTCTGAGAGATGTCACTAGTTTCATGGCATAATAAAATAACTAAATCCCTTCTAGAGAAGCGTATTCTCTGACACTCAAGCCTGTGCATTGCAATTTGTTGTTTTCCATCCTCCAGAGGTGATCTTGTGCATTTACTTCACTTCGTAACAGCCATGTCTCTGACTTTAAAACACCAATGTTCAGCAAAAGCTTGAGACACCAATACCAAGTGTCTAAACCTTGCATAAAGCAATGCAGGACAGAGACAGAAATACTGCAGTCAAAGCACTTGACTGAAGTCGGTGATTGTTTTTTTCATGCTGACAGGAGCTGCTGCACACGTTGAGAAATGCTGCGGTGACAAACTTGACTCCCGTACAGACCTCCTGCATCATCTGCTCCTGGGCCACCCTATGGCAGACTCTGAACACAGCCCGGCTGCTACTGCAAACCACCTTTGAAACAAAAGGTTTTGCAAGAATGGATGAGACCTTTCTTGTCCCTGTTTTTGCCAGCCAGATGATGAAGCTCGTTTGACTCTCCTCCTGACTGCTAGTCTTGACATAAGACAAGCAGCAGGAATATAAAAGAGGCACTGGTGAGAGTGGGGCCACTCTCAGTAGGGCAACACAGGACTGAACTAGGATATGTTGGTCATAAAACCACGTCTTTGTGGGCTCAAACATCAAGACTAACAAGGTAAGACCCCAAGTGTTTTTCTTCTGATAATTTTTGAATGTTTGAGGTTGGCAGTATTGAAGCAAATTGACAATTCTCATAGGCAAATGCCTTTGAAGTTTACATCATCTGTTGGCTTTAAGGTTTTCTGTGATCAGCAGTAACCAAAATGGAAAGCACCAGTCAAGCAAATTAATCTTTGTCCAGAACCCTGTGGAGTGTTGACCCTGACTGGCTGCCAGATGCCCACCCAGCTGTTTTCACACTCCTCTTCCTCAAAAGGACCGGAGGAGAAAATTGCATGGAGAAACTCACGGGGTGAGATAAGTACAATTAATAAGAAAAGCAAAAGCTGTTTATGGAAGAAAATAATAATAGTGATGATAATAATAGAATTAACTCACTATGTCTCATTAGCAGGCATTAGTCCAGCTCCTTTTTGGGAAGCTGGACCTCAGTATATGTAGTGATTGTTTGGGAAGATAAAAAACAGCACCACAAATGTTTCTCCCATCATCCTCCTTTCCCTCAACTTTTATATCTGAGCATGATGTCATATAGTATGAGATATTCCTTATGGTATGAGATATTCCTCTGTCTGTTTGAGTCAGTTGTCCCAGTTAGTACCTCTCCAAATCTCCAGCCTACAGGCCTTGAAAGTGGGTGGTGGGGCATTGAAGACAGATCCTCGATGCTGTGCAATCACTGCTCAGCAACAGGCAAAACCATGGTGTGTTACCAATGCTGCTTTAGCCACAGATGCAAGGCACAGCACTACATGGGCTGCTGTGAAGAAGGTGTACCACATTCCTCCCAGACCCAGTACAGAGCCATCTCAAATACTGTCCTAGTCATCTCTGAATTTCTGAGAATGTCCTCACACAAATTAGTCTGAAATCAGGCACATCTCTGTGATAGCCACTTCTTTAGCTGAAGCTGCAAATAGCTTCCACTTCGTGTTTAAAGTAACCCAAGATACTGACCTTCAGTTCAGACCTGTGTGAGTTTGTTGGTGACTTTTAGGTCATGCTCCAAAATATTCTCAGCCTGGATTTGTTCAGCTGTATACAGAAAGTCACATCTCTCAGAGTGGCCAGGCTAAGTGACTCTGTGCTTCGAGTGAATGAAAGGATTAACCTGAATCACAGACCTGTCTACCTGTCTCCGAGGTGATTGTGCATGACACTTTCAGAAGAGACAGGTTAAATGTGCTATCATCTTGAAAAATACTTGTGTCTGTCGAACTGCACTGAGTGCTTGTGCTTGCCCTGTTTGCATCAGTTGTCAGCCTGGATCAACACGTTTGGCTCTGTTTTGAATTCTCGCTGACTTTTTGCAAAGATAGCAAGCTGGAAAACAGGGGAGAAGCTGACAAGATCACTTATATCACAATAAGGTTCCTGAACAGAGGTGCTCTGCTTCTACTTCCCACCTGTAATAGGTAAGAAGGGTCATCTGGCTCCTCTTCCCATTCCATGCAAGTGAATGAATACTGATGAGTGTGCTGCTGACCTTCGGAGGGGAATTAGTATCAGGCATCCATCCGTGTGGATATACATCCATGGTAAAAAGCAGAGTAGACATAGAAGGGGAGCAGTGTCAAAGGTATTAGGACAGAGCGTAGTTTATCTGGGCTCAGAACAAGAATATCTAATTGCAGCATATAGCTGTCCTAATAAATTATCCAGATAAATGTGCATTAAGGACCCAGTCCCCAGTATCTTTATTTCACAGTTTTTTAAAGGAAGCCTGGCATGCAGAGCAAGGAGTTAACATGGTTAGGGGAATTATGAATAGTTCAATCGTTATTACAGCCAACAGGCCACCCATAAATGTGTATCAAATGTTGAGCTCAGCAGGAGTTAGTTACAAAACTAGGACACTTAATGAGTCATAAAGTACCAGGAATAATGAGAGGCGGCATTAAACAAACCATTTCTGCCTCTCCTGGGCTTGTCCAGAGACAGTGACAAGAAGCCCTCTGCTGTTTCAGCTTTTCCTGATGAAATAAATTTTTTGACTTGCACTGAATTACAGCTGTGACTGAGCTGCCTGAGCTGGGGAGCTGGTATTGCTGGGAGGCTCTGGTGGGTTAAGGAGAAGCTGGTAGTGAGCATCCTTTCTCCATTCCTTTGTAGGTCATCAGTTATAGCATTTCATGGTATCATTTTCCCAGGTCTCCCTCTGCTTCCAGCTCCTCACAGGAGTGTCTGTTAGTAGTCACATAACACTGAAGAGTGGAGGAGAAAAAGGTCCTAGAACAAAGTATGGTGGCAATTAGAAAGCTGAATGTCTGAGAGTAAGTCCTGTTATTGACTAAGTGTTAGAAGTGCTTAACCAGCCAAGGGCTAACACTGTTCCTAAGCTTCCCCTCATGGTGGCTGTTATGAACCCAAGTACATGAGCAAGCCATCATTGCCCCGACCAGCCTCCTCTGAACCTTCCATCACCTGCTGGCCCAGGAGCAGCGCTGAAGCTCTTTCCCTTGCCCTGAGCTGTGTCAAGTGTGGCTTGTGTCTAGCCTTGGATCTCAGTGGCTCGAGTTCCACACTTGACCTCAGATGTACCTTGTGACTTCAGCCTTGCCTGGATATCACTGGGCTATGGCTGATCACAGCTATTTCCACTGGACCTGCCCCAATCATCTTGCTTGGCTCTCAGCTCTCCTTCCCCTGTGGAACAGCTCAGTCTTGCCATTCCTGGACTGCACTGTCACTCATGGAGCAGTACATGACCTCATGCCCTTAGAAAGTGTATGTGGCACCAAGGGTGGACTCACATTGACAACAGCAAAAATTCAAAAAGCAGTTGCTAAGAAGTGTTAGTGAGAGGAAACTCAAGTGTCGCAGGAGATGTTTCACTCAGGGTAAGGGCAGGCATCTTTTCTGGCCTGCTGCTCCCAACACAGATCACTGCCAGCAGCTGACACTTCTTTTTTGACACTTTCCCCATTTCTTCCCCAGGTGTTTTACTCAGTCCACAAAAGAAAGGGTAGATCTGCCTCATTCAGTCTGAGTACCAGAAATGTAGCAGTGCCCATGTGAACTGTGTCTGCATCTCTCTGACACAATGGAAGTAGTGTTGGTTGCTGAGTCCTCCTACCCTAAAACATGTCTGAGGCTGTGAGCCATACCCTGGAGATCCTGTCTTTCCCTGTGGGCTCCGGGGAGATCTAATAGCCACCTTCCAGTACCTGAAGGGAGCTACAAAAAGCCTGGAGAGGGTCTGTTTACAAAGGCCTGGAGTGAAAGGACGAGGGGCAATGGGTTTAAATTAGAAAGGAGGGGATTTAGATTAGAAATAAGGAGGAAGTTCTTTACCATGAGGGTGGTGGGGCCCTGGAACAGGTTGCCCAGGGAGGTGGTTGAGGCCCCATCCCTGGAAACATTCCAGGCGGGGCTGGATGGAGCTCTGAGCACCCTGCTCTAGTTGAGGCTGTCCCTGCTCTCAGCAGGGGGTTGGACTGGATGACCTCTAGAGGTCACTTCCAACCCAGACAGTTCTATGTTTCTGTCATGTAGTTCAGGCCCAAATGTTATGCAGCCTCTGTTGTACCTGGAGGATGCTCCCGTAAGTTCTGCCCGAACCCATGGGTGAAACCCTGGACTTGCTGATAGCAAAGGAGAGCCCTCCAAAAAATGGCTCTGGCCCACAAAGCCATCAGAATACCTGTAACATCTTACTCAGAATTACCTCATGGGTTATCATAGGATCATAGAATCATTTTGGTTGGAAGAGACTTTTCAAATCATCAAGTCCAACCATTAACCCAAGTGGCCACTAGAGCATGTCCCTCAGCACCGTGTTCTATACATCTTTTAAGTGCCTCCAGAGATGGTGACTCCCTGGTCAGTGGGCAGAATGTGAGGAAAAGTCTACTGTGCAAAGATCCAACCAAGAAGAACCACTGAGACTTTAATCCCCAACAGATACGGCCACTCCTCAAGACAGAAAGACAGTGCCTCAAGTGTCAGAGACTTTGTGTGTCCCGGTGGGGTCCACTCATGAACACAGTCTTGGAGGAAGCTTCACTTTGTGGCATCATCCAGCCCAAAACTTCTCCACAGCCTGAAGTGAATTTTCAACTGGTAAAGGAGCAGGACTTTATAGAGAATAACTCTTTTGTACAGGACAACACCCAAGCCCTGTATAGGGAAAAAAAAACCCAAACAGCCTGAAATGGGTGCTAGATCAGGAGAGGCAGCTCCATTGTACAGCTACGTAGAAAAAGATACTCACTTTATTTTGCTTTATATATATTTTGTTAGAAGTCTGGAGCTTAAATTTTAATGCAAGTCTTTGGGAACACACTGTGAAGCAGACCATCAGTATGAATAAAATATGTTAGCAGGGACATGTTGAATTTAGTGTGACTGTTTGGCAATCTCTGTATCACAGTGGGGAAGTACTTAGTTGTGGCAATGCAGAGTGGGTTTTTTTGCTCAGGTAGAAGACAGAATACAAATGAGGCTGGTGCTGCAGAATGCCAGCTAGTGGAAAAGATATACAGTGTCCAGCCTGGGTGTTTCAATGTTTAAAAAAACCCCTTGATGGTAATTCTAAAACCTTAAACTCCTGACCTATGGAGAAGTAATGGCAGAGCAGGGCTTTTCTTGTTATCATTGTATAGATCAGGAACATTAACTAAGCAAGAAATATCTCTTAGCACTGCAGAACCCTGTATCCATCAGGTTTCATCTGTCTTGTTAGAGGGTAAGGCAGCTGCCAAGGTTAAAGATTGCCTCCTAAATTAATGTCTCTGTACTTCTCTAGATAACCTCTTAGCAGAGAGGTTTGCTCTGTGGATAAACCACTCCCGTTTGCAGTGGCTTGTCTCCCTAATCCAGCCAGTGTAACTGTGATTTGCAGCCCCTAAAGGAATGTTTGCTGCCTCTGGTGTGATCCTTGCAGGGCCCTTTAGATACAGTGCTTCCTCTGCTCTCCTACTGCCCCTCACTCCATCCCCTACTAACCTGCAAATGTTTATGCCCTACCACTGAGGGACATTCCCACCACTGAGGGACGCTTTAGTCCTTGATCCTATTTTGACTTCCTCTGCCTCCTTCACTTGCTGCTTAGTCTTCTCTCAGCCCTCTCCTGACCGTATCCCAATCATTTTCTTACAACAATCCTCACAAGAAGCTCCAGTTGTGGTGGCAACCACTTGCAAAATGCTTAGCAGATAGCAAATTCCAACCTTGTGGCGTTCTGCTTTCTGTCTCCTCTCATCGTCCGTGTGTCAAACAACCTGTACAGGACACGTTTGGAGCAGGGGCATTCATGTTCTTCCTCCTTTGCTTTCATTTACTTTAGAGTCTTCTTGTGACCTGAAGCCAAGGTAAATGCAAGCAGCCATCATACTGCTTGCTGGTTCTCCTCAGCACATGAAGTCTGACTGAACTCAGTTTCTGCAGCTAGCCTTTGAGTCTTACAGACCAGTGGCATGGGGAAGGCTCTGAAGGAGCACCCATCCACCTCTATACCAATGCCTTGCATGGTTAATTCTTCCTTTCTTTGTGTGGTGTTGTACTGTCAGGAGTCTGTCTCTGCTCAGGCACAGGCACAGTATCCCCACCTGCTCTTGCTTGTGTTGGTCTTGCTGCAAGCTGCTTCAGGGAGACAGCTCTTATGACATGGTCCAGCAGTCACTGCAGTGACTGGAGCTGCCCACAGTTCGTGGTCACAACCCAAATGAGTCCAAGACCAAAGGCAATGCCTAATGCTGTTATGTCTGTATTAGTCTTTCCCAGCTGGCTGGGATGCCTCTTCTACTGGACCCATTAATAGGGAGGTTGCATTTCTCCATAATGTTCCTGAGGACTGAACACATCCCATCAGCTGAAGGAACAAGGGCAGTGACTCACCCTTCAACCTGCCTAATGCTTTCCAGGATAGTCCTTCCCATAAAGGACTGAGAATATCTGGGATATACCCGTGGGAGAAGCTAATATGTCAGAATCTGCTTGTCTCAAATCCAAACAAAAATTTGAACTACGATGAATCACTTATTCTGCCAACAGTCATCGAAGTCAGGGTGCTTTTTATCTGCAGTTGTATAACTCTTCCCCAGCACAGAGCAAGACCTCATTTCCCACCCTTTTGCTTTTACTTGTAGGACTACATTCAACTCCTTGAACACTACTTGATCTACTTCACATAGAAAGCTTGGAAAAAGCAAGAAAGGCAAGAAAGCTGAGTTATAAATCTTAAAAATCTCCTGTGTGTTTTTCAAAACCAGTGAAATTATGAAGCTGAAACCTTTGGTTTCCTTGTTCTTAGGCACAGTTTTTGCCTATGGGTCACATGGGTGCAATGCTGGACTTTGTCAGGCAGTGATGGAAAAGGTCTTTTGTGGCCTGCAGAGCAGTCTCAGAGCAGTCACCTCAATCTCTACTCTCCCACCTCTCACAGTTGTCAAGCAAATGACTTCAGCTGACAGTTTATGGATTTTTATCTTATTTTCTCACAGCACACCCTCTTCTAAATACCACATCTCTATCTTGTCTGAGTGTACTTACACTGCATCTGGCACCAGCTTTATCAAACAATGGGTAAACCTGTCCAGTGGCTACATCTAGTTTTGTGAAAAGATTCAGGACAAATTCTTCTGGCTTGCTAATCATGTAGCATACTGCCATGTGAGTGTCTTAGATGCCCCGTGCGTGATGCACAGGTGTACAGCTCCAAAATGTGACACTGTGGTGACAGTTCTCTCCCCTGGGACTTTTTGGATGGAGAAGCTGTCACTCAGTGTGTCATATTGACCTTGTTTAGCAGCAAAGTTATTGAAGTATTTCTTGGTCCTGGAGTCTAGCCAGCCACGATTTTGATCGGTGTTGAGTTTAAGCAGTTTCCTACAGAGGATACTGGCCTTTATCCATTGACCTGAGGAGATCTTGGGCACTGCCTACAGCCCAGCTTCCTGCACAGGGGGATGTCCCTAGCAGTTTAGGGCTGATGATATCATTAGCACTGGCTTGTCCTTGCCTGATACCTTTTCCATGAAGGAATAAAAAAGGTCAGGGATTGGGTGAGATCTCCTTTGGCCAGAACATAGATATTTCAAGGTGACTTCTGGCAAAGGATTACTATCTTGCTTGGTAGTTGCTTGCTGTTTGTACTTTGTGGCAGTGGAAGACCAGAATGCAATGAGGAAAAGGTGATGGTTAGTCCAGGGACAGGAGAAGCGAATCACCAGTGTCACATCTGGGATTGTCCATGCAGCAGTGCTTGACACCCTCCTGCTTTTATTGCCTGACTGTTTCAGAAGTTGAGGTCTTTGGATCCACTCCAGGACTTTTGAAGAAATCTTTGGTCTTTCCTAGCAGTGAGGAGTAGTGCTGAAAGCATAGTGGGTTAATGAGGATGGTGATAAAAATATCCATAAAATAGTCTGACAAAGCATTCCCCAACAAACACTTCCACAGATTTTCTGTTTTGATGCAACATTTCTGGTTTGTTTGGCAGAAAAAGAAGCACCCGCTCTCCCTTCTATTAAAAAAATTTAGTTTGGGTTTAATTTCCTTTTCTTCTCCTTATACCAGTTGCTAAGGAAAACAGGAGTAAACAAGAGGGGAAAGAAAGCTAAAGAAGGAGAAAACAATTCAGGTTTTATTATTTAGAATAAATTTTTTCAACCAATACCAGAAATATCATCATGATAAAAATATGAGAAACCTTCTTTCAGCAATAGCTGTCGTTCTCCATGATTCCTGAAATCAATTCCTCCTGCATTGTACGTCCCTGAGTGTAGAAGATGCAGACTAGCATGAAGCATCCAGAAAATGCTGTATGACAACATCCCTGGTTCAGTTTTAGAACTGAAAAAAAGAATTATAAACAGCAAATCCCATATATTTTTTAACAACTATCTGTAACTGGTGCTTCACTTTACAAAGTAACTTCAGGTTGCTCTTTTCTGCACTAGTGATCAAAGCCTCCTGAGACCCTACCTATGCTGGTCTGGGAGGTGTTGCAGTCTGGCCAGGTTTGCTGGAGCATGCTTCAATCCTGCTCTGAGAGGATTATTATTGATGGGAAACTTCAGCTGCCTTTCCTGAGATGAAATCAGTGAAGCTCTGCAGAAAGCAGGACGTGAACAGGAGTGATGCAGCAAAACTGTTTCCTGGAAAAGGAGATCTTCTCTACAAGCATTCACATTGCCCTGCAGAGACCAAAAGAGAGTCAAAACAAGCTCTGTGCTCCTATAGGTGGTATCCAACATCTTGTAGCACAACTATTGCTCTTTATTAAGCTCTGCAGTACTTTTCCATTAAGTAATCAACAATTATGCAGGGCTGAATGGGGAAAGGGGCTTGAGCAGTGCAGTCCCAAACTAGTAAAATAGTGGAAGGGTTCAAAAAAGAAGGGATATCTAATTCAAAACTTAATCTATGTTTTCAAGGTGTGTCTTTGTTGCAATAGTAAAAGTAATAAAGATCACTAGTAATTCTGACCAGCACACTGGGTTTCAGCCCCCAAAAAAATTCCCAGAGGGAAAACATAAAGGTTTATAATACAAGCACTGACCAGGCTGGATCTGTGATCAGTAATATTTCTTCTACACCTTAATTCTTAAGCCTGAGCTGCTTTCTGTAGCTGCTGTCACAATACTAATTGATTTAAGGAAACTGCAGTGCCATTGCTTCCAGAGTAACTTCCTATTGTTTCTGTGTACAGTGTTAAAATAAACATCTGGCTCAGAGGATAATACTGGGGTTGCAATAGAGCTCTCCCAGCCACTGTCTAGCTTCTCCAAAGAAAACATCGTAGGGGGAAAATGAAAATACAAGAGCCCTACTTACACAGAGCCCTCTCTTCAGTGTAGGTGACACTGAACACATCAGATCTCAAGCTGAGGTGAAACAGAGCTCCAAGGATCCATCCAGAGGGGTCCCAGGCAGAGGACTCTGGTGGATGTTGTTGACAAAGGGAGGCTGGCATCTAATGGAGAATGCAGTGATGGACTCTTCACCAGAAAGGAGACCTGGTGCATTGGCCCTGCAAAAAGGACACAAAAGAAGAAGGACAAAAGCAATCTCCCTCAGCTTGCTCTGGTAGCCAGTGCCTGTTGTAAAGATGCGTGTGTAGGAGGGCTGGAAAGAGAAGAAAATACACTACCAGGTCCCAGTGTTGGGGGGTTATTAAACATTAAAACACCTAGCCATCCATTGGTGGGGTCAAAACTCATTCTTAAGGGCTTCTTTGAGAGGCCCATGGACGACAAGCCATTCTATGAAAGAATGAGTAGGAGTTCTACCATTTCTTCAAGGCAGAAGAGCTCTCAACAGGGCAGGGCTCTGCAGCTCTGCTGCCTGCTGGGGAATACCAAGACATTTTGTACATAGAATCATAGACTGCATTGGGTTGGAAGGGACCTTTAAAGGTCATCTAGTCCGAGTAGATCAGGTTGCTCAGAGCCCTGTCCAATCTGACCTTGTATGTTTCCAGGGATGGGGCATTACTACCTCTCCCTTAAACCTGTTCCAGTGTTTCACCACCCTCACTTCAAAACTTTCTTCTCTATATCTAGTCTAAATCTACCCTCTCTTAGTTTAAAACCATTACCCCTTGTCCTGTCACAACAAGCTCTGCTAAAAAGACTATCCCTCTCTTTCTTACAGGCTCCCTTTAAGTATCAGAAGGCCACAATAAGGTCTCCCTGGAGCATCCCCTTCTCCAGGCTGAAAACCCCCACCTCTCTCAGGCTTCCCTTGCAGGAGACATGTTCCAGCCCTCCGATCATTTTTTGAGGCCCTCCTTTATACCTGCTCCAACAGCTCCATGTCTTTCCTGTGCTGAGGACTGCAGAGGTGGACACAGTTCTCCAGGCTGGGTCTCACCAGGGCAGATTGGAGGGGCAGAATCACCTCCCTTGACCTGCTGGCCATGCTGCTTTGGATGCAGCCCAGGATACAGTTGGCTGCCTGGGCTGTGATCACACATTGCTGGCTCATGTCCAGCTTTTCATCCCCTAAGTCCTTCTCCTCAGGACTACTCTCAATCTCTTCATTCCACAGCCTGTACTGATTTCAGGGGTTGCAGGACCCATGTGCAGGACCTTGTATTTGGTCTTTTTGAACCTCTTGGTGTTCACACGGGCCCACTTCTCAAACTTCTCCAGGTCCCTCTGGATGGCATCCTGACCCTTTGGTGTGTCAACCACACCACTCAACTTGGTGTCATCTGCAAACTTGCTGAGGGTGCATCAAGGGATTTGACATCTACCTCCATGATGTGCAGTTGAGGCTGTGGCCCCCATCACCATTGTCAGTGGGACAGTCAGGTTTGGACATGTCTGTCATTCTTAACCATTAAACCAGTGTTGCTGTTGGGCATTTGCACTCTCCTTTGTGGGGAGTGCTCATTTATCCTTCACCACTACCAGCTGCAGCAGTGGAAGGCCTGGTTTTGCTTCTTGGCTCTCTTCCCAAATTTGAGACACCTCTCCCCCTGCCTACTTCACTTCCCCTGTTTGTACAGTGGTAATAATACTTTTGAATTCATTTGTGTTGACTGTTCAGGGTGTTGTAAGCAGACCGCATCCCATATGCTGGGACTTCTTCATGGAGATTGCATGTTCAGTTTTCCAAGGAACTGAGGAGTATGTCTGGAGTGTCATTGTTGCTACATCTTGAGGCTTTGACCCTACTGTCATGAGGGAGGCATAGCCCAGTATCCGAGAACTGCAGTAAAACATTATCCTTGGGGAGCTCAGTAAGGGATCTCCTCTGGTTGCTGCTAAAGGACCCTTAGAGGAGATCCCACCAGACTGAAATTCTGGAGTACAAAGAGAATCTGATGCAAGAGGTCAGGAGACACTCCAGCTTTTTCTGATTTCCTAATTTGAAGTTTTGCCCAGGGATGTTTCAGATTACTCATGTCGCCTAATATTTGGAAAGAAATATAGAGGCATTTATAGCAGCAGACATTTTCACCCCAGATGAATTCAGTGGGACCACAGTGCTGCCAGAACAAAGTCCTTCAGTGCCATCTGTATTGTACCATTGGCAGAGAAGGCTAAGAGCCTTTGGGCAACGGGAGGATGTAGGTTCAAAAGGGAACAGAGTGAATGTTTTCAGTTGTCTCATGTTGGGTAGGACACAGTGAAAGAAATAACTGGGCACATCAAAGGGGTTTTATCGTGGTGATGATGAGGGGTTCTCAATGCTGCTGCTTCTGGTGGTGGGACTAGAACTTCCAGGCTGGAGATAGAACATGGAGGAGTAATAGTGACTGTATTACACTATGGACATCCATGTGCTGTCATCAGGGTCCTGCTGTGGTCTTCTGTGGTACTTTTGCAGTTTTAATGCCCAAATTTGTGTCCTCCAATCCCCTGGGAAGGAACCCCTTGGTTCTGTTGCCCTCCTCTCTCACTGGTGATAACTGTTTTTCCCTTTCTCAGTCTCCAGGGCTGGCTGCCTGCAGCCCCATGGTGTCAGAGACATCTGGTGCATGTAGAAAGACATCTTGTCAGGGAGAGAGGACAAAAACAGATGTTTAAGACTCATAAAAGACCTGCTGATGCCTGATGGTGAGCCTTCATGAACTGCTGATTTGTATACATTTCTGCTTATATAAAGCAAATGCTTTCAATTGCCTGGTATTTTTAGTAGCCTGATCATTTGCATGGGAATAGAGTCTTGGTTGCTTAGGAAAATTTTATGTCCCAAGTCACTGCTTGCAGACTCCTAACCTTTTCCAGCACAAGAGGCTCAGCTACCTGGCACTTGGACACAGTGTCTTAGAGTGTCTTATTTTTTATTTTACCACTGAATTGCTAAATTCCAACTCATATCCAATGTAGCTGCAAAAAAATGAAAATTATTTTGGTATTTTCTTCCTTATTATTAAGTGCCTGCCTTGGTAAGATCATGTTTGCCTATTTTGAATGGACTTTTTTTCATATGGTTGGAAAATCAGTTATTTATAACTCCATGCACATTTGTATTTGAACAGTTGTATTCATCATGATCAGAATTAGTAATAACTAAGGATAAATAACATCTTAGTTCATTAAAGTAAACCAAAAAGTTTCACTAATTCAGTTTTTTGGTTTTTCTGACTTCCAATGTTTAAAATCAAAGTTTCATTACTCTAAGCAGCAAGATGAAAAACTGATGATGCCACTTGTAAGAGACCAGGCATATGTGTCTTACCAGAAACAGCAAAACATTTTCCACCTTACAACCTGAAATGTATTTGCATAAATTCTTGGATGAACACTCATCAGTGAGAAATACATCTGGGAAATTAGTCCTGAGTCCTCACACAGCATCAAAATGCTCCATGCTCATTTGGAAATGCATTTGTTAGAGGAAAGGTGGCCAGCTTTGCTATGAGCCTGAATTTTTTGCTTCCCTGTGGCTGTTAGAAAAGCCTTGTTGTAAACTGACTAGGACTGAGCTTCAGGCCAGTGCAAATTACCATGCACAGGGTGCTTTTTTTTTATTTTACTTCAGTGTTCCTGAACTCACCTTACTCTGACTTCCCAAAGTCATCCCCAACACCCTAGATTTTTACCTATATTTTATTTATGGTAAAAAAATTGAATAAGATGAAAATGGCTCAAATCTGGACTGCTCTGGTCGGATTTCTATTGTCACCCCAAAGCAGAGGGTATGCTGGTTGTTGCACTGTGCTGGCAGTGACTGCTGAAGAAGAACTCAAATAAAGCATGCTGCCTACTAAATGATCTTTGCAGAAGGTCACTGTCCTGTTACGCTCTGCCCTTCTTGCTGCAGTCCTGAAATGGCCATAAAGGAGGAGTGAGCATCTGGTTCAGTATCCAGCTTGCTTCCCCCAGGTGAAGAGCTGCAGCAGCTCTCACCTACCTGTGCTCCAGTCTCTGCCTGATGACAGGATGTTTGTCCTTGGGGATGAGGCAGAGGGTTATGACTTCAAGCAGAAAATAAGCTGCAATGTGCCTGGTGCTGTCAGCCAAGTACAAGCCCATTTCCAAGAGCTCTGGGGGTCAAAGTGGGAGACCCACTGCCTGGGCCTCTCTTTATTCTTCATGATATTGTAACAAGGCTTTTCAGACATAGGGTGGCATCTCTCCTCCTCAGAAAGGGACAGTCCCTGACATTGAAATCAGAGCAGTAGAGGCTTGCACAGCTTGTCCTGCAATGCTGGGAAAGGTCACTGACACTGAAGCAGGGCTCTGATTACCTCACAAACCATGAGGTCCATGTAGGATCAGACCATATCAGATGTTCTTCCAAGCCACAAAAAGTGACAGCAGGCTGCCTTCCCTTTCACCTCGGCAAAAGTTCTCAATTACTTTATTTGTTCTCAGACAGGGCTTTAGGTCCATCCAAGAGGCTGAAAAGCAAGTAAAGGGGGAGACGGGAGAAAAAGGACATCAAACTTCTGCAGCAGGCAATTCCCCCTTGCTGGCTGATGCTTTCTTTCCGTGACAGGGAAGGCAGCCGTGCCCTCTGGTGGCAGAAGAGGGGAGAAGTAAGTTTAAAACCTTCCCAGACCTGCAGTCCGAGGGCATCAAAGCAGGATCTGTACACCCTGAACCCTGACAAAATACTCCGCCTCCAGTTAGGTTTGTACTGCCCTTGAAGCTCAAGCAGCTCCCACATGCGGTGGTCTCCTCCACAGCAGTCAGGCTTTCCTCGCTGCAGGCTGAGGCTCTCCTGTCCTGGCCACTCCACTGTCCAGCCAGGATGGCAGGTTTTGGAGGAGTCCTTCAGCACCTCATTGAGAACATTCCTCTCAGCCCAGCTCAGCTGTTGCAGCTCCCAGGCGTGCAGCCAGGGTTAGAGCACTTCCAAACCAGCTCTGCTTCTCAGAGCTTTGAAACAAGCCCGTGGCATGGCACCGTTAGGAAGCTTTTAGCAGTCATGCTGGAAGATTAACTGGATTTGGATGCAGATTCATGTGTAAAGCAAGCAGAAGAGTTTCTCTGCTTGCAGGGAGAGCCCAGACCAGATGGATTTTAGTAACACCTGTGATTAGGGTGAGTGAGCTGTTTATTGAGCTGTGAAGCTTTTGTTTCCTACGTGTGATGTCTTTATGCTTCCAGAGCAATCTTCTGCACAGTGGCCACGGTGTTCTTGGCATTGATGGTACCCATCCCACATGGGACTGTGGTTTCACACCTTCCTCTCTTGCTTCTTTGGGTGTGAACTGGAAGTCACTAAAGAATGAGTTTCCTATGGGTACTTTTCACCTAAAGGAATGTTGCAAAGACACCATACGTGAGCTACCTCAGTGCAGCGTCTGCATGTTGCCTGAGGAACTGACCAATCCCTTCCATCATGCCAGAGGTGCAGCACTGCACAAGCACGAGCCACTGCTGCTCTATCCACTCTTCCTGATGGGACTTTGCAACCTGCATTTGGAGATCCTCTGTTTTCAGACTGCTTGAATCCTGAATGAAATGACATTTCTGCTCCTGGGCACGCAGAGCCTCCAGAAGACTCTTCATTCCTATTAGCTTTGCCACTGGAGGAGGTCAGCAGCACACTTTCTGCTGACAGGCCTTGTCTGATGAATGCTCTCCCCCTGCATCTTTCTTTGTACACCGCTGCGTGTGGACCACACAGGGTCATGCCAGGACCCAGTGAGGTTAGGGAGGGTGGTATGGGGAGTTAGGAAGGGATACTGAGATGGAATTAATCCCTGAGCATCACGTCCCAGGATCTTGTTTCCTCATCAGTACAATGGTACGTTATCAGTAGCTGTAGATAAATATACTAGACCTGCTGACTTTAAAAGGACTTTCCAAGTGAAAACTCCATGCAGTCTTCACCCTTCTGCCTCATCCTCAGCATTTCATCAGTATGGAGCAAGGACAGCTTTCATCACATGGGTCCTCTGTATCTTGGTTTTAATTTCCCACTCAAGAAAGGCCAGGGCTTGGTGCTTGGTGTAACTCTTGTTGATGCTGGAGGGACATGGAATATGTTCACAGATACCTGGAAAGGTTTGCACATCACAGTGGTTGCAAAGGTATCTCATCAAGTGGAACTGTCTGTGCTTGGATATTATAATTCAGTGGTTATTAGGAAGTTCTGTTGTGGAGAGCTCAGGAGAGCTTAGGTATGTGTATAGAAATCTCTGAAATAATTAAAACAGCTCGTGTGAGAAGACTGTGGTCAATCACTCCTAAAATTAATTGCCAGGGAAGTCTGGTGCAATAGTCTGTAGGCTGAGAGATGATTTCTCTAGCTCCATGCATAGCAGGCTGCTCAGTTCACTGAACCCAGTGGACACGGGAAGATTTGTTTCAAATGCTAAAATAATAGATTGAAACTTATTTATAGGTGTCCCACAAACAGGAACAGAGTGCACAATCACAGGCTTTTTATTTCTTCACAAAATGTGTGAAGAGCCTAAAACTGTTGGCTTATTATTTTAATTGTGGGGGTGGGGGTTCTGCTTATTTTTTGCTTTCAAGTGGGAATACAAAGCCTGAAGTTCCATTAACTTGGTAGAGGTTTTGCCAAAGCTTCAGCAGTGAAATAGGAATGTTGTCAGATCTGAACTGAAAGGCTAGAAAACTTATCTCTTCCCCTAATTGTTTGGGGTTTTCTTTGCCATTTGAGCTAAACTTTTTTAACATAAAACAAAAATTAACAGATTAATACTAATAGAAATTATTTTTCAATTGCAATCTGTGCTCAGTAGTGTATTCACTTTGTGATAATACTGCTCATTTTTCTTTTGCCCATAGAGAGTTCAAGAAAACAAACAAAAAAAAAACCCAGGAAATTCAGAATTCATCATGTAAGCAACTAGCAGGACAAAAGAAATAAATGTTATTTGGAAGAGGACTTTCATCTTTTTGCATGAGAAGCAAAAGCTCTTCTTGCCTTCAGGAAGCAAGTTTTAAGGATTCTGAATAACTAGAAAGGTATACTTTCAGCTACCATTCTACTCTTCAGTTTTGCATAGTTGTGGGGCTTTTTGTTTTGTTTTGTTTGTTTGTTTAGTTTGTTTGCTTTTGTGGTTGTTTTCTTGTTGGGGGAGGAATTCTATTTTTGTCACATGTACCCAGTATGTTAATCCCTTCAATTATTTATATATTTCATGATAGCTTTAGATTCAGACTTTTCCACCCAAATGCACATCTGGCCTATGTAGTGTCAACTTGCAAAGGGATTTTTCAGAACTAGATAATAAAATACTGCCTTGGTTCACCAGTCCCCACAGGATCATAGCAACAATGCAGTAGGAAACATATGGAAAGTCTGTGTCTCCTTGCAGCTGATGGGGAAACATGATTTTGTAGATACTCCTTTTTTATGCAGTGGAGGGCCACAGGCAGCAGTCTGCTGCTGGGAGGTTTTTCCTGCCTGAGAGGTAACATGGCTGATGGTTCTGATATCTTATAATTTGTTTACTTGTGATGCCTGCTTCAGCCAGAGAAAACCACCCCTTCTAGTGCCAGACCAGGCACTCATGGGCAGTGTGTTGTATGTGAGGCATTAGAACGTGGCTTAGTAAACAGTATCAGTTCTTTAGGGAAAGCTCCTGTAATTCCTGTATGTCCTGTAGACTATAGGCTCCTATAGGCTCCTGTATTTCATTGTGTCTGCATTACCTACACCCAGATGGCAAGAACAAAATGCAAAAGTCCTCATCTCAGGCAGGTTTACTTCCATGTTATTTAACCAGTGTTGCAATATTGTGTCATCTTCTTACTCTCAAAGAATATCCTTAATTTTTGAAAGAAGCTTCACGCTTTTTATCTGGCAATTTTCACCTGCAAAAAGGAAAAGATTAGACTGGAAACATCAGGTTCAGCCTTGTCCTGCTGTAAATTCCCTTTGTGGTCCTTAGGAAATTGTTTGCTCTTGCTGTGACTTAGCTGCTGATCTGTAACACAGCATATTGCTAAGCAGTCTCCTGGCGTGTCAGAACAAACCTGTATGTCTCACTTACTATAGCAATGAGACCCTGAGTTTGGACATATATTTTCATGGGCACGGTGCTAGACATCCAGAGCAGTTCTTGGTGGTCTGCAAAGCCCTGCACAGCCTCTGCTGCTGCCTTTCTGATCTCCCCTGGCCTCTTCTCACCCCCCTCTCTCACAGACGTGTGCAAGGCAGCCAGCTGCATTTGGTCATGTCATGTCCTGCAAGGGGAAGCTAGCCAGGGTCTGGCCAAGCTCTTGCTACCCAGTACATGCAGAACAGGATGGGACAAGAGAGAGGAGATGGCAGGGAATGACTGGTCTGGCTGGACATAGTCAGGCAGGCTTGTTTCTAAGGGTGAAATAACTCTTCTTGCAAGGCTCCCTTTTCAGTGTTAGCAGGAAGATGAGGAGTGATGTGCAATGCCTAGAGAACCCCACATGAAACCATCTCCATTACCCAGACTCCTTGGCTGTCGGGAAGGTAAAAGATGTGGCTGCTCTGCCAGTGTGAGTCTTAGCAGTACCAGTATGCTACCACCTTGTGTCTGCCTCTGCACTGGAGGGGTGGGCTTAGCAAACGTGAGGGATGAAGTGCATCAACAGATGGTGGTGAAGGAGGCTGCAAAAGGTCCACATCTCCAAAGCCTCATCATTAACAAATCTTCACGTCCCTGAGATGAGCAGTGCTCCCCAGGATGGCCGAAGCACTTCTTTTGTTTCAACAGCCTGCACTGACCTGGAGGGAAAAGAAAATTTGAAGGAAAAATAAATGGTTTTGGAGCTATTCCATATTTCAAACTTGTCAGCTCGCTTCGTCTCTTAAACAATCCCTCTGTTCACAAGGCTAGAATATTTCCCTTGGCCAGGAGGGAGCTGAGACACTTCAATTTGCAGCTATCACTTGGCATATGGTTTTGCTGTTGCATGCAGAAGAATGAACAAAATTAGTTTTGGGCTTCCAGAAGACCTCATGGCATCGCAGACAGGGATATTTATTATGCCTTCCCTGTGCTAAGTGAAACTGGCTGGCACGCACACAGCCCTGTGGTTTAGGTTTTAGGACAAGTTAGCTTTCTTTTAAATATGTTGCAAGAAAAAAAATCTGGTTATTATGTACAGCCTGCTGTCAGGAGTATGGTTTGTGCCCTTGGCTGACTGTACTGGGCAACCATTTGGTCAGAACCCTTGCAGAAGTGCACCAGTTTGGCCAGAGGCTTTGTCTTTACTAGTAAATCTAAACATCTGTAGAGCTTAATGGTTTGCATGCTCCATGGCCATGTTTAGGCCTGTGCCAACCAGCTCCAGCCCAGAAAAGGCCCAGGCACCGTCTGAGTGAGAGTTTGTGCAGAGATTTTTCACATGTATTTCTTCATGAATCAATTAACCCTGAGTCTGGTCTCAGTGTCTGTTCACATCAGACAGGTCTGAGATAAAGCCCAGGACTCATTTCTAAGGCTCTGAAGAACATATTGCATTAATATAGGTAGCACCTTTCCTGGTGTTTGACAGCATCTCTAGGTCTCTGGACATATCAGCAGGCAAGAGAGGTTTGGACACAGCCATGCTGTTTTGGTGGAGAATTTAGGTGACTTGACACGACTCCTGCCACTCAGCCCTTGGACCTCTCATCCTGCTTTATTAAGTAACATCAGTGCAACCAGTCATGGAGTGGATCATCACCTGGCTAGAGCAGTGGTGAGGACAACAGCTCCCAGGTAGTCATGCTACTGCCAGAGGCATAACCCTCCCATGCATGGAGGGATGGTGATGGCCTTTGTTCACCAACATGGGGGCAATGCTGAGGCCAATACAGGAGACTGATCTGCCTTCCATGCAACAGCTTTCAGCAAGTCTCATTTCACTCTGTAGTGCCATGCTGGCAACTTTTGTGATGGTTGCTAGAAGATACTTCTTTTCCATTTCCCATTTGTCCTCCCCAGTACAGATGCAAGTCTCCATGAACCAGACTCTGCACGGCCTGAACAAAGAGAAGTCTAAACAGGTGACATTTCAACACAAACAAAAGCTGCAGGACATTATAGATTAACATTCGCCCTGAAGGCAACAGGGAGAGTCTCAATGAGAAAAAGGGAAAAAAATGGGAAGATTCAGAAGATCAGGTTAAGAAAAACAACTTTACCCAGCTAGAAGACTTAAGCTGAGCAAGTCTGTAAGGGTGGCAGAGGGTTCATGAACACCAAGTGTTCTTGCTATCGACTGACCCCAGCTCACCTACACTCTGAGTAAGCAGTGCATTCTGGAGGAGAGGCTGGGGACAAGGAGCAGAGACACGTGCCACAGCCAGTAGCGTGCCAGCCCCAGTGCCAAAGTCAGGTGTCTCCAGCTGCAGTAGGAAGGGAGGCAGGAGGGGAGCTGGGGGTGAGCTGCTGCTGTGAGACAGCTCTCTCTTTCTCCTGACGCTGTCTTTTTCGGACTCAGTGTTGGTCAAATACGGCTGATGTTTGTTCCAGTCCCATCTCCTCTTCACAGAGCTTTCAGTAACAAATCCAGCTGTGGCAGCCTGATACTGCTTCAAAAAATTAGGCCTTAAAAGGCTTTGGGACCACTGCTGAAAGAAGAGTCCCACCTCAAAGAGTGGCACAAAGCTGCCAAGAAATGGGATGGGATTGCTACACATCCACAACACAGGGGCACATTTGCCATAGGTTTCCTCGACACAGAGCAGATGCAGCCAGCTTTCTGCTCCCTGCAGAAACCCCTAGCAGGGATTATGTCCTCTGGGCAGTTCAAAGACTCCTTGCCACCTATAACGGGCATTACTGGCTTCTCCTCTCACATCCTGCCCATGGCGTGGTCCAGTGGTCTCATCTTCAGCTGTGCAATAGAAACACAGATGCACGCAGCTTTGCCATGAGTTTCAAGGTTGTAACTACAACCACAATGTTATCCCCCTTGCCTCCAGCTGTTGCAGGCTGTCAGGATTAGATGTGGTGTCCTCTATAGGAGCATGGCACTCTGCCCATTCATACCTCCAGATGCCTCCTTAATCAAGCTAAGTATTGTCTTAAAACCTGGATGCCCCAAGACAGCTGTTATCCACCTGTTATTTCAGCAAGCTCTTGAAGAGCTGTTTTGTTTTCATTTTACAAGGACATCTATACCAATCTGCTCCTGGTAGGAGCCTTTGGAGATTTCAGTGCATAACATGAATTCCTCTCCTTCTGGGTACTTCTAGAGATAAAAAATGCCTCCTTCTTCAGGCATCTTTTGCCTTTTTTTGTTGTTTTTATTTTGTAGCTGGATGTTGGTTTCCTTTTTTGTTGAAATTTTCCTTACAATGAAAATGCTTTGTTCTGCTTAATGCCCACACTTCTTCCAACGCACCTCCTAAAGTCTTACAGTTTCTGTGAGAGTGACATCCATTGCAGATGGTGCCATCAGGTGAGAGACAAACACTCCTCTGTTATTCACTCGAGACAGAATAGATGCAGCAAATTCCCCACATGATCCTGTTTCCTTTGTGAAGGCAAAGGCAGATACAAGAGAACATCGCTTTGGGGACGCGCAGATGCTTCCCAGCAGATCAGGATAGTGTAGGTTGGCAGAACCTCTGTGGTACCCAGCCCCTGTTGCAGGAGCCACCTCCTGGAGCTCCTGCTCTGAAAGACAAGGGAGAGAACCCTGCCTGTCTCCTGGTGTAGACCTGCTGTCAACCCCTGTCCACATTCTTACACTCAGCCCTAGGTCAGAGGTACTTTCTGCAGCTCCAGCCAGTGTCTGCAATGCAGGTTCTGTGCAGCAACAGTTCTCCTGTCCTCCCGTGGCTGCTACAGCCCCACCAGTTTTTTGCAGTGTGCTGCTGGACATCCTGCCTCCACTCTGGACATGTTTTATCTCCTGTCAGGAGATTTCTACCCTTCTGCTCTACCTGCATGGAGGATAGAGAAATGTATTTGTTGGTAAACCAGCCTGTTTTCCTAGCCTGGAATAAGTAACTATCATTCCTAGAGTTATTGATGAGCACACATTTTATATCTTAATATAAAGCTAAGTAAAATAGTTCATGTAAGGTTTGCTATGCTCCTGCCAGAATCTACTGCAAGAACTCTCCATTTCCACCTACTAGATCCTCTCTAAGAATCTTTTATCAAGTATTCCCCCAGCTCCTGCAAGCTAGGGATGAGAGATGAATTTAAGCAAGCAAACAGTGTCACCTCACAAAAAAAGCCTTTGCTCTTGAATGGGTTTGGCTGTGCAGCAAGCCAGCCAACCTCCACAGCTCGCATACTTTTCAGATTGCTGCTTCCATTGGCTATCAAATGAATGTATGGAAGCAGGTGAGGTTGTCCCACATTTACACAGCTAGAAATGAAAGCATCTTGCTGGGGATTTTCAGATGACTAAAGTGGCTTTGTGTTTTCAGATCAGTCTTCCAGAGAGTGACAGGTACAGTGGAGAGAAGGCAAATTTCGTGCTGGGATGTCACTACACAAATCAAACAAACTCAGATTATAAGACCAAAGCAATAGAAAGGAGTTTGTGAAAGGGGAGAAAGGGGAAGTCATCTCTTTAGTCTGTGTACAGACTTTTGTTAACACGGTATCCAAGAGAAGTGCTGTTCTCCCCCTCCCTTTGCAGTGTCCTTTGCACAAAACCTGAAGGAAAAAATGCTTTGGCTCTGTCAGTATGGAAATTGCTGCTACTTTTGCTTAGCATCAGCTGCAGCAACACTGGGCACTCTGGATTTCTTGCCCCAGTTTGGTCCAGCCTCACTGCATGTCTTGGCTGTCTGGGTCTTTGATTCCCTGTTGGTACCAAAAGGGGACCTGTTCAGGTACCCACGATGATACAGAGTGATAGTAGATGAGCCTCCTGCTGTCATGGCCCTGCTATGAGCAAACTACTCAGTGGAAGAACAGGAGCTCATGGCAGAAGCATGGTAGCCCTTGTCTGCTGGACTGGGACTCCAGTTGCTGGAAACCCACTGCAGCCTTTGAATGCCACCTCCACCAAACTGTACCAGCTTTGCTGTCTCCTGAGGCATGATTTGGTCAGCAAGCACGCTTTGACCCATACAGGTTATGATGTTTTCCCAAAGAGAACACAGTTCTCTGGCCAAAAGGGTTTTCTTTTCTGTCCAGTGGAATCACAATTACACAAGGGCTTTTGCCAGCTTTGCTATTGGTCAGGGGTAGAGAGCGGGCTGAGGGTAAATGACACTCTTAGAGATAGGGCTTTGCCAGAAAAACTTTTAGTATGGCTTAGTCTTAACAGCTACTGTTCTGGTGAGGCATCTCTGGTTATTTTTAGTTTGCTCTTGCAATAGACAGGCCAGTACCTTTCTCAGGAATAATGTGAAATTTGCCAAGTTCAGAGTGCACATTTTAATTAACTCAGTGTTTGCTCTAAAGAAAATGATATAGCTGCACTTTCATTTGATAATTCAAGTAATACTCACTGGGTGTTCACTCCTGACCTGCAAGCCCTCATATTTAATACAAGCTGGGGGGTTGTGGGGGAAGAAAGGCATTTTTTGGCAAGGAAACTGCTGCCCTCAGGCTATTAATGCATCTTAATCTTGAACAGAAAATGAAATTACTTTGGGCAGGTGCCAAGCAATACAATGACTTTCCTCTGATTTCAGACAGTTCTTGAATAGCCTTTCCCACATGAATTAAGAGCCATACTCCCAGGGCTTTGTTCTGCTCTCACTTTACACCCATTTCATACCCCTCCCAAGGCAGTGTCCCAGCCGAGTTTCCCAGATTACCAAAAGGAAAGCAGACCTCATTGGTGCTGCTATTTATCATTTGTGTTATGGCTCAGGCCCCATATTCACTGTTGCTGACACTGGACTTCATGCCTGCAGAGACAGAGGACAAATTTTTTCTTCTGATTGTGATTTTGAACATAATTACCTCTAAACTGCATCATTTGCAGATCCCCTGATAGTGTTACTCAGAAAGAAATATGTCCAAACCTCTCCCTGCATGCAGAAGATGAGCTGCTCAAAGAAGCCAAATAGCATCCCCTTGTTGCTGATGTGTCCTGGTCTTAACTGTGGGGGCCTGTTTAGCTACCCTGATGCTGCAGTGCTGACAAAAGGGTCTGTCCCACTGTCTTCTGCTGCTCCCCTGGGGACTTCTGGCCACCTCTTATCCCCCCATGTGGACATGGAATGAGATGCTCTGGGGTGAGTTAGATCAGCTCACATGTTCGGCTGGAAATCACCCTGGGAAGTGTCTGTGGGGTGAGTGTCCTGGTCTGACTGGCTGCCCAGCCATGCAACAGTGGGGAGAGGTGCAGGAGCAGGATGGTTTCAGTTGCTGGCAACCCACATTTAAATGTCCTCCAGGTAGTAGTTGGTAAGATGTTGGCTCCCTCCTTGACATGAGCAGAAATATGGGCATTGCACAAGAGGGGAGCAGAAGGTGAGGGGAAGGAGCAGAGCAGATGGGGGATTTCTGGAAAGACAGCAGAAGAGGGGGGCAGGAGATGAACACTTTGTGGGTGGTAGGCACTGGTGAGGAACTCGGCACAAATGGACAGGAGACTAAGAGAGCTCAGAAGGAAGGGGCTGGAAGGGAGCAAAGCACAAATAGGGGGGTCTTGTGAGGAAAAAGAGCAAAGGAAGGTGTCCAGAGCATAGCAAAGTGTGAAGGGAGGGATGTGGCAGGGAACCTGGACCCGATCCTAACCCTGACTTGCTGACTCACCTCCCCAGCTGTCCCTGCTGCTCCCTGACACAGAGTGAACAAGGCTGGAGTGGAGAAGAGCTTGGATGGGTGCTCCTGAAGAGGGGGACCCCTAACTGGGGGGTGTCCACCAGGGCAGAGGGTGCAGCAGCAGAATGTTACCAGGGGCCTAGAAGGTAACAGCACATGTTTGGAAGCTTTTCAAAGTAAAAGTTTTCTGCACAAACAGAAATTACCCAGAAAAAAACAACCAACCAAATAAAAAAACAAAACCAAAACCAAACCAAACACAAAAAAAAAACCCTAAACCAAATCAAACAAACAAAAAAAAAAACCCTAAACCAAATCAAACAAACAAAAAAACCCCAAACTGGTCACAGTGAGACTGGTGGTGAGTGGGTAGCTGAACCCATAGGGAAAACTCTGCTTTCTCAGGCAGGAAGGGTTGCTGAAGGAGGTCTTAACAGGGTTAAACCAGAAAAGGACACAAAGAAAATTAGGAATGAAGAGCCATTTAGCATTTGAACAGAGGGGATTCAGAGATCACCTGCCTCATAAAATGAAGTGCCAAAGGCATTGCTGATAGAGGAGGAAAGAAGTGGAGGGCCTGAGCTACATCCAGTAATGAAAGTGAAGCATGTAGCAGAGGTACATCAGCAGCACATCAGTGCCATGCATCGAACTGTGCAAAGCAACAAGCAGACCTGTCTCCCAGGAGTCCAGGTGAGAGCTTGTCCTTTGAGCAGGTGCACTGCAGAGCACCTCTGAGGACAGCAATTCATCAGCAGTGACATTGCACTCTTCCTGACATGGCACAGAGCAGGGGAAAAGCAGCGAGGCATCTCTAATTCTGGTAAGGGGGCCTGAGAGGCATGCTGGTGACATTGGATCTTCTCATGGGGCAGCAGGCCAGCTGACACCCTGGGGCAGAGTAGAGGAAAAGCATAGCCCAAGCCACCCCAAGGACACCACTGCATGAATGGCAGAGTGCAGCAGGTATACATCAAGGAGTCCAAGATCTCCAGTTCTGTGCTACAGAAAGGCCAGCAAAACCAGTCCTGGGACTAAAAGCCTTCATGTCCTGAAATCTGATTAAAAAATCTCAATGCCTGCCTCACAGTAGAGAAAATCAAATGCTTTCCTGGATTTTGAAGGCATGGGATGGTGCAGCAAACACACACCTCATGAGCAATTTGTCAGGTTTCTGAGTACACTCTTGCCCTTCTAGGATTTTGGCTGCCAGCTCCAAATGAGCCGGCTAGTCAGAGATAGGGAGGAAAAAGGAGATGGAAGAAGCTTTTGTGGGCACAGCTCTGCTGAGACACTTTCATGGGGGGGTCCCTCCTTAGCCTGAGAACTGCTTTCCAGTCATGACTCTCTCACACTTAGCCCCTGCCTGAGCTGTGCTGTGGCTGTGTTCATGCCAGGCTGGTACCCTGCTGATGGGAACCCTGACCCTGCCTCTCTGTCTCGACTCCCTGGCTCATTACTTTGGGTGTTGCTGCTCCCAGCTATGGTTGCACTGCAGCCGCCAGGCTGGGGCAGGGGCACTTGTCCAGCAATGGAGCTGTGCTGAAGCAGCAGATGATGGATGGTTTCTTTTCTGCTGCAGAGGAATTGAATGGGCAGGGATCATTAAGGATGACATCCCAGGCTCCCTTGGGATTCCCTCGCCAGCATAACCCCTCCCTGCAAGAGAACAGTGGCTGCCTAAAATGATGAACCCAGCAGCACACGCACCGTGGCATTCACCACCAGCAAGATTCAGAAAGGACTGGGGAGCAGAGCCTGTGCCACAGCTAAAAACAATTGAGTCAGTCAAGGAAGCATTGGAATGATTTTGCACAATAATCCCAGGGAAAGAGAGAAACATCATTATAATCTATAGCTGCATAGAGTATTGAGTCACAAAGAAAGCAATAAGAGAAAACATTCCCCTTTACACACCCAAGATGAGATCACTTATCTGCTCTCTACAGCAAATACACTCCATGTACTAAATGCTCCATTTGGTCACTAGCAGTTCAGGCTGGGCTAAAAAAGCAGGATGTTGTAACTTTAAGAAGGCAGCATTTCAAGTGGCTGCCCATTAAAATACTGCCTATCCTAGAGATATACCCCCAAATTTTCAGGAAATAACACAAAGCTGGCGAGACTGGGAGTCACTTTGAGATGACATTATTACGTGTGACAGACCCAGAGAAAACCATGACAGTAAAAATGAACAGCATTACCTACATGCAGCAGAGAGTGCAGCCTAAAATTGAGTCACAGCAAAATGCAAATCCACGCAGAGGAACTTGATTATTTTGTCCATGCTGCAGAAAGAGGACACATCAGATTTGATTCAAAGTAGTAAAGCAAGCAGCTAGTGAACAGCTACTTCCCTCTGTAACCCTCAGTAACTGCACCAGGAATATTGGCATACCTATATCATAAATGCACAGCTTCTGAACTGGGGAAGGGTGTAAATCAGGAAGTCTAGGGAGGGGTAGTGGCAAAGAAACCCTGAACAAGACCTCAAAAGCAGTTGTTTTGAAATCAGGATAAATTGGCAAAAGCAAGGAAAATTCCTTGTCAGTTAAAGTAGTAGGAAGGAGTTCTGATCAACAGAAGCCAGTGCTGCAAAACTATATTCCTAGAAAAGCCCTTGTGTGCTCTTGTCTAGGTGTCAGAGTTTTCTCTGGCATGTACAACCACAGGCAAAATTGTTAGCGGTTCAAAGTCCCCTAGGAGATGTTCTTCACAAGCCTCACGATCCTGTACCACCAAACCATTAGCACATTATTCTAAAACTAGAAAGAATCCAATTGAAAGGGAAAATACAGTCAGGGGAAGGCAAGTTCTTCCAGCATATCTTCTTGAATTTTCTTACGGAATTGGAAAAAAAAAGAAAAAAGAGTTTGAGAGAGGAATCTGTAGTGAGAGTCCAACACTTAACAGTGTCTACAAATGTTATGAGACATAGTAAGAGAAGCAGACTGTGAGATTTGCTGGATTTTAAATAGAAGCAAAAAGAGCAGAGTGACCTGCACAACAATAACAAGTTCCCTTGGCTATCGCAGACTTTTGGAATAAGTAAAACATTGTCTGCAGAGAAAAGACTAAGGCTGAAAGGTAAGGAGAAACAGTGAGTCCTAGAAAAATGGATACAGGGGACCTAAGAAAAGATGGGTAAAGGGCATTTTGCTATAGTGCTTTATAAAAACAAAGTAAAATAAAACAATTTTTTTACGTGGTTCGAAAGCACAGGTGGAAGGAGATATCTATTGCTCAAACAGAAACAGTACTGCAAGAGATGAATTGAGGTTGTTACTGGCAGCAACTGACAGTTGATGCACTCAGTAGAAAACACCCCATAGCCTACTTATCCCAAATTATTGTTAGAAGGTAGGTTTTGTTTAGCTCTGCCATTAGCTAACAAATTTTTTGTGTCAAACCCTGCAAAGGCAATATTCACTATCAGTGATGCCTGCAGTTCTTCAAATAAAGACAGTGGAGTGGGATGGTTCAGGAGAAGTCCCTGGGATGTCAAATGCTGTCTGTTTATGAGTGTTGAATAAAGGGAAGTCATCCCTTCTCTTGATTTGCTCTCTTGCTTCTGCAGTTCAGTATACCTTTGACCCTACACAGCTGCTGAGGTGCACTTCTGAGCCTTGCTCAACTAGCAGTCCTCTGGGACCCTAAGGCCTTTTTCTGCAGAGGTGATTTCTGGGCAGCCAGCTGACAGCCTGCACTGGGAACAGGGGCTTTGCAAGCAGTACAAAACTTTGCATTTGTCAGTGTTGAACTTCATGAGGGATCTGCCAGCCCACTTCTCCAGCTTATTTAGGTCCTTGTGAATGGCAGCGCTGCCCTCCAGTGTACCCACCACTTCTCTAAGCCTGATGTCATCTGTGAACTCTAACACATTCTCTGACTCCTTTTCCTCCTACAGATAAGGATGGTAAATGGTATTCATCCCAGTATGACCTCCTGAAGAATGTTACTTCTAACTGGCTTCCTCTTAGACTTTGGCACTCTGACCTCTACACTTCCAGCTCACCTGTCCAGCCTGGTTTTCAGTCTCTTTGTAGTCCTCTCATCCAGTCCATACCACCCCGTGTTGGCCTCAAGGATACTATGGGCCAGTGTTGTAGTAATCCAACACTTCATTTTGGTGGTGGAGAAGTATGCATGCACCTAGACATCAGCCATCAAAGAGTTTTCCCATATCACACTTGGCCACATCTTCTCTGCTGGCAATAGACCAGCTGGACCAAAGCTCTCTGGAAAGTGGTAGGGTGGGACAGGGGGCCAGAACTTGCACATGGCAGTAAAACTGTCAGGGATTTATGGCAAGTGGCCAGAACCACAAGCTGTGCTATGCCAGCCACAGATGGGAAATGGAAATTTGTGACATTTTGCATGTCAGACCAAAATCTGAACAGATTTTCAAAAGTCATCTTTCTCTCCCTGACTTATGTACCCTGCCAAGTCTCATAGTCCTGCTCCATACTGAAGTATTGCGAGAAAAAGGAAAGTCACAAAAGGGTGGAGGAGGAGCTTTTAAATTTTATCTTGAGGAATGTGTCAGATTGCCAAGAGTTAGGAGTGTGAACTCGCTCTGTGAAATCAAAGGAACCAGGATCTACAGTTTTCAGCCAGGGCCCACTGGTTATTTCCAACAGTTAGCTGTAGGCCCTGAAGACTGGTCTTTGTGCTGATAGACTGGTCTTTGTGCTAACAGACTGGTCTTTGTGCTGATAAATCCAGACATGGTTTCCTGGGGGCTCTGATACGGTCAGTCAGAGATAAAAAGAAAAAAAAGGGATGGCTCCTTTCTCTCATCTGAACTTTTTGCTTCAGCTGTCTGAATTTCTACTCCCTTCTGGAATGGTTGGAAAAGACAAGCCTGCACTGTTAAACTACTCTTTTCCCAAGCCCCTTTTCAGAAAGCAAGGATGCTATTCCTGTAAGAACTTAAAAGGAAATACATGTCTGAGACAGAGAGCAAGAATGGAAAATTTCAGTACAAACGGTGAATGTTTGGCAGCTGGGAGCTGACAGGGTTTTGTAATATGCTGTAAGAGAGGGGTTGTCTTGTTGGCTCTACCAACAGTCAGATTTCTAGGGAGGTGAAAAAAAAATTTGTCTGTTGGAATGTGTTTTCTTTTGCAGCAAGTACTCCAAAAGGCTGTTACGATGGAGAAGTAGCAGGGATTTTTTTTTCAGATGGAGTCCAGTACGTTCCCAAAAATGTCTGTCCCATCCTCCTCTTCCTTGTCCCAGCCTTGGCCCAACTCTTTAGCCACAACTTTTTAATTCCTCTTGCTGTACTCAGCTTTCCCAGCTCCAGCCCACTTCCTTCTGCCTCTGTTTTACAGAGATCAGCCTTGCCAGCAGTGTGTAAAGGGAAACAAATGGCTTCAGCTTGTGTTTTCTGCACTCTGAAGGACTGTGAAGTGATGGGAATCTTTGGTGCAACGTTATCTGTCCATCAGGAAGGTCAGTTGATGTTAAGTATGTGGAGTAATGAACCATGAGATGTTAAAGGGAGCTGCATCTGAGGAGGAACACAATGTCTGTATCTCTATGTCATCACAGGAGTTGAAGGCCACTGAGATGCCCTGCACACCTCCTGCACACTAGGTGGGTGCAGAGGAACCAACCCTGATCCTCGTAGGTTTGGGTGAGGGCAGCAGCAGGAGTTTCTTCAGAGGGTGGACAAGTTTGCTTGTTTGATACCCACTGCAGGCCGGGAGCCTGTTATTTCTGTGCTCTTCTGATGCCTCTGCCAGTCGCCCAGAGAGCTTGGAGAAGGGAAGGCATTTACCTGCAGTGCAAAACAGACTGGCAAGGACCGGATGGGAACAAAAGGGGTTGTACTGGGACAGGTCTCCTGGGGCAGAAACAGGGAAAAGGCAGTGACTGTGGATGTCAAAGGAGGACCAGGGACATGTAGGGCAGGAACAGTAAGATCTGGACTTCTAGGGGAGATAAGACGTGGAGTGGAGAGACACAGCCAGAAGCAGCTGAGGTGGAGAGGCTGGTAAAAGAGATTGGCAGGAGGATGACTGGACAAGGAGCTGGAGGAGAGAAGCTGGGAGTGTGAGCTGGATATTTAGGGGAATGCTGGAGAGAAGAAGGAGCCTGAGGTTTAAAGCTGAAGGAGGGCAGATCCTTTGGGGGATTAATGGAGAAAGNCTCTGTACCTCCTCAGCAATGTGTTGTCAGAGGTGTCCTCCTGAAATGAAGGGGGGGCAGTTCCTAGCTCAGAGGAATGGCAGCATGGAAGGTGCTCTGCAAGCTGCTTTGAACGGGCTGTACCTCCAGGCTGTGCCTTATGGGGCTCAGTGGGATGGCTGGCTCTCCTGCATATGCACTGTGCAACCTGAAAGGACAGCAAGACCCCAACCCTGGATTTATTAATGTACATGGACCCACGGACCAGTTATTAAGACACTGAAATTTAAAGAAACACTTTTTTTCTTTTCTTTTTTTTTTTTTTTTTTAAAAAAAAAAATCAAATGTAGGTGGATAA
>VWZY01008830.1:345735-357662 GCA_013399075.1 Chloroceryle aenea
GAGTGTGAGCTGGATATTTAGGGGAATGCTGGAGAGAAGAAGGAGCCTGAGGTTTAAAGCTGAAGGAGGGCAGATCCTTTGGGGGATTAATGGAGAAAGGAACCAGGGAGTGATTCTGAGGAGCAGAGGCAGTGACCAGAAAGAATAGGGAACTGGGATGAGAAGACAGCCCTGGGTACAGGAAGGACCAGGGCTAAGTAGGAATGAAGGAATCAGACTGTGAAGATGGGGCTGGGTGACACTGTCACCAGGAGTGGCTGGGCTCTTGTCCACGCAGCACCAGCCCTCTGCACAGGCAGCATCCTCTCCTCCTGCTCGTCCATTTACAGAGCCTCCCTAGTGGTAAAGGCTTGGTGGGTGTCCATCTGATACCACAGCACATGGTTTTGTTGTTGTTGCTGTTGGGTTTCTTTGATTTATATTTTTTTTTACTTTACTTTTCTGGAAAATAGGGCAGATGAGAATCTTGCCAAGGTGAAATGCTTTGAATCATCAGGCCATGAGAGGGTATTTCAGACTGTCCCTTGCATTGCAGTAAAACCCCAAGTGACCCTCTCACATCCATTGTTCTTCAGGAGCTCTGTATGTGGCCCCTGCCAGCCCTTGTGCTGTCACCTCAACTAGGACACCCCCACTCCTCACTTCACTCCCCTTTTCTGTGGGCTGCTGTCTGTCTCCTCTGGGTGACAGACTCATCCTCTCCCTTGAACTGCCTGGGAGTGCTCGCTGTGTCTTCTCGGCAGGGCTGCTCGGAGCCAACCTGTACCTGCAGCGATTGCAGTATGCCCTCTGCTGTCTTGCTGGCTGAGTAGCCCGGCCGTTCCGAGATTTACAGAAGCTGAGCCTCTGCCCAGAAACAAAAGCACCTGAGACCCCCCCCTGCCTCTGTACCTCCTCAGCAATGTGTTGTCAGAGGTGTCCTCCTGAAATGAAGGGGGGGCAGTTCCTAGCTCAGAGGAATGGCAGCATGGAAGGTGCTCTGCAAGCTGCTTTGAACGGGCTGTACCTCCAGGCTGTGCCTTATGGGGCTCAGTGGGATGGCTGGCTCTCCTGCATATGCACTGTGCAACCTGAAAGGACANAAAGAAAAAGATCCCATGTAGGTGGATCATGTGTGACCTCGTTCTGTTAACATGCTCTTACTTCACTGGAGGACAGAGAAAACTTTGTAAAATGTTTTCCTTTTCATGGTTTTTACCACCTTTCCTGTCTTGGTAGTCTCTGATGCATCCCTCCAGATCTGAATTCTCCCAGTTTATCCACTTCAGATCTGGCATGGTTTTTCTCAAACATCACTATTTTCTTTTAGTTTTACCCTTTTTTTTCCCTATTGCTTGTTCTTGCTTCTCAGTTTCAAAAGCTGATATCTCTCCTTGGGCATCCTGTATCTCTCCTTAAACATGTGTGAACAGACAAATGATCTATCACCTTCTTACCAAAGTGTCTCATCTGCTCAGAACAGATTTCACTCAGGCAGTGCTTCTTGGCAGCTAAGGAAAAATCACCACTGCTTTGGGGAAAATGTCTGATCTTTGCTCTGAATGAATAATGCAACTAAGTTGGTTTTAATTTTGTTTACCTTACCATTGCAGTATTATGTTTTCAAGAAAAGAAAGAACAAGATATGACCCCCAAAAGGGAGAGTGATTCAGCTAGGTGAAGCAGTATACCATTAGTCTTAACTAAATTTGCCAGGTTTTCCTACTGTTGCTCAATCTGTGCTCAAAAAAAAAAAAAGAAGGAAAAAAAAGAAAAAGAGGGCTTTAACTAACCTTAGACCTGATCAGATCAAATGAACAGCAGCAGCAGTTGGCTCAAATGCATCTTTGCCCACTGTTAACAGAAGAAATGCAAGTCAGAGAGTTTGTAGAAAAGAATTAGTGTAGTTAGTTAAGCATTTGCAGAGTCAGCATTTTGGGTTATTTTTAGGTTTGTAGCAAGTTTACACTATTACTGCCCAAATACAAAACTATATAATGACCAAAACTCCTAATTTGGAGCCATAGCCTAAATTCAAGCTAATTCCTGGTACTGAGTAGACTGTAGTGTCAGAGTGTCCCACAGTGACTCAGGGCATCTGTGGCCAAGATTCACCCAAGTCCAGAAAACTTCTCAGATCAGTCAACAGCTCCATTTCAGATCACTGATCTCCTGCATAGGGACACCCCTGCAGGTGCTGAGGAACCCTCATGTCTGGGGACATAAAGAGGGGTTGAGGGTAAGTTTAGGGAGGACAAGGAAACCCTAAAGGGATGGTGGTGTGGCATTCAAACTGGTTCCCAGCGTGGTGGTGGAGTCTCCTTCTGCAGAGATTTCAAGATTTAGCTGAACAGAGGCACAGTCAGCCAAACAGGAGTTGGTGATGGCCCTTCTTCAGGTAGGATGCTGAGCTGCATGACCACTGATGTCCCTTCCAAGGCAGCATTTCTATAATTCTGCAGGACTGCCCAGATCCCTGTGAAGGTCCAGCCTGGCAGAGGTTCTCAGGTCATATCCACTTCACTTTGAGAGCCAGTTCAGCTCTGAAGACAGCTGCCAAGGAAGTAGTTTTCACCATCTAAGCAGGGGCTTGGAGCTTTTACCTGGAGTTGGCGAGACATGCTGCTAGGCTTAGGGTGGTGAAAAGGAAGAGATGAGGAATCTTCCAATGCTTTTGTTGAAATCGTGGGGCTTACAAGTAAGAATAAGCCAAACTCATCAAGCCAGTTGAAATGAGGTCTGATCCTGGAAACAGGGATGGTTATGCTTTTTGCTTCCCAAAAATAGCCTGATAAAATGCAAAATACAGCATGGGGAACAGCACACCTCTGCCCAAACTTCCTTGTCCTCGGGCAGCCCTTGCTCCAGGAGCAACAGAGCCCCACTTCTTCCCGGGTAGGGAGCTGACAGAGTCCTGGCAAATCTTCCTGCAGCAATAGAAGATGTGGTTGGGGGTGTCTGTTTTACATCTCTGCTGTAGCTTTATTTCAGTTCCTAGAGCTGAGTTGGCTTCAAGAGGCCTTAAATATGTGCTGTAGGGAATCTGATTTAAGCTGATTTAATTTCTGGATGGTTCCTACCTAGTGGCTGTTTAACTTTCTTGCAAACATGAAATAAGGCACTGCAGACTTTCCTTCTCAAGTCAGATGAGATCACAATGTCTGGAGAAACTTCAGCAGAAGACTCCAAGGACCAAGATGGCAAAGTTATGTGAGGATGCAGAAAGGGGCTTTCTGGGTTCTTCAGATGGTCCTTCCTGTCTTGGTGACCTCCTCTGCAGCTGAGCTTGATGGGACAGGGAGTCTACAGCGTGGAGCCTGATGCCATTCCAGCAGCTGGTTTCTGTTTGTATGAAGGGAGTTGCCTGAGTCTGTGCAGTAAGTAGGTGGTCCAGCTCCAAGTTCCATATATGTGGTTTCCCCCCAGCAAAGAATGATGCTTTGAGAGGGGGAAAGGGGAATCCAAACAGAAAGCCTCACTGGAGTTTTAATTCCCTTCCTCCAACCCCCTTTGGTAGTTCTCTACAGCAGGGGCAATTTACACAAAATATGAGCAGGTCTCAAGGGTGCAACACAAAGGCCCTTTGTGCTGTACGCTGCAGAGTTAATCATCAGTCACAGTTGTCTACCACCAGTCTCTATAGCCAATTCCACACAGTGTGATTATTATACCTCATCAAAGTTAATTTACCAAGCTGTTTTAACGGCTGTACAGTAGAGTGAGCCTCCTCCCACTACTAGCATCTCTTTCAGCTTCTCCCCTGCTGAGGATGCTTCAGGCTGGGTGGTCCCAGCAACACCCTGCAGCATTTTTCAGTCTTGTCAGCAGCCTGGAATAGGGTCCTTTCTTCTGAGCTCTTGGCTTCATTTCCCGGCCTAAGTTACAGGAGTCCTGTGGAAAATGATTTGGAGGACAAGAGGCAGCTCTGATAATGGGAAACGTCTGTGAAGGATTGGAACATTGGCTTGTAATCCCCAGACAGAACTGCCTCATTCAGAAAAACGGGTGCAAAAAAAAAAGCGTGCAGAACAAAGATCTTATTTCACTTCATGAAACGAACACATGATGTTTTCTCTGGAATGCCTCACTGACAAATGGGCCCAAATTTTCCAGGGACCGTGGCTTTTATTTAGGCTCAGACCAAGACCATAAATGGCTGAAAAATATGTAAATTCACAGCTTATGTTAATTTGTCATTTCCAGGCTCGACGCTAAGTCAGAGCCAGGCCATTGCCAGGTTTGCATTTCCTGTGGAGTGGGATGGTGGGAAAGGCCTCCAACGCCCCCGCCCCAGAGCTTCTGGACAGATTTTGTGTACATCGTGTACAGCTTTGCATGGGGACAGAGTTACAAAGGGTGGTTCCATCCAGACCTGCCTGCATCACCTGTCTGTGGAGCTTCTCCCACCAAACTGGGATAGGTTCCCACAGGAGCCAAAACCAGATGCTTTGTCTGGGGCAGATAACCTTATACTTTGTGATACGGAGATAGATGCAGGCTTGTGAAAGATTCTGGGGAGATTTTAGTCAAGCATTTTGGGCTCTACCAGAGCTATTGCTAAACAGCTGCACCTCTTGCTGTGGGAACTCATGGACACGGACATTCACAAGGAGTCAAAGGTTCAGATCCAGTGAACAAACTGTATTTCTAAAGGTGGGAGTGCTCTAAGGTTCAAGTCAATGAACTTATGAGTGTCGGTTTTCCATGTGGGCTTTGAGAAGGAGATACCACACTTTCACCATGAATCTGTCCCCCTCCCTCAGCCTCCCAGTGCTGGGCAGGCCCCTCTGAATATCTGCTGTTCAGCTGGAACCTGTCAGTCCCACTTTCCAAGCCCACTGATGGTCCTTTCATCCTTTCCTTTTACTCATGGCTTGTTTTGTTCACCTCTTCCAGTCTGTTGTTCTGCCAGAAAGGTGTCTCTCAACTCCTCTGCCTTGCTGTCTAATGTAGTTCAGTGGCCTCTGCAACACTGCACTGGCCAAAGCAGTGAGTACGATATCTGAGCTCACCTGCCCTGCTCCTCCAGTTTCCATTCTCCTGGAACGACTCATCCAGTTTGCAATCACAGCTTCTTACTCAGCCTCCTGTCAGTAACTTTCCCAATCCAAAAGCCTTCTCTCACACAGGTTGAAAGCAGTGACCTTTTTATCTGGATTGCTTTCGTTTACAGCTATATATATATATGTTTTGTTGTGGTTTTTTTTTTTCACATGTGAAAGGTTTGGCATGAATCCTGACCCACTAGGGCAGCAATTAAAGGGAAACATGTCCAAATATGGATGACTAAGGTCTGAAACGTTCTCCAGACTTAAAACCTAATGCAACAGCCTGATTTGCAGGTGCTCAGCAACTGCACTTGCCAGCCTCCAGTGGAGCTGAGGGTGTTTAGCATCTCCTAGGGGATGGTAGCTCTGGGTGAAGACAGGCCTTGCACCTCTGTATGAAAGAAAACTAAAACCCCTTGGTTTCCACTGCCTAGCTGAGGGCTGGGAGGGGAATATATGATTTCATAGCATTGCTAAGCAATGACAAGAGCTAGTCTCTAGGGTGACATATGTTTACTAACACATTGCACATTTTCTTGCTTAACAGCATGGTTTCTCATTTTATAGGAGTCCCTGAGCTAATGTTTGTGTCCTAGATCAGCTGTCCAAACTTACATTGCCAACTCCCAAGCTTTCTCATATAGACCACCAGAAGAGCCATCCTGAATTTGTCTGCTGAACATCACAACTGTCTGCAGTTAAATAAGACTGTGTGGACCTCTCCTTCTGGTCTCACATAGCCCTGGTGATTCACGAAGCTGCTGTTCCACACCTAGTCCCCACTAACCCAGGCACAACTCATGCAACTCAAAGACATTCAGGGCAGCAAAATTCCTGAATGGCTTCCATCAAGCATCCCAGGCTCTGCCAAGGGCTGGGACAAAGAGCTAAGTTTGTTTGAGTATGTTCTGTGCTAGCAGGTTGCCCATCCTTGGGAGATGAGAAATTACTCAGAGCGTGGGTGGGAAAACCAGGAATTTCTGTTCTCTGAACCATACGCTTGGCCTACACACTCAGGGAGAGATTTTCATATATAATGTATGGGTAGGCAGTAGATAGGTACAGGACATGAGTTTGAGACAAACTCTGACAGTCCTGTAACAGTGTTGAGAGCCAGGATCTGCTGTGGCAGATGGATTGGTGGTATCTTGAGGTGCACTCAGTTTTCATCATCACTCCACTGTGGACGGTTTATGCAGGTCAGGAGACAGAGCTGCTCTGCAGAGGATCACCTCAGAGGTCTCTGAGCTCCCAGCCTTCATAGATGGAGTTCATGGTGCTGAGGGACACAAAAGCCTCTACAGGAAAGCCACTCTCCCCATCTCCCCAGGCTCTTTAGCTTCATGTCCATGCCCTCCCTTCACAAAAAGGGGCTGACTCCACATATCGCAGCATCTCCTGTGATGCTCATATTAATCCAAGTATAACCCAGCCCTGTTGCCTCAGCTATGGGAGATCTGGATAGACCTTTCTCACCAGCTTCCTTAGTTTGAAGAAGCTGATTTCCCTGACCAGTCTTCCACCACCAGCAGACATTTTCTCAGTATGGTCTGAAGAATCCCCCTCCAGGGGCTTGCTCTTCCACAGCACCTCCTCTGCCCAGTGCTGGAACAACTCTTCAGCTTTGCTTCCAAGCAGAGGGGAGGAGAGAAGGGCACAGCTGAGAGAGTGTGGTAAGGGGTCTAATCAACAGGTCCCCTTGAAATGCCTTCTGACTCTTCTTGGGTCCCTCAGCCAAGACACAAGTGATGATCTTTGGTTGGTGAAAAGAGAGCACCTGCTTCTTTACAGCAGAATGGCAGGCACTGGCACACCACCAGGAAATGTTGCTGGATATGTCATTCAGATGTTAAACTTGCCCCTGCGTGACAGCAGCGATTGAGAGGTGAGACGAGTGAGTGGCATGTGGAACACTTGTGTTTTATTGCGATATAATTGATAGATTATAATGGCCTGTGCTTGAGCTCAAGACATCCTGGGTTGATTTCCTGCTACATTCATGAGCACAAACCACCTACTGTTTCAGCTAATGGACAAAGTGCTCTTAATTGTGTGAATCAGGATTTGCCGGTGGCGGACAACTGCTCACTCTGCAGCAACAGAGTGTTGGGGATGGGGTGCCTGGGCTCACTGCACGGAACATGGCAGAGCTGAGTACATCTTTATAGCTCAGTGACACAGATAGTCAAAGTAGATGAAATTTCACCCTGCCACAGAAGAGTCCTGGCTTTGACTCTATGCTCCTCCAGAAGTGGCCTTTGCAACTTCTCAGTCAATGCGTCTGCAAACCGAGGGAGATAATAGGGGAGGAGGTGGAAAGCAGTGATGATTGTTCCCTCACTTATGGAGGATAATGTCATATTTAACAGCATGTGCTGCAAAGTGTGTGTGACATTAGCAGGTGGCAAGTCAGGACTCCGCCTTGAAGTGTATCTCCCTGGCAGGATTTACCTGCATGCTGGTTTGTGAGGTAGCATTACACACTGGGAAATCCATCTTATGGATCATACGGGTCCATTCAGCTGCCTCTGTGATGGACAACTCCCCTTACCTTTGAAGCCAGTCCCAAGGCTTATTTTGCCAGCCTCCTGCAGACCTCTTTCTGAGGGGCTTTCTGGGATCAGACTCAGTTCCAACTAGTTGTGGCAGTACCACTTAAGCTAGGACTCAACAAAATAACTGAGGGTACAGATGTCTTGCTAGTGACTGCCTCATTTGGATGGAATAAGGTTCTTGCTTGTCTAAGCAGATAAACCACATCTCCTCTGCACCAGGGTGGGTGTGCCAGGCATTGCCTATCAGCCAGTCTGTGTGCCAGCCACATTCTACACGATGGTGGGGGCACATGTCTGGCAGCTGGGATAGCTCTCATTCCATTTGAGGGTGGAGGGTGGCCTTGTAGGTGCTGACAGGGGCCACAGGACTGCCTGGGACCCCTGTTTCCTTCCTGCCAGCTATTTCTCCTGGCGTGTGAGCCATGTTCATTGTGGGTAAGGAATCACAGTAATCGTGACAGAGCCGTATCCCCAGAGCACAGCTAATGAATTGATTTGTCAGCTCTGAGCTGTTTGGCCATGGCCTAGTAGTATCCTAGGGGAGTCTTTCAGGAGGTGGTCCCCATCTGCTTCTGGCTGATTAGGATTTCACTTGTGAGAGTGCTTTTAGTTTGAAGGCTTTAGCAAACTTATAGGAAATACAAGTTCCCTGGATAATTCAGGTTGGAAGGGACCTCAGGAAATCTCTAGTGTATCCTCCTGCTCCAAACAGGGCCTCTTCTACAGGCCAAACAAGCCCTGTGCCCTCAGCCTCTTCACAGAGGGCACGTGCAATTGCAGGGTCAAGAGCAGGAATGTTTCCCTTCCCTGTGCTGCATCATGGCCTGGCAGCAGCTGGAGTGAAATGGCACGAGGAACTTGCTGAGATAGAAGTAAGCCACACTATTCAGGATAGAGGGACTATTTCCACACTGAGATTTTGAGACAGATTTTTCTTTCTTGCACCATAAGTTGGATCTGAGCGCAGTTTGAGTCTACAAAAGGCTCATCAAGTTACCTTTGACTGGGCTGTGGCAAATGCAAAGTGGATATGGTTACACAGGCTGGACACGGCTGCAGTTCTGTGCCCACTCCTGGTGGGCATGGCTTACCTGGATTATCACACCTGGGTGCTGGGGCTGGATGAAGCCTGTGAGGACATGATGTCTTGGGAACTTGCCTTATGTTAGGAAACCTCACCTTGAATAAAGGATGCCAAGGGTAAAGCTTAAGGGCTAGGTTATCAAAGGAGAAAAAATTATAAGATCAAGGAAATGAAGCAAAAAACAAACCTAGAAGAATAGAAAAAACCCAGCTGTATTTAACAAAGTGCAGGCTGGAAGGTGACCAAAATACAGGAAAGTGGTATGGACATGAGAAATAACTGTGCTTCTAGGGGAGTCAGGACACATCTGGGGTTGATAAGGAGACAGCACTGCCACCTCAGGAAGACACCTGGAGAAGGTTGCTGCAGGCCTGAGTTCTCACCCAAAATGTTGAGGTGTCCATGTGATCCACGTGTGGCAGCCCTGGGGACACTCACACCAAGCTGTGGTCATCCTAGCATTTATTTGGGTCTGATGCCTGCACCTTTGTGGGTGTAACCCCACTCTAAGCTTCCCCCTCACTTTTTGCAGTCCTGGATTGTTTCTGCTACCAAGGGAAAGCCCAGGTGTCCCTTGGACCTTCCTCAGGCACCAGTGCAGGCCTGCAGTCTGGTCCATGGGGAGTCACTGCTCACATAGCTCAAGATGCCACCAGTGTCTCCAGTCCTGCATGAGCTGAGCCTTCTCAGCTACAACCTTAATGGATTTGCTATTCAAAAATAGTACCTTGCTTCCTAACTCCACCAAATAACGCTGCTGCAAATTCCTTACCCTTCAGTGGGGTAGATTATTGCCCTGTCACAAGGGTCACTTGCCAAACAACTTGGTTTCTTGAATTGTCACCCAAAATGCAGTGCAGGCTGGGTAGTCACTGACTTCAGGACAACCCCATCCCTTCGGGTTGATGCTTCGTATGGCAGGGGGGAAAGGAGGAGGTATGAAGGATGTGGGTGGTGAATGAGAGTGAGGTAATGTGGAGAGGGTGACATCATGGTATAGCCACAAGGAGCGGGTGAGGGCTTAAAAAGTAATTTATTGGCACATGTTTAGCCCTATTTCCCTCAGAAACGAGGCTTACACAGTCACTTTGGATGTATATTTGTGTGCATGCAGTAAAAGGGTGAGGCTACAGCTTCAGAGTAAACCTCATGAGACACCAGAGAGTTCAGGAGAGTGGTGCTGACAGTGCCTCAAGAATGGAGAGAGCTTCAGCTGGAGCTTGCACTTCATTAAACACAGGAGAATGTACCCACCCATGAAATGTACACTTGTGTGAGTCCGGGCTTTGTTTGCTCTGCTTCTCAGGCAACAGCTTGTTACTGAATTTTGGTTGCATGGCCACTTGGGCATCTATGTGTGTGTATCTCAAAATCTGTGATCCCATGTGTATAAGAAAATGTTTGTCCTAAAAGTACAACGACTGGAAAGCGAGCATCAGCAGAAATTAAATACTGACGTATGCAATAGCATAACATCTTCCCTGTAGAGCAATGATTCCCAATTTTTTTGGCCCACCAGAGCATTACAACCTTCAAAATTTCAGGCAAGCATCATTCACCCTTATAATGAAGCTTTTAGCTGAAAGCATTTTTATGATACTATTTTGGTTGTGTAGCCAGAAATGATGAATTACCAGATCCATTATGGCCACAGCTTGAAACCACAACTGCAAATGCCTTTGCTTTCCCCTTATTCTAATGCTTCTGATTCAAGGTCCCTGCTACGGGTCCATCATGAAAGAGCAAAGATTCCCAGCAGATTTATTTCTTCTGCACTCAGGTCGTACAAACTGCTCCTTTGCAGTTTACAGCTTTTAATGGTGAAAGTTTGGAATTCAAGCGAACAGTTTGTCAGATACTGTGTGTTTGGTTGTAAAATACATGCTGAAACCCATGCTCATGGTGACCTACATAATCCGGAATAGCGGCAAGTAACTCCATGAGGTGAGTGCCCATGGTATCAGGGAGGGAACATGGGAGCCAGGAGACCTCTGCTAGTGCTCTTTATTCTCAAGAGTAGTATGAGGCACTTTCACCTTTTGGAAACAGAGATTGTCCTAGTGCAGGGCAGGGTGTCAGGAGGCCAGAATTGGATGAATCTCTTAAAACATATTTATCATTTGCCACTCATTTTTTACTTAACACTTGCATCTGGGTGACTCAGGGTGAGCCTGAGCCCGTGATGCTTCTGCAAACTAGAAGCTGGCTGAATTCAGCCATAGTTCTGCCTGTGCTCTGTCATGGGGCAAGGCAATCAATGGCCCCAAAACAAAGAGGTACATTGTGAAAGGTGAGGGCTTTTTGAAACAAAAAAACACCCAAACAAAAAAGGACTACAAAAACCACATCGCTCAGCAGTGAAATAATCCAACAACTCTTCAGGATAGATTTATAGGCTAGTACCACTCACAGACAGAAGGAGAATTTGCTGGGGAGGATGCTTTATAAATCCAAAATTAGCAACAGTAGTCCTAAAAACAAAATAGAGTGAGGAAGGAGAGCCTGAGGAAGCATAGAAAAATGTCACAGCTGCCATGAACAGACTGGATGTGGACTGATCTAGGCTAACTCTGTTCCCTAGAGTTTTTATCTTCCAGCAGGATGCTGGAATAAACTTTGGTCTTGGTGAACAGCGAGCGGACACATGCCAGCACCTCCCATGGCACCTACCTGTGTGGACAGCACAGAATAAAGCGGGGCAAGAAGATAGACGGCTTACGGGCACGCTTGGTCGAAATGGTATTTCAAAGCCTCCAGTGTCATTTTTGCTTACAACCAACTTCAAAACGCGAGGAAAAACCCTTGACAACTGGTGTCATTGTGTTGCTTGCTGTAACAGAGATTTCTGTATGTGCCCAGGACAATCGGTCTCTTTGCATTGTCAGATCCTGCCTTCTAGCTACTGGAGGCTTCTGAAATTCCAAGATGAGGAGATTAAACAAGAAGATCACAGGTATTTATATAAAATTAATACCACCAGGCATTTCAGGTGGGGCTTGGGCCCCCTGTTACTTACACGGCCCCCCGGCTGCCTGTTCCACTACCTAATGCCTTTTGCATCCTAACACATACAGGCTTAAACACTTCTTTTTAAACCGGCCTGCATCCTGACACGAATGGCACCTGTAGCCGTGGCCAGGATTTCAGCGTGGCCCCGGGGCTGGAGAACGGTGGCCGTGGGTTTCCACAGCACCCTGCCTGCTGAGAAGACACCGCGTGCCTCAGTTTCCCCTTTTTCTGTGACAATGCGGGGGGTGGCTG
>VWZY01008830.1:358204-371416 GCA_013399075.1 Chloroceryle aenea
TTTCTCCCTACATATTTCCCCCAGATGGCGAGACCCACCCTAGAGCATCGCAGTTTGGCTCCGCACAATAAATAAATAAATAATTCTATAAACACAATTTGGTTTCCTACAAACGGCTCTTTTCTTTTTTTTTTTTTTTTTTCCTGCCTCCCACCCGTGCATCGCACTGCCCGGGTTATGGCAGAGAGGGGGTTTTTTAGAGTGTTGCTGTTGCTCTGTCCCCGTAAGCAGAGCTTTCTGGCAAACTCCCCACAACTACCAGTCACTTGCTGAAAGGATGAACGATGCAAATGCTGGGGCGTGTGAGGAGCAGAGGTGAGACAGGGTGGTTTGGAGCCGACACTATTGGACTTGGAGGTCTCTTCCAACGTTAATTGTGTGATTCTGCTGTAGCTCTAGTCATGACTGCCGAGGGGACCAGGTCTGAGCTGTAGTATGGACTAGCATCTCACATCTGCCTGTACGTGATAACATTGTAATTCACATTCTTCCCAGGGCGTGACATACTTCTGTAGTCAGCATTTCCATGCCTCCTCTCCAATACTGTCTTGAAAAAGCCCTATCGATTTTATTAATTTTCTTAGGCACCCTAAATAAACCTCACCCAGTTCTGGTCAATATACAGCTAAACCTCTGTAGGGAGAAAGTGCCCAGCAATGCATCCATAAGGCAAATGACAGTAACAGCTGAATAGTGATGGCACTGGTCTGAGTAAAGCCTCTTGGAGGTAGTAACCCAGAGCAACATAGCCAAGATGCATTTGGCCCTTGATTTCTGATTTCACCAGTGCTGCTAACATTATGTTAATGGTCAAAGTGCTAAATCCTGCTTTTTGCCAAATGTACTCTAATTTGGAGTACTTGGATGGCTTCCCAGTTGTAAGTGCTGTCATGTCTCTGTGCCTCATCTGCAGACTGAAAGTAAGAAAAATGTACAGCGTCATGTTTAAAACTTGGGTTTAAAGGCCAGTTCGTGCTTGAGTGGAGAAATGAAATTGATTTGACTTTTTTCAGGGATAATAGTCCCGGTGTCAAACCAGTGAACATTACGATTCGATTCCAGTCTAAGTTCAGCAAAACTTGAGAGTGATGACTGAGGCTTGGGTCTGATTTCAGGGAAAATTGATACCTCGGCCAGCTTTTGTTTTGGGGTTCACTTTGGTTGCTTGTCGCTGGTAGCTGCCGAGTGGCAAACATCAGTTCAGTCATGGGAAGTATCCTACTCTCTGGGATATCCAGACCTTCTCATTTTCTAGGGAGTGGGCTATGCTTGAAGGTTAGCTGTTTGCAATTCCAAGACAGCTTTGACTGTTGCCCCCTTCTCGGTGTTTCTTATTACCACTCTCTGGTATCACTGGCACTGGGTAAGATTAGTATGGTGTTTTCCTCTGTGGTTTTCCCTCTTCCAGATTTTGGAAGTGATAACCTCTTAATTTCTTCTGCTTCTGCTGCAGTTCTCTCTTTGTGCCTTTCAGTCTGTTCGGAATATTAACACCAAGCCATAAGCTTCTAATCCTTTTGTCAGCAAAACTCTATCTGAACGGCACTGAGGTTTTTGTACAACACTCATTTCTACAACATTGTTAGGTACGTAATTAGAGTCTTGAAAGAAAGAAAGAAAGAAATTGCTTCAGTAAATGTTCCTGGCATGACTTTGTGCAGACTGGAAAATCTGAGACGTGCCAAAACTTGGGAGCTTTTCTTGGCCCAGTTCAGTAATAGTCACAAGAGCAATAGACGGTGAACTGTACTCCTCGGATGGAAGCCAGCCACCAGCTTCAGACAGCCCTCTTTATCTCTTCCTTCCTGGGTCACTTTCTCAATGAGGTGCCCATTACTTGTATTACCAGGGACGCTACAGAGGTGGAAGCTGCTTGTGTTCTCAGCTGGGGCTTTCCAAAGCAGATGGAGTGTTTTTTGGGAAGTATCCATTGCAATAGAGGAAAAGGGAGAGGCTCGAAATGTCTGAAGAATGTATTAAAAGTTAATCAGTTGTTCATAGCCTGCTGGAGTAAGTTACTTAATTAACATTGGAAAGGAGTCCAGTTGCTATTTGGCTGTGTCTGTGAGGTCTGAAAGGTGGCAAGCAGGAGCACTTCTACTGGTGGTGCCGCTGTAATTATACCAGCACCATTAGATGTCCCTCCAGAATGCTTATCTCTAAAGAAGGGTGTTTGTTTGTTTTTCATTCTGGCTTAAATCTGATTCAGAATCATCAAGACTTATTTTCACTATGCTTTACTAGATGTTGGGGAAGAGGCTTATGCCAGCCTCAATGTGCTGGTGCAGGCTGTGGACAGAAGTCCTTTCCTGAATCCAGCTTTGTCAAGAGGAGAGGTCACCGCCCTGGCCTGCCCTCTGCTCCTTGCCAGTTTTCTGTCCATTCAGATTAATCTCTGGGACCTGTTCTCCTGAACTATCCTTAACCCTTTTCTGGCCAAATGAGCAAGCCTTTGGAAAGGCTGGTCGCGTGTTGGGTAAGAAGGGCTTGAAGCTCTCCTGGGGAGGAGATCTACTGACAGATCCAAGGGGGCTGTAAGCCCCAAGCCACACAGAGATGACAAGCACCTGGAGGCAGATTTATAACCTTTTCTAACAGCACAGTGTCTGCAGCGTGTACATCTATTGTAACCCGGGGATTATTTTTTTCCCCTCCACCTCTTTTTCACTGATTTTAATTTTTCCATGTAAAAAGCCAAAAGGGATTTTACAGGGGAGGAAAAATACAAAGGCTTTGGCTAAGTTCAGTTTGCTTAACTCACCTGAGCACTTCCTCTCATTCTGACTTAACTGCTTTTGCACACTCAACCCCTTCCAAGAGCTGTGCCCCTTTTGCCAGCTGAGTGCTCTTGTGCCCTGTGGGAGATGGAGCTGGGAGTTCAGCTGGTCTTTGTGAAGACTGGTGTACTTCCTCCCACTGGGCTGTTCATGCAGTCTGGCCAGCATCAGCAGCTTGCTTTGGTTATACTTTTCCCACATTTTTGCAAGGGTGAAAACTAAAAAATGCTGTCTTAAGTGAAATTGAATAAATGAAAGTTGAGGTCTTGGTGTAATTGTGCAGCTGTATTTGGCCTTGAAGCCATTATTTTAAGAAGGGCCTTTGAAATTTAGGGATAAGAGAATTTCTGGAGAGTTCATCCTGCTCTTGCTGATATTTTTCCATGGCAGTGGAGAGAAAAGACACTGTGGTGCCAGTCATGTGAGTAACTAGAGCTGGTTTTGATATGGACAGGCTTTGTGCAATAAAACCCAGCAGCCACATGTAACCCACTAATGTAAATGTAAACTAGCTTCTAGTAATGTAAACTAGCTTCCCAGGTCTAGTCTAGCAGAAACATCCTCAGTCCTCTCTCCTCGAGCTGGTTTTAGAGCAACAGGCATCTTTCTCCTTGAGAATCTGCCCTTGAGTGCCAGCCCAGGCGTTACTGCAGTTGTGCCTCAAGGCAGTAAGTGTATTTTAAATGGGGCAGAAGGGAAAAAGCAATTCTCTCCTGGGTGCAAAGCAAAGGCTCCTCTGTGCAAAGCCTGGGTTTTAAGGTGTGTGCTGTGCTGTCGGGCAGCTGCTATGCTGTGGATGGTCCCAGGGATCAGAGGCTGGGAGATGAACCAAGTGGTTCTGTCTGAGGCACCTCGTGTCATGCTGCAGTCGCTGGCCAAATGCCCCCTGTATGATATTTAAACAACCTCCCCAGCACAAGCTCTGAAGCAGAAGCGATGTCACGTAGCACTTAGGTGTGTGTAGCATCCTGACGCTGCTTCTCATGGAGCTGCTGTCAGATCCAAGCTGCTTTGTGTGAATGTGCTGGAGCCGAGTGAACGACTTTATCTGCCAGAGTGCAAATTCCTTGCCGGTAATTAACAGGGGGCTGCTGCTGGGGGCTGCCTGGGAGGCAGCTCTGCTCCCAGCACAGGAGGAAAGGACTGGCTGAGAGTCTCCTGTTGCATTTTCCAGCTGCTGTTATTGGTACAGCTGCTTACCCATCAGGAGGCACCAGGGCACCTTTGATCTTTCTTGGGTGGTGTTACATGAGCTGAGGAATGTTCCTCTTTGTACAGAAGAGAGTTTGTCGCAAATCCCAGCCAGATGTGTCTTTCCAGGCTCACAAGACTCCTATTAACCAGACTGTGTTTTTGCCACATACCTTGTGAGCTAGGTAAGATTTGTTCCCAGAACTGTATTATTTAGCTGAGTTGCATCTATTTTTGCAAGGGGGTCAGCTTCTGTTGTACTCTACAGCAGCTAATCCGTGAATAACAAGCGTTTCTTCAGAGAGGCTCATCACTCACAGCTTTGTCTCTGAGTTTAGCAGAAGAAAAGAGCAGAGTGCTGTACGCCGTGAAGTGTACTCCTTCCAGTGCTGCCCCTGGTTGGCAGCCATGGGGTTATTATGCACATCTCGACTTGCCCAGGGGTAGTAGGATTCACCACAGTTGGCGAACCAAGTTAGATGTGAGCTGGTTAGAGCAGGGGCTTATGTAGTCTTGAGTACCGTGCTCTGATTGCAATTCCTAGGCACTGCAACAGTACATAAACACATGGCAGATAAGCAGACCTGGAGGCTTCAGTGTTCTGCCAAAGTACAGATACCTGTAGCATAAGAACTGACTGCATGGTATTTTCTTACTACTTGATCTCAAGTGTGCTCCAGTTCTGATCTGGGCTGAAGACACCAGCCAGCAGTAATGATAGGCTATGTCCCTTCTCTGCCATGCAAACCAGCTGCCCAGAAGTGAAGTTCATCTAAGTTCCTGTGAAATCTTACTACCTCTCTCCCTCATTATACTGTACCTCTTGATTTTGACATTGGGTCTGTCTGTGGTTCCCTGGGGCAGTGGATGAAATGTAGGCTGCCTGTGAGAGAGGATGAAGAAAAACAAGCTTGTGTATGTGGATTTTCTTCAGACACTTGCACCTTGTCTGGAGTAAATCAAGGGGTCCATAACCTGGAAACAATTTGGAGGCTCCTCTTGGACCAGCACAATTGGAAAGAACAAAGGCTTTGGGGTGGATGACTGGGGAGGGATTTGGTGTCTCATTAGCTCAGCTGTAGGTGGATCCCACATTTCCACTGTTTGACATCTAAGCAAGTATTTTGGCAGAAGAAACTAAACGCTGCTTGAACACTGGAATCTGCTTTTTGTCTCGCTGGGGTGAGAGTGCCACTTCTCCTGTGATTCTGAGGAAAATACCCAATGCACCAGGAAAACCAGGAGGTTGAGAGGAAATACTTGTTAGAACCTATCTCATTCCTCTCTGCATGGGCATTGCAAGACAGGTGACTGTACAGCTTCCCCTGGTGACTGTACAGCTTCCCTTGGCTGTACCTTGTCAACTGCTGTCCCAAACATGGACCTCTAAATACTGTACATTACAGTAACCAGCTTTTCTGGTTATTCCTCCTTCTTTATCCTTCTCTCATTTCATTCTGCAGCCCAGTTACACAGCATAAAAACTGTAAGCATATGAATTTGGGTTTATTTTTCTCTTGATTGTATCTCTGTCAAGGGCCTTGCAATGCAAAGAGCAGCAAATCAGCTTGCAGGAGGAATGAAGAGAAACAGATAAAAACACCAAGGCAAAGCAGATGGGTTTCTTTGGTAGGAGGAGAGGATTTGCACACCTTCTGCTCCAAGCATAGAAGGACCAGTTGTACAGCTACTTGTCACCCACTGCTGGTTGTTCCTAGCCAGTACATGTTCCTTCTGATCCCATCCCTGTTCCTCACTCAGTCCTGAGATGGGATCAAGAGGCTTTGGGAATATGGATGCTAGTGGAGCTTTCCATGCTTAATCATCTTTTTTCCCACAACGGATATTTTCAAGAAATAATGATAGCTTAAAGGATTGTCTGTAGCCAGAAACAACTTCTTTATCTGTGAGGAGACCTGGGGAGGTAGTGGAAGGACTTATTGCAGAGGTACCTGTGTCAGGAGTAAGACTCAAGCCTAAAACAGTCTCTCAAGTCTTCCAAGTCAAGGGAGAGGAGAAGAAGAGAAGAGGATGTTAAAATATTATTTATGAGGGAAGCAAGAGTGGGGTGACAGGAATGGGCTGGCAAAGGTACCTGCCTCTGATGGAAAGATGTACTGGTGAACCCCATCCTAACACAGGAGGCTGTGGGCTAGGTGTGCCTTCTCCCATCAGAAACGCTGCCCTTGGCTGCTCTTTCTTCATTACTTTGCTGCCAGGGCAAGACATTTTGGGAGTTGAGTGTCAGAGGCACAGAACAAGGAGTTTCTGTCCATCCACCGGGATGGATGGAAGAGAGAGCGTTCAGCAGGCCCTGGCCAGTTGCCAGGTTAGCCTCCAGCGCCGTCCTGTCCAGGGATGGTTTTGACAGCAGAGTCTGTTGCTGTTTTCCCAAGGATGAATCGATCTGGAGGGCTGTGCCTGGGGGGAGGCCCCCTCCGTGCTACAGCGGCCCCTGCCATTTCTTCGCTGGTAATTGTAGCCTGAAGCCAAGAGCTTTCCTTCTGCATGATGTAACTCTTTGCATATGTACTCCTTGCTGCTCTGGGACTTTCTTTCCCCTCCTGTGTTTTTGGCCACTTTTTCGTGTTTATGTTAGAGGAAACTTAAGTATGAGGGATTGGAATTGTTGTCTCGTTTCCTATATGTAGGAGGAAGCTATTTCCTTGGGGAATTTTTGCTATGTCTGGATCATTTTGTTGCCTGGGTGAGTAAAATTCCTCAGGGATAACTTAAGGGGTTGTGACCCAGCCCTGGTCTGCAGCTCTCACATTCAAACCCAGGGCTCTGAAAGATTAAGGTGGCAAGGGACCAAGCATTCACGTCGAAGGCATTGCCTTCAACTTGGCAGAAAAGCTGCTGTATTCCTGTCTGAGGACAGCGTGTTTGCTCCACGTGATGCAAGCTCTGGGGTATTCCAGCCTCGAGATGACGAATGCCACATGAGTAGTATTGGCCTAATCTTCTTCAGGCGCTGCTGCCCTCCTCCAGCTGCCCTGTGGACGGACAACAAAAAAGTCTGTTTGTAACAGAGGTTTCATTTCTCATGGAGCTTCATTTCTTATGTCTTTAGAACTGCAGCCCAGCACCACTGGTAGAGGATAATGTGCAAGGGTAGGGAGTAAGGTAAAGAGGGAGTACTTTTGTGTTGTCTGGGGCTTGTTTGTGGGTTTTTTTTGTGGTTTTTGGTTGGTTTGTTTCTGTTTTGTTTGTAAACTGCCTGATTTATACCCAGTATGATGTGCTTCAGGGTCGGGGCTGCGGTGCGGGCGGTGGAAAACATCGGTGGCTGCTCACAGTGCCTCCCTGGTCACATTAGCTGCCAAGCTGGAGCTGGGACGGTGTGACCAGCCCTGCCTAGCTGAAAGGAGCACTTTCAGGAGGGTCAGAGGCACATCCTCAGGTCTTTCTTCACCTGAGAAGTGTACGTGGGAAGACATGCGTGCACTCGCAGGATGATTCCCTGCTGCCTGTGCATTTCACCAGGCTTTTCAGAGGGGCTGGTGACAAACATGGTAATGTTTTTTTGAGATCATTCAGAGCATCCCCCTTTAGAAAAACAGGACTGTTTCTTCTGCAAGGTATGGCTGTGTGCCCTGGGATTAGCAGTAGCTGCTTGTACAAACCATAGCTATTACTGTCTTGTCAAATCCAGTTTTACACACCCAAGATAAGCGATGCCCCCTTCCTGTTCTGTGAAAAATGATACCATGCTCTGGAGTGTCTCAAAGTCAGAGGGTTTATCTTTGTGGTCCTATTCTATGAGAAAGTAGACCATTAATCTTTTTTTTCTTTCCCAGTGGTCCTAATTACACCCCCATGTTCAGTGATAATCGGTGCCTCCCCCATGCAATTATCTCCACCTTGTACACGTAGCTGGTTTATGGTGCCCCTCAGCTCCGTGCTTAGCCCACCTCTTTTAATCTTGTAGCTCCCTTCCTCCTCTCAAAGCATAACGTTTTTCCCTGTCTGTCTAAAGAAGCAGATCATTTCTGTGATCTTAGTCTCTGTTTGTTGGTACCTTTAAAACTCCTCAAATAACTTTTAAACCCAGCAGTCACTTTCAGCTATGTTTAGCAAATTTATATTCATTTCCTACAAGATACCAGGTTCCTCTAAGTGTTGTGAAAATAGACACTGTGGTACAGTCGTTACTGCCCTACCTCAGGGAAAAGCTCCAGCTAGAGATCAGATTTTACTACAGACCAGAGAAGCATTTTATGAGTATTCCTCTTTGATCGTAGTTTGTAGCCACCAAATGTGATCAGCCTCAAGAAAAGAATCTGTGGGAAGCGGCTTGTGGAACAGTTGCTTGTTGCTCAGCTTTGCACTTTATGGTTTGTCCTGCCCTCTTTGGCACTCAGAGCTGCATGCAGTCCCCCAGGAAGGTGTTGTGGAGGAAACTGAGCCAAAGCAGGGTCACAACAGATGGTTTGTTACACCTTTTGTGCCCATGCACACACACAGAGCCACCTTACTCAGCCTGGTTATGGAGTAACTTGCTGGTAACTCCTGCAACCCAACCCTGGGATGAAGAGGGTGGAGGAGAATGCAGCAAAATTTCCAGTCCATGTGAATTATTTGGGGGTTTTGGATCCTACTGGATGAGTGGTGGATCTCTCTGTGGTTTACAAATACCCTGAAACCACATGGTGTCAAGCCCAGAAGAGGCAGGGGGACATTAATACATCCTCACAAATCACTGCCAAGCTCTTCTGCAGTACAGCGGCACATGTCCAGGTGCTGGGGTGAGTTAGGCCATCCTGGCTGCAGATGCAAGGTCAACAGTAAACCAGCATTAAACAAGAGATGACTGTTGGGTTGGTTGGTTTGTGGTTTTTTTCAGGTTTATATTTATTTGCTGTGGGGTTTTGGCTGGGTGGAGGGACTAAAGGAGACTCTTAGCATGTGTGGCTCAAACAACTTCAGAGTCTGTAGGCATTGAGAAAATGCAAACAGACTCTTCTTTGCAGACCTATTTGTTCTCACCCTTAGCATCATGCTGTGATTTGTACATAGGCTTTGGGCAAAGCACCTGATTCCTCTAAGCTGTGGTGTTCACATCTGTAAAATAAGGATAATGGTGGTGCTGTGCCTCTCAGAAGGGTTTATGAAGCTGAAGGTATTCCTGCTAAGGAAAGTTAAAAATCTCTCCTGTAGAAGGTGCAGCAGGCACTGCAGAGGGTTGTTATCCTTAACAGCAATAACAATAGTGAGGAAAATGGAGGTAAATGTGGACCAGCATTGCTGTGTGATACAGCAGCTTCTTGCCATGCAGTAAAAATGTGCAAAAAGTGCTTGGAGAGGCCCCATTTAAGATGTGAGCTGATGGCCCACAGATGGGAAGGAAGAGATGGATGAATGTTTTTATGGAGCCAGAGGGAGAGAGGAAGGGCATAAGGTGGGAGAACTGGAGTGTCACGCAGGGGGGATTGTGTTTCTGGAGTGTGTTTGTTCACGGAGGAGAGCAGCAAGCATCTCTCCAGCCGTTTGTAGCTCGGAGGAGACAAACTGGAGATGTGCTCTAAGGGGAGCACTGGATGTTGTGGCAATGTAGATCTCCACGTGAGCCGTGGAGCGTCTTACACAGGGCACAGTCGCTTGCTTCCCCTGACAGGTCTGCCAAAGGTTGATAAAGGAGAGAAGATGGGTTAGCGATTTCCATTGGTTGTCATGGTAACTAATGGAAATTACTTTTTTGTGGTCTGTCTGTCATAGATGAGGTTACTTGTTTGTTAAAGTAACTAGGAAACATTCCCCTTTTTTTATTTTAACTGCTGACGTCTAATCTTAAAAAATACATTGTTACCAGAGTTTTTCTAGGGAGGTTATACAGAGTTGCAGGATTTTTGTGTGTTGTAAGGTACTGAGTGTCTGGAATGAGCAGCTGCTGTGTGCTGAGCCACTGCCCACCCAGAGACCTTCTGCAAGGTGCCTGTGTGAATGTTTTCTCACCAAGAAGCCTAAAAGTAGGTCCCCAAGATCATGGGTAGCCTGTTTCCCATGTAAATTGTAAGCAGATGATTAGTGACTCTGAAGAAGTTCAAGCCAGCTGAAATGGGGGCGATTTTGCCAATTTATCAGCCACTGAGCTGTTGGGCTTACTGGCATAGTGACAGTAAAGAGCTTGGAGAATTTCAGAGTAGAGCTGTGGGTGAAACATAAGGTACTATTTCATTGTATTATTTCACATAAGCATCAGCATGTCACCAAAAATACGATTGTCTTGCGAACTCCACTGTCACTAATTTTTTTTTTTTCCCCGTGTAGATGTTGAGGCCAGAAGAAGCTATTGAGCTTTACTGCTTGTACCCTCTTACTTAATACAGCCCATATATCCAGCTTGTTGACTAATTCCATTTGCTCTGAACTCTAAAGGTGTCTCCAAGAACATATAGTCTCCATTAAGTAGTTACCACAAATGGAAAATACCACTGTGTTTGGTATGTTGTGTAGTGGTTAATTACCCACATGCTGTTACACCTCGTTTCTGGCTTGCAGTTGTCTAGTTTTGATCTCCAGATGCTGAATCGTGAGTTTAATCTGCTAGACAGAAGAGACCTTTGGTACCACGTGTCCATCCCCCCCCTTGTAACTGTGGTGTACAACACTGACTGCTCCCAGTCTTGTCTTTGGCAAACTAACCAGACTGAGCTCCTCAAGCTGTCCCTCGGAAGGCAGCGTCTCTAAAGCCTTCAGCTCAGTACTGGGGCTCCACACGTAGCATCCCCTTTCCCGGTCTGCTAGCACTCTCTCGCCACGTGATGACAGGTCATCTCCATGCACACTTACTGGGAATCCCTACAGCCTTGGGCAGTAGAAGTTGTAAAAAGAAGAAAGACAAAACCAGTGCGAGCTCTAATTTAGTATCAGGGAGCTCTATACGTTAAGCCGCACATCAGGAAGCACAGCTGGCGAGGTTTTCCTAACAGGAGTCTTCCCACAGTTATGCAAATGTGCTGCTGCCATTACCAACTAAAGCCTTGGGTTTGAGTTTCCTGTAATGCACACTGAAGTTAAAGCTCAATGTTTAGAAGGTTCTTTACCCCACAGGCAAGATTTGACAGGCGTGGAGGCTGGGGGTGTGCGTGCTCAGCACAGCTCATGCCCTGTAGTAGGCAAAGGGCCATATTGCAGCACTGTGGCCAGCTGGAGCCTGTCCCCTGGCAGGCAGCTTCAGCTGAGCCCTGCTAGAGCTCATACACTCCCCAGCCAGTGCCCTGAGCACTGTATCTCTGCCATCACAAGGCCTTTTTTACCAGACCAGTCAGCTGCCAGGCTCGTGAGCCAGTTTGAGTGCACAGGCTCCCAGGGTGGGGATGGCAACTACCGTAGCCTGTGAACGCCATCAGCACGGTAGTGAGGAGAGGTGCGGACTTGGATGTGCCTACACTTAAAGTATCTCAACTGAGCAGTGATGATTTGCAAAACTGGGGCCTGGGAACTGTTAAAGGCTGCACCACTGACACCAGTGAGCACGTCTCTGTGCACTGTGAGGTCCCATGTGAACACCAGCACAGTCTGCTGTTGCTCTGACTTGCATTCCTTTTCTCACAGCAGAGGCTGGTGGATGCAGTAGGCGTTGACAGGAGGGAGACCTCTCTCTGATGTTGGAGGCCAAGTGTGTCTCTTGTGTGACTTAGTTTGGTTTACACACAGGTGTCCGTTCTAGGACTGAGGGGAGCACAAAAAGCATGCAGGCTGCCCCCCCTCTAGACAACTCAAGTCGTCAGCCATGAGCCTGACCAGCTTTGGATACAGTTAGAGAGGTGCAGGCAGAGCTGGATTTCTTGCTGTTCACTCTTCCCTTGTCAAAATGATCCATTTCTAACCAAATAACAATACAGGAATTTCTTCCAAGAGCAGATCTTGCTTGCTTGCTGTCCCAGGGGCACGGACTCTCAGTTCTGAGATGTCTTTGTACAGAGTTTGTCACAGAATGGCCTGGGTCTTGACTTGGACTTTGGGAAGCTTCTGTACTAAAATTGCATAACAAAAATTCAGAGATTATTAAGATACCCTTTGTTGTTGTTGTTTCTCTTTCAATTTCCAACTTTAAATATGAGTATTTGGATTTTTTTCCTCCTCTCAGAGAAAGCAGAAGTCTCTCTGCATTTCTTGTTTTCAGGCCCTTTCCAGTTCACACCTTGGGAGGACTGAGTGGGCTAGGCTTGAAGGTCTGTGCTTTCATAGCTTTAAGGCATCTTCCTGCAAGGCAGCCTTAACTGGGTAGCAGAGGCATTCAAATAAAGAAAGCTCATGCACTTTTTCTGTGAGCAAGGTAGTTGGAAGTCCTTTGGGTTTTTTGGACCAGAATGAGAGTTGAGAGGAGGTGGTTCCCTCTCCTGAGGCGATGCTTTCACTCTTTGTTCTGCCATGAGCTCAAACCCCATTTTTTAATAAAAGTCTGGCAAGAGACAACAAACCCCGTGTTCCTTGGGGCTGTCATTTTTATACTTGTAGCCAAACTTCCTTGCAACATGTCTAAAGGAGCAGTTTCAGAGCGAGTGTGAGCTGCTCTGCCCATGAGCTGCCTTGGAGAAGGGTAGGCGCGTGCTTCCTATGCTGCATTCCCTTTGTGCTCCCTCTTCTTCCTCTGCCCCTGTGCAGCTGAAAACTAAACTTTGCCTTGAAAAAACACCACTTGATAGCGTGGAAAGGGAACATAGCTTTTTATTTTTCATCTTTGCACAGGTATGAGGGAAAGTGGAGCATGAGGAGGGGAAAGGAGGTGGCCTCCCTCTCTTCCCCATCCCATCTTCTGCCACTCCACAGCCCTTGCAAGACAGGCCCTTCTCCACAGCTCTTTTGCTTGCTACTAAATCTTTTGGATGCAGGAGAATATGAATGCTTTCTCAGAGAAGCTGTGGTCCTTAACATGGTACCTTGTCATTTTTCTCATACGAAATCTATGGGAGTCACTGTGGGTCACCAGGGTGGAGGAGCATGGCCAGGAAGGCTTCTCCTCCAGTGTTCATCCTTCTGAGACGGGGAGCATGGTGGTGGACTCACAGGGGAGTAGGCTTGGGAAGGTTTAACATAGAAATGTCTGGGTTGGAAGGGACCTCTAGAGGTCATCTGGCCCAACCTCCTGCTGAGAGCAGGGACAGCCTCAACTAGAGCAGGTTGCTCAGAGCTGCATCCAGCCCCACCTTGAATGTCTCCAGGAATGGGGCCTCAGCCACCTCCCTGGGCAACCTGTTCCAGTGCTCCACCACTCTCGTGGTCAAGAACTTCCTCCTTA
>VWZY01008830.1:372094-414574 GCA_013399075.1 Chloroceryle aenea
TGGTCAGGTTCCTCAGGAGGTTACGAACATGATTTTCGCATACAGTGGGAGTGACTTCACCACCTTGATTCCTGTCTTGTGTTTTTTTGACTTGGGAGGTCTTTCAGCAGCTTTGGCAGCTCTCAGGACAGGGCCTGCCCGGTGGGCGCTGGTGTCCAGCGGGGAAGGTGAGGAGTGCGGCCAGCATGGCCTGGAGCCGTGCTGCAGCTTGTGCTGGACGCGGCCCAGGGATCGCTGGCCTGTCCCTGCTGTGTTTCCCTGTGGTCAGCAGAGTGAGAGGCTGCCAGAGCCCTTGGCGGGGGCTGCGGGAGGGCCTGACAAGGCCTCCCCTTTGAGGCCTCTAACAGCAGGTAGCAGCGGGAGGGCAATTTCCACCTCCCTGAGGGGCCTGTCCGCCCATGGGGTGCTTCTCCTGTCAGCATGGGGGAGTTGTCAAGCACTCATTTATTGCAGAGACAGACTTCAGAGAGCACTAGGTGATGTCCTCAAGGACAAAGGGTACCACAACTCAAAGATGGATGCTTCTGCACAAGCACCTTAATTCTGCACGAGGGGGACTTTGTGTCCTTGCTCATACTCATGCAGTGTGTGGCAGGGTAGTGTCATGGACCTACTGCAGTTGTTGGCAGAGGTGTGGGGATGTGCTTATCTGGCAGGACTTGTAAGACACAATTCTACTTCCCACAGACTTCCTATGCAGCACTGGAAAAGCCACTGGAACTCAGGGCATGGAAGACAGATAATATATCTAAGGTTTATGGAGAACAAGGGAGTTAATCTCTTAAATCCTGGTATGGGACTGGGCCCTAGTACTGCAAGGTGGATGCTTTGTAGGGGCATCCCACGAGGGGTCCTATGTCAGTACCTGAGATTCCTAAAGGAGAGCTTTCCATTTTGTGGCTGGCTTTAGGTGGTAAATCAGTGCCATTCATGCCTTCCCTCAGGAAGCAGCAGTCTGCCACAGCAACTGAGTACAGTTATCTCTACTTTCAGAGCTAGGGCTGTTTGTTTTGCCATCAGGTAAGCACTAGAAGTCCCAAATTGGTTCCTTTCGGCCTCTGTCCATCCAGCTGGATTATGAGCTCCTGAGTGGTTGTTGAAAGCATTAGGATGTCTTCGGGAGGAGTGCCCATATGTGCATCATTATTTTTGATAGGATTTAGCTGTTAAAAGCCAGGCACACTGCGTACTGCTGGCTGCTGTCCCGGTATTAGTGCAGTCTGATCTCTCTGCAGTTGCACGGTTTCCGACAGGGGAGGAGGGAAATTACAATGTCTTGGCTCAGAAGAAAATGCAAAACTCAGGTAAGATGAAGGACCACAGTGAAGTCCATACATGGGCAAGATTTAATGGGATGTTGATGTGACTGAAGGAACAGGGTCCTGATGACAGGGCTGTGCTGACATCCGGGTGTTGAATATGAAGCTCACAAAAGTCAAGGGCAGCCAAAACGCTTTGTGTCTGCTCCACCCTTTGGCTGAAACTGCCATCACTCAGCAGGGATGACCAGACAGGTCACAAAGGTGTGTCCTGTACTGCTTATGGCACAGGGTGCACCGACAGCTGAACTGGGGGCAGTGTTGTTGGGGTGGATGAAGCAATAAGCTGCAACACATCAGGAACTGCTTCACAACCAGTCCTAGAGGGGAGAAGGAAGCAGTCACAATCAGTGTCCCTTGTAGACGCTTGATTTTCATCTGCATCCTGGATTTGATGTTGCTCCTGGATTTGATGTTGCTCACCACATCATGCTAAAGGCTTCTTGTATAACAGATGGCTGCTGGGACTAGGCTGTGTTGAGGTACGTGTTTCACAGAGTTGAGGGTACCAAGTGCAAGAGAAGGTCATACTGGAGTGGATAAGGGTTTTGTAGGCCCCATGAGTGACAAGCTCTTGCGGACCAGCACAGATGTGGTAGAAACGTTCACTGTAAGATGCTTAGTCCCTCTTTGGTCAGGACTGCATTCTTCTGAGTTAGCACTCTGAAGTGACTCGGTTCTTACAAGTGCTACAGCCCTTACAGTGCAAGGAGGGACACCGAGCCAGCAGCTGGATTTGCGTAAGCTCTGATAAAGATGTCAGATGTTGAGATTCCAGTGAATCTTTCACTGCAGGCTAAGATTATTTACCTTATCTTGCTTTTGTCATAGGCTAAAGGAGCACATGCGTGCCATTCCTTCGGCTTGGTGAGATAACTTTCTAGAGCTGGTGTCTTACGTGGGCATTTGAGCATCTGACCTGAAGTGTCTACACCCTTACAGGGTCTGGGCATCTGTCAGGGGAGGACTGGGGCAAGCTTTGCGAGTTTTATTGTAGGAGGGCTGTTAGACCTGCAAAAAGGAGCTTCTTTGGGTAGTGGGGATTTTGGGGGAGGGTTTTTTTTTTGTGTTTTTTTTTATTTCCAACTGAGATAACCCAAATTATTGGGGAGCTGGAAAGCAAGCTTTGTTTTTCAAGGAAAACAAAGCAAGAGGTTTTGTTCAAAACTGAAGTTCAGCATTGTGTTACTGAACGTCTCATTGCACAATATTAGACTTCCAATAATTGCAAAAGTTGAAGGTGGCCTGCAGCACCCTACATCTGGTTATTGTAGCTCAATACCTTGTTATAATATCACCTGCTACTTCTAAAATCGTGTGGGGTGAAACAGATCATGTATTTATTTCCTACAGCCTGCATCTACTGTAGTTGTGTTCAGCAAGGCAAATGTGACATTCAGTACATAAGGATAATGCCTACACGTTCACAATGGTAGGTCCTTAAGCAGTTTGTTTTCAGTATTGAAAAGGCTATCAGTGACTTTCCTGGTGTGCTTGAGTCAATGCCAGCTCTAGGAACACATTTTAATAAATGCTTTGGGTGTGTGAATTTCCTGGGGTTTCTTAAATCTTTGTTGAAAAAGAAAGCCTATTGTCCCTTCGGAGTTTCCTATCTTAATTTCTTTCGACACATGCCATTTTACACTGCAGTCTCTCTGCTGCCTAGGAGTAAGGGGGTCTGGTTACATTACAGATTGTAAACCCAGACTGTTTATACATCCAGGCGATGTCATTCCTGGAGCTAAGCCTTGGAGAGGGGAGGGTGGTGTCAGAAGTGCAGGCCTTAGGGTGCAGAGAGTCTTGGTTTCATTATATCTGGTCCTAGCTGGAGGTGATGGAGGATGCTCCTACTCTTACAGTGGGCTCTGGGCTGTCAGGGGCATGAGCAGTGGTGGTAACTCCTGCAGACCTGGCTTTATCTTCTACACTTGGAGCTGCCTTCCCCTGGGGTAAGCAGTTGGTAGCCAAACCAGCCTTTCCAACAGCAAAGGATGCAGAAGAGAAGCGCTGCAGCAATTTCTGTAGAATAAACATCTCTCATAAGTTCTTTCACCACTTTTTTTTTGCCCATTTTCTTTCAAGTTTCTTCTAAGCCTTTCTCAGTGAGGGAGACATTTTGTTCTGTTCTTGTCTGCTCTTCCCCTCCTTGGATATACAGCCGTGTGTCTGCGATCTAACTGAAAACCGGTGATCGTCAGCAGTTCAGTTTAATACACTGGGCTGCAAATTATGGTGGCTGAGGCACAAGCATGTATTTCTTTCTGCTGACTTTATTAGAGGAGCAATAAATTCTGGCTGGCCGACAGGGTGGACAGCCAAGGCTGGCAGACAGCTGCAGAAGCTAATGTCTTAAACTGCTGTGGCTGGATTTGCCAGAGGCTGCCTTCTGAAACCCTTGGTCTGCCTCAGTTGTATGTCTATCAGAGTTCTTTGTGGGTTTGTTTTGGTTTTTTCCTCTCTGAAAATAATGGCAAAAATTCACTTGTCTTCACTGGGTTCTGCAGGAGAACCTACCGTCCCACGGGACCATCTCCTCTCACCTCCCCAGTGCAGCTCTGTCTGGAAAAGAGACTCTTAACTTCACGCATGGACTTTGCTAATGGTGCAGCAGAAGCTGGGACTGTCCTGTGCTTATTTGAAACTGCAATAGTGTGACCTTCTTTTCAGTTACTTGCCACGGGCATTAAATGGGAAATTTTCTCTGTCAAATACCTAAATTGTTTATACTGCATTCAACAAGGGAAATATGCCAAATATTTTAGGCTAGTTTAACTTCAAATGTGTCCAAACACAGTGTGTCCCCGTGTTTGATTTGTTTTTGACATTTATTTAAAACATGTAAAGCATGTAAACCACCAAGTTTCAGCCTGCCACAGATGTCTCTGTGGCATCTATACAGTTCTAAAAAGAAGGGGATTTGTGGAGAACCATGAACTCAGCCATTTTTACATCATTGCTAGCAAAAGAGAGCATGGCCACTGCCCTCGCTTTGCAGAGCCGAGTGCTCCAGATCAAAGAGGGTATTTTCAGGCAGTGTTAGGCTGGTACTGTGGGCTGGGTGTCCAGTGAAGCCAAAAGCTTTTATTTCCCTTCTGTATCACTACAGGTTTCCAGCATCTGGGAATGTCAGGCTGTTTTGAGGAACATTCTGCCTGGGCAGAAGAACTAAAGCAGATTGGATGATTTTCTCGTTGGAGGGAGGCATGCAGGGGTTTACCTTTACAAAAGGTAAACAGAGAACATCAGGTTTTGGTAGCATGGTTCCCAGAAGGATGGGAAGCCAACCTCAGATGATCAGCGAGGTTGCTTCCAGTTCAAGGAGGAGTGGCAGATGGGAACGCCAGTGGTTGAGAACGTTGTTAGGGTTGTGTTTCCAAGTTGCATCACAGATACTACCTAGCAAAAATTCCTGATATCGGGCTTCTTGCTGTTACATGGGAAAAGAGACACACAGAAAAACTGTAATTTTTAAATGAGCAAGAAAATACCCCAAAAAACCCCATGGAAATAACCTGTTCCTAAGCCAGCTGAGCTGGCTTTGGTAATTGGAGATCTGTTGTCTATGCAGAGATCTTGGCTTTCACTGCTGCTATAGACTTTCAGGTTTCTGGGATGTTTCCCAAGGTCTGGCACAATCACCTTCACTGCTCAGAGAGGAACAGCTTCTGCGTGAGCTGCTGCCTTGTCATTTGTCTTGCTCCACTACCTTTGTTTTGCCTTGGATGGCCCCTGTCCTGTGTTCCTGAGCTCCAGGGTGTAAATCCTCTGAGCTGGAGCTCCAGCTCCCATGGAAAACTCATTTCTGTTGAGAGATATGTGCTGTCTGTGTGGCTGCTTGCTTCCTGCGTGATCAGGGCAAATGGCACTTGGAGGCAGTGCCTTGTGTTGGCCAGACCCAGCTGCCCAGAAGGACCCTGACCTGTCTGGGAGTTGAGTACAGTAGTGAGATGCTGTTCTGCTGTGGGGGAGGAAGAGACCTGGGACATGTAGTGCTGAGCTCTGGCTGCAGTTGGTTTGGCATTCCTCAATGTTTGCCTCTGTGGTATGGAGCATTTGTAATGATATTTTGCTGTCTGCTGCATCATTTATTTCAGCCCATTAGAGCGTTTGCTGGTTAATTACTTAAGCTGCCAGCAGACCTCTGTAAGATAGGCTGTTAGTACATCTCTCTTGCTGCAGACAAAAATGCAAATGGAACCATCACCTCAGGTGCTCTTCATGCTCTGTCCAGAGACGTGGTAGCAACTGTTGAACTCCATACTGCTAAGAGCTCAGGGCTGTGCTTCTCTTTTGAGAATACACAAAGAAAAAAAAAGCAGCTGAAGGTCAGAGATGGGGTGTGAGCTGCCTGTGTGCTTGGCGCCTGGATCCACAGCACTTGCTTACTGAGTGACTTGAGAGGGATAGCAGTTGCATCAGTGCAGCAGCAGGAGCTCTGCCACTTTCATGGGTAAAGGGCTTATTGCACCTGGACGTTTAAGCTGGTGCTAGTGCTCATGCAGGCTCTGAGCTGGATCCCACCATGCAGCTGGCTGGAGGAGGGAACATGAAAGGCACACAGGGACCTGCTGCCACAGGATCCAGGTCCCACATCAGGGTCTAGCTCCAGGAGATGGTCATGTCCTGTCTGCCCTGTCCTCTTCTCTCTGGTCTCAGATATGTACTGAGACTACCTCTTCTGTGCAAAACATCTGCTGATTCAGTTCTCCACCCTTGTACTTTTTGTCCTGAATTACTGTTTCCTTCTGGCATCGTCCCTGCTGGCAGTAATGACTGATGACCTGTAAGGGAGATGTAGTCCCTTGCTCTTCATTTCATTGCTCCATACCGTGCCCCAGGCAACAGCTGTCTGTGAAATCCCATGGTCCCAGAAGAGAGCTTGTTTGGTCGTCGTGTTCAGCCAGTGCTTAGGCAACACAACCAAGATCTGTGAGTGGTAAGGGGAAGGATTGTTCTTCGCAAGGGCTGAAGTTTCAGAAGGAATCAGATGCTAGAAAGGTCACTGACTGTGTGTAAACTGGTGATTTCTACAGACACACACACATGAGAGATGTGGATAGCTCCCTGCAAGCAAGAGGCACCAGGGTGACACTTCCACCCATTTCAGTCTCTTGTAGAGTCACTGAGGACTGTTGTGCCTTCTGAACACAACTACTTTAACAATTCCTTGAACACAGACAAAACAACTTTCTTAATCTTGTTCTCAGAAACCACTGACCTTTTTCTGTTGACACTTTGAAAAGGAGAAGACAGCCCGAGGCACACACCTGGTGTGGAAAATTTCAGCCTGAGCAGCTCAGAACTGGCAGAGTTCTCGACAACAGAAAAGATGGTGTCATAAGGGGAAGCATCAGGCAGCTTTTAAGCATTGGGGTGCTACCTCTTCCACCCATTACGTGGGGTGACACCTTGACTTCTGTGAATCAACCAGCTTGACTGCTCTCCATTCCTCCAGGGACCTTCAGAGGAGGTTAGGCTGTGAAGTACAAACCCACGTGAAGATGGAGGTGAATCAGAGCTGCTGCTTCAGATACACGGTTTGGCGTGCCTTGGGTTTTTCTTGGCCATTACTAAATTTCCCGTTGTGGTGCTTGACTCCTTGCAGGTTGTGGTTGAGATTCTGCCATGGCTTTAGCAATGTCTGCATTAATAGATCAAACATGCACAGGGTTGTTTGCTGACTGTGACACCAAGTGAGACAGAATGGCCCACATCTATGTTGTTAGACTGCCCTATCTCCTGATTAGGGTGGCAATGTGTGAATTAATTCTTGGTTGCCAGTGGTCTGTACTAACCCCTAAGCCATGTCTGAGAACTTGCAGACCACGCCAGTGGCCCTGCTCCAGCTTCAACAGCTCAGACGTTTGAGCTCAACTGCCTGGGATTTTCCTGCTAGTGCCTGACCCTCTTGAATTAACTAGGGTAAGTGCAGACTCTGAGCCTTGGTGCTCTGTGCCCATCCCAGAACCACACAGGTCCCTCAATTTTTTTTCCCCTTTCTGCTTACTGTTCAGGAGGGAGTTGCTCTCAGTCAGCCCTCCATGACTCTGCTCCCTGGGGGTACTCCTGTCAATGGCTGAACTTCAGGCAGTTTGCTGGGATTAGCCTAGACATGGAGGATACTAAAATACTGTGATACTCTTTAAGAATTCACTCCATTTAGTGCTCTAAACTCTTTCTCCTTACTCTTGGATTAGCAGCCTTCACTGTTGATAATGAGTTTGTTAGAAACACCACTCTGAAGATGAGCTAACACTGATGAATTGACACAGTTGGATGCATGCGATGGAAGAGCCTTCAGGCAGTTACAGTTTCTCATTATGGGTAACACAGCCACGAGTAGCATTGGGGCAAAAGCTTGTGTAACTCAGTTATCTGGTGTATGAGTTGTGGCTCCACTACAAAATCTCTTCCGTGTTTCTGGGCAGTGGAGATCCAGGCAGTAAAACACGTCTCTCGTGAAAGCTGCTCTTGTCCTCCTGTTTCTCCACCTAAAATTCCTTCACCAGCAGCTTCAAGGACAATGCTGTGTTGCTCAGATGTTTAATACTGTAGAATTTGTCTTGGGAAATAATAGAATTGTATTTTTTTATAACAAAGCCATTATACTGTCAAAAGCTTAACTTTCTGCTGCGTTAGCTGACAGCCAGCAGAGATTGCTGGGAAAAGAAAGTGCTTAGCTTAACCTAAATTTTTCACTAGCAAGAAAAATGGAATGAAAACAAAATGAATTTATAATGAAATGGATTTATTTCTGTGCTTTCCTATTGTGCTGTTGTTTGCTTTCTTTGAGGGCATTTAGAACTGATTAGCAGCCCTGGAGACACAATTCCATTATTTACCCGAAGAGCAGCCAAGAGTGGAGAGACAACAATGCTGCCTCCCTTCCTCCCTTTCTCTCTGCTCCATACTCTGCATCCCTCCTGCATTCCTAAAGCGAGCCTCAAGTTTGTCCTGAAGGGATCATTCTTCAGCAGGGGAGAGAACAACTAAGTCTGTGTGGTCTGCTGCCTTCTGTTGGAGATGGCAGCCAAGGGAGAGGATTTGCTGGAGGCCTCCAGCTCCTCAGGGTCAGGTTGTCGTGCTGGGTGGGTGTCCAGGATGGCAGGAGGCAAAGGGCTGGCGTGGGTGTCTGAACCCCTCTGTGCTTAACCAGCCTTCTGGGAAGCGGGGTCACAAGGGCTGTTTGAGGAGCAAGGAGGAGGGTGAACGTGTGGTCCTGCTGAAGACATTTTGCAAAAGGCTGCACAGAAAGAATCGTTTCTTTCCATGGAGTTAAAGCTAGGGATAAAAGTGGGAAAGTCAGATGTGAGCTGTGCCATTATACCTACCCTCCTCCTCCCTCTCTCCCAGGAATCAGTCCTGACCCCTCCACACCTTCCATCTGTACAAGCACCTGGATAAGTGAAGAGATCCCAAGTCCCCGTGGCACTTGTTGCCTACAACACGGTGGTTTTAATTGCAGGTTACATAGTCCTGGATTATCAGAGCGGGTTTACAGCGTGAGGCAGAGGCTGCCTTTTGTCTTTCAGCTGCCCATTGAGATACCAGCCTGGCTAATAGCTCCAAAACACAGGGGATTTAGTTCTGGAGGGGCTGCTCCCTCTCTCAAATACAACTAAAGCTGCTAGGAACCATTGTTTTGTTCACTCCTAGGCTAACGCAGTCTAGAGCAAATCCCTTCTTCCATTCTCCATCCCTAATCTTGCATGTCACACCTTCTTGTAGGGAGGATTTGGTTTTCCCTGGAAGGAACAGGAATTTGGTGGTCATGACTATTGTCCTGATTATCACCTCAGCTAAGCTTGCATTACAGCAAAAATACTGAATTCAGTTTTGAAACTTTTCTTTACTCTCTTCTGGCCATAAAATGCTGTTCAACTGTGTGTTTCCAGCCCTGTCCCCCAGATTTCCACTGCAACAGAAGATTTTTGTACCCTGTAAGTGTCATTTATAACAATCAAAACACAGGTTACTTTCATGAAAGAGTATTATTTAAGACAGACAGACATACAGCTGTTATTGCCATCTCTTTTCCTCCCTTATGCTTTGCAAGATGAGGGAGTGAAATGGCAGGGACAGAATTGGTATGTGTTAAGTTAAAGCATAGAACTGATTCAGGTGTCCCTTAGAATAAACAGGCATGAACTGGCCATCAATACGGTCAGTCTTGACAGGAGGGGAAGGCTTACAACTCCAAGAGGGTTTTGAGACTGGCCTTTTAGTGGGTGTGAGGCAAAAAATAATATCCTTTAATCAGCATCGTGTAAATGGAGTTGTATGCAGAGGTAGCACGGGTAGCATGGAGGTTGACTTGATAACTTGGGAGGTGCCTCTCAGCCTCCTGTGATTCCTACATGGGTGTGATCCCATTGGGAGCCTTGGCATGTCACTCAAAGGCAAGCACTGGTGATGGAGAGTGTTCCTGGGGGGCAGTGTGTTGGGAAAGCAGGCAAGGAATGTCATCTAGACAGGGAAGGAATGGGTAGCCAGAGTTTGGTGATGTGGCAGGACAGCATGAGACCTGTGTCTGTGACTTGTGGTTCACCAGCAGCTCCTGCCTCTTAGGTCTTGTGAAGATCTCCTCTCAGGCTCCAGGGAGACACCTGAGCAACAAAGAAGATGACACATTTTATTCCCCATGCCTTTGAGAGAATGGGGCATGATGTCCAAGTGATTGTTGCTAGAAAGCGAGAGATGGAGTTTTAAGGTTCCTTTTGACCAAAGGAGCCAAAACTCAAATTCTTACTCCAAAGTGTTAGAAAGGATTCAAAGACTGACTGACCAAATGCCCTTGAGAAAACTGAAGGGTCCACCAGGACAAAGTTACAGGAGTAAAAATCAGTCAAGGGGAGGGGAGAGCAGTCTTCATTTTGACAACACAGCAATGAGAGCTGTGGAAGCTGGAGGAAGTTCAGCCCTAACAAACAGAAGACCTGGCACTCATGAGCGAAGCTAAACAGCCAGTGAGCCAGTGGTGTAGCAGAGATGCCCCAGAGACCTGAGTGTTTTACCAAAGATAAAGGGAATGCAACAGATTTCCCCTTTGGGCTATTGCCTTTGCTCTGGCTCAGCTCCCTCATCCTGGGCAAAGCTGTGGGTGGGAAGGATGATGCCAAGGGGACCTGAGTCTCAGCAGTGCTGGGAGGCAGGGGCGTAGCTGTGCCAGCCACAGCTCCTACAGCAGCCACGGGTTGTGTTGGTGATCAGGCAGGTGGCACAAAGCCACCTTTTCTTGCACTGTGATTTCTGTGAGGTGATGTGGAAGGTTGTGAGTGTTAAGGCTGAGCTCCTGCACCCGTGCCAGAATTTAAGTGGGAGCCACTGACAGGCACAGAATGTTGTGTTGAAATCCTGCCAGACCACTGGCAGACACTCCTTGAACACCATGATGGGCCTGAGCTGAATGGTGAGACCATGAGCAAGCTTCCCTCCAGTGTCTGGGGTTGGTTTGGCTTGTGCTGTAGATGGGCAGGAGAGATGAGGTGCATGCAGATATCTTCACTGCAGCTGCCCGAGCTCTTGCTGGCTGCTCTAGTGTTGCACAGGACCTGAAGTTTCTGCCCAAGACCTCATGTGTTCTTCAGACTTTCTCCCTGTGGTTCACATTTCCCAGAGGTGGGCAGTGATTCTTCATGTGCTTGGTCTGTGATATGCTCTAGGAGCCATGGGGACAAAAGGGATGAGAACCACATGTTGTTATTAAGCAGGTTCAGATGCTGATAGAATCATGCCCTCCACATTTTTACCAAGACTCCATAAGGTCATCATAGCCCTCAGTGGAACCAGGGGAGCTGCCTTGTTTTCTGCTGGGCTGGTTGGAGGATCCAGGGGAGCACTTGCTGGCCCCAAAGCAGAGAGGTTTGTGCCAGGACCTTGCAGCATACCTGGCAAGCATGCGTTTGCCAGCCAGCAGAGCAGCAGCCCTCTCTCCAGGCTGGGAGGCAGCTCCTCCTCCCCGGCAGTGCGCCCGCAGCTGCTTCGAGGAAAGCCTGCGAGCCAGGAATGCGTAAGGATGCCGGCATCTGTGCACACTCACGGCCTTTCATCTCCAAAATGTGGCCAGGCCACAGGGCAGAAAGCAAAACATCCTGGGAAGAGCTCAAGAAGTATTAGAGAATAGTTTGTGCTTTTGGAGGTGTTTCAAGCAGTGATCCCTCTTCTAGGAACGAAGGCTGTGGAGGGCGTGGAGAGCCTCAGGGCTCAGAGCCCTCTCATTCTAGGTCAGGACAGTACCAAGGTTCCTAGCAAGTCCCTAACGCCTCATTGCTCTCTCCAGAGCAGTGAGAAAATAGAGACAGGCAAGTGCTTGAGTCATTGTCGTTGCATCTGGCTGGCACTGGTTGTCTGCCCTTACTGGATTGAGGCCAGATAGGCTACTGAAGTCCAAAAGCCCCGTATTGTCTCTGCATGAGTCTTGGGCACTTTCTGCTTCTGACGGCGTGCCTGAGTATCTGTGTCCCACTCGGTAGTGCAGATACCAGCCTCCTGCTTGAGCTTCTGCACTCAGACCTCCTGACGCCCATGAGCTCACCAGCTGGGTTTGGCTGGTGCCAGCAGTGATATTCCTTTCTGCTGAGAAGCTCATCAGGGAGGTGGGCGCAGGCTCCTTGGGGTCTGAGGGATGGGAAATGATGGGATGATGGACTGAACATTTGAGAGGGGATCAGAGCAAAGCAGGGATGGAGGAGAATGTTTGCAGCCCCAGTACGATTCGGACTCAGAGCTGCCTTGTTAAATCAGTGCTGTTTGCTTTGCCGGAGTGACTCGGAGGAGAGGATGCTTTCCCTGAAGCAACGTCCATGTGGGTTATAACCACCAAATGGAGCTGCAGCATTTTTTTGTTGTTTGTTTGTTTTTTAAAGTCAAGCCACAGGAGCCAGCATCAACAGTCTTCCCAACTAGACAGGAAAAAAATGCCGTGATTGCAGAGAGAGAGGGGTAGAGAGATGTCTGCAACAGTTCTTCGTTATTTCCAGACGCAGTCACAAAGAGCCAGATGGAAGGAGATGAAAGAATAAGAAGAATAGGTTGCTTTAGACACAAAATAACAATGTTTTAGGAACAAAGCCATGGGGGTTTTTTCTTCTATTTTTTTTTTCTTTAATTCCCTAGCTGAATCAGAGAGTCAAACCAAAAGTTTCATTTCAGGTCAGTTGAAATTCATTTTATGGTCTCAGCAGCAAAAAAGGACTGACCAAACAAAAAGTTGCTAAGCTTATCAAAACATGTTTTCATTTTGCTCTCTAAGTTACAATACAACACTTCATGAAATATATTTCAAAGCACAAAAGGAAAAAAATAGTTCGTTTCATCTTAGAAACAATTTTGGAATCGAAGCCGTTCCCCAAACTAGGCACAAATTTCCAAATAGTTTTGGTCAACCTCAGATGGCATTTTGTAGTGAATTAGCTCTGTCTGAAAAATGTTACCCAGCCTGATTTAGGAATTATAGGAAATCAATAATCATTTCTCTTGTTGCTTAATCACAGAATTGCCTTCGGGCTGCAAATGCCGTTGAGTCTGTGCTGTCAGCCTGGCACACACGCCACGGTGTGATAAGGGGAAGTAGGAGTGACTGAGTCTGCTTCCCCGAGACTCCATGAGTGGGTACGGGGTGTTGCCATTTCTGATGAGCACAGCAGAGGTTACTCACTGCTCAGTTCATTTACTTCGCTTTGTATACCTCTCTGCTGCTGTGAGAGGGAACATAGTTGTAACAGATATATTGTGAGAGCAACAGACTCTAAGCTAACAGTTTGGGGAGATGTCGAGGAAATACTATCCATCTTCCTCACCGAGAGCCCCCACAGCACAGTTTATCTCCTGTTCCCCTTCTGTTTATGCTGGGTTAAATCAGGAATGAGTCAGGGGGCCCATGAGGACAGACCAGTGTAAGCACAAGCAGCTTGCCTAAGAAACAGCCTCTGTGTTTGGCCAAGCATCTTGAGCAAGAGCTGGTCCAGCATGGGCTGCAGGGAGCAGCTCAGGGGCAAAGGGGCTGCGGGTGGCTGTGGTGCTGATAGCTGGGGACAATACCCATCCTTGGGGCATTCCTGGGAAGGCTGGAAATTCTCAAACTTGGGAAGTTTTCTTCTTTCCTGCCAGCTGTGGCAGTTACCATAGTGACTGGATTTTATAGCGTGTTTCATAGCAATGCTACCAATTTTCTCATGGCCTTCTCTGCCTTATCAGAGCTTCCTCTTGGCTGTCTCAGTACAGAGGTTGGCTGTCAAGTGCAAGTCAGAGAAACTTACAGTGCTTTCCCCACTGCAGATGAAAGCTGCTTCAGGATAGGTGTGAAGTGGTGTTAGCGTCACACAGGGACGGTCACAGTTGCTGATGCCTGGGCTAGAGGCTTTATGGGGAATAATAGGGCCAGCAGGAATTAAAAAGAAGTATCTAGCTGTAACTCAGGGGTCACAGTTCATCTTGTGCTGGGTCCTGGATGGCCCATTGCTGTTACTCTCCAGTCCTGGTGTGAGGCTGTGGGGTGACTGCCCTCACAGTTTAATGGGATCTGCTTGTTGCTGATGTGGTGTTTATGAGAGCAGAGAACAATACATGCACGTCTATCTCTCCCTGTAGTTTGTATGCTTGTGCAGCCCTCCCTGTGTTCCTCTCACAGCAAGGCTTTTCACTTCGTTTTTACAGCAGTGTTTTTCCTCTCCTCTTTCCAATACAAATGAGCAGGCACACACACCCTTCTGCCAGCTGTCAGGTCCTCAGTGGTAAAAGCTGAGGTTACAAGAACCTAGAGAGCTTTCTTTGCCCACCTCCTGAAATCCTAGCTTGCATTTAGAAGGTTGTTGTAGTAGGGCAGAGCTTTGGCAGACTTGCTCCCTCTGGCTACCAGAACACGGTTTAAGCTTTGATGGAGCTGTGCCTTTGGCAGATGTGCCGCTGATAAGCAGGTTCCAGGTTAGTGCCGCAGCCATCCCAAACTTCCCGCCTCTTGCAAGTTTGTTTTACCTCCCTTCTGTTTTCAGATTTTCCTATTAGTCTGTTAACTGTTCCTGACTACACAGTGTCAGGAAGGGGATGCTCAGTCAATATCAAGGGGCCAAGAAAAGCTGTCGGGACAAAATAATGCCTAATAATTGGGTTTATTCTGACCCTTCCTCACTGTTCCCACTTTGTAAAGGGGATCTCATGACTTTTCATGCAGTAAAGAAGCTTCAGAGGAGAAGAATGACTGTGACAGAGAGCACTGTCCCCTAGGGACTGGCTCTTGCAGCACCATCTCCAGCAGAGTCGTAGGGTGGAGCAGCCCTGAAGCTGCTCTGCATTAACAAGGAGCTGAGCAAGTCCTTGACCAAGGCCAGAAGATGGGAAGAACAAAACTGGCTTTCATCCAATTCTGTTCTCACTCTCCCTCCCACACTGAGGCTGACTCAGTGCTTCCCTCCAATTGCACTGTGATTTCCATTGCTTTTTTGTGATGTGCTGTGGTACAAGGCGGCTGAGGAAGGATCGAGGTGCAGAGCTTGGGAAGAAGGATCGGCAAATCCATTTCGTTAGTGATGGGTACAAAGCTACTAAGGTCTCTTGCACAAGAAGCCACAGGCTGCTGGTAAACCTCAGCATTTCCGGTGCTCTACGCTCCTCTTGTGTATCCAGTTACGGGAAGAGGTGAGGAGATGCCTGGGGGTTGTAAATCCTAACTTGCCTCCAACTGCTTAGCTCGCTCTTCCCTTCGCTCCGTTGGAGACAGGTGATGGCTGAGAAATGTACCAGATTTGGATCTTATTCAGAAATAAATCATCCCAGCTGGCCAGAAAATAGGCAACAAAACTTACTGGCAGAACCAGTAAAATCTGCAGGGCTTCTGATGAGGAAAATCAGGTAGACAAGAGGATGGAAAAAGAGGGGCTGCCATGACACAGAAAGAGCTGTGGGTCACTGCAGATTTAGGGGTTGAAATGGAATGTTTGTCGTTTATGTCACTGACCACCTCAGCTCCCTTGATAGAGGGAGCTGCTGGGCAAGTGCACCCCAAAATGAGGCAGATGATCTCAGGGCTCTGGTGCTGGGCTCCGTGGACTTGGACTTCATGTGTCCTGCAGAAGAAGGAGCATGTCTTTGGGAAAATGCCAGCAGTCAGAGAAACCTTCCTTTTACTGCTGAGCCTGGGTGTGCTTGAAGAAGGAAAGAGGTGATGGTGTCTGTTTAATTGCTAGGAGGAGGCTGTACTCCACAGCTCTGCTTTGATCTGGAGGCCAGGGACAGTGCTCCACCTCTGTCTGTCTGCCCTGAGGAGGGACTCCTCCTCATCCTCCTCCTTCGCACCCTTTTGTTGGCAGGGGCTTCCTCTGACCACTCCTAAGGTGCTGTGGCTTGTTTCACGTGCTGCCTGCATCCAGAACAGCTCCCTCCCATTGAAATTCAGGAGTCAATGCTGTTCTTGATTTTGTTTTGAAAAAAAACATGATGGAGAATTGCAGTTCCCAGGAGCCCAGCCATGACAAAACAGAGCCTGGCCCAGGGCACTTGGGTTCTGGGAAGGAGAGTCATGCTGCAAGGAGGAGTATGACTTGTGTATCAGACTGTGAATTGGTCCTGGCTCTGGACCAGAGAGCAGAGGGAGTTGAATTGCTGCCTTCTGGTTATTCTTGAGCAAATCCCCTCCCTTGGGCCTGTCTTTTCCAGTCTATCACATGAGGAGGATGATACCAATCTCATCCTTCAGGTCCCGTGGGACTAGCTTCATTTAGGACCTTTCATGTGCATTGAGATCCTTCCTTGTGTGTGAGGGCTATTTTCTCATCCAAATATGAAGTGATTAACTGGATTCCTCCCACTGAGAACATCGTGCAGCAGCAGCACCACCTCCCCTCCTCGCATGGGACTGGGTCTGCCCGGCTCATGGCTGAAGCCTCTCCAGCTGGCTTGGCATGTGCAAATCAGCCTCTGATCTCCTGCCTCTGTGCCTTGCAGGGAGCCAGCGTTAGCAAGAGAAGTTCCTGATGGCTGTGGAGGAGCTGGCAGTTCCATCGTGTGATGCGGCAGGAGGGAACTGAGCCCCTTCATCCAGAAGCGCTGCAGGGTTGGGTGGAGGGAAGAGTGCTACGAGACAGTTCAGTTTGGGGGCCATTACATTTCTGAGGTGGTGAATGTGAGAGAGGTTTTGAGGTGAGTGGCAGAGCGAGGCTGGAGCAGGGGGAGCACTGCCAGACACAAACTCCCTTCCTTCTAGCAGCCATTTTCCAGACTTGTTTGCGGTAGAGATTTCCTCTTCCCCAGACTCTCATGTCATTGTTCCCCTTATGGGGCCTCACCGGTCATTGCCTTGTGGTGGAAAATATGAGGCTGTGGGGGCCAGAGCACAGACATTCCTTCCAGCTTAAAAGGGGAAAACAATCCTTGAGCAGTGGAGTCCCCGAGAGAGGTGTGCCTGGCTCCGAAGCTGTTAGCAGCATCGTGCTGTAAGAGAAATCAGCTGTTTGGCAGATGCCTTTCTCCTCTTGATTAGGTTGACGAGAGAAAAGCCTCCTTCCTCCCAGTTCCTGCTTCCCTTTCCTTGTAGGCAGCAGCTCCTGCCTGCTCGCTGTGGGACGTGAGAAAGCTGTGGCTGGTCTTAGGGCTGCAGTTCCTGTCAGGGGGCCAAGCCACTGACTGGGATCAGGGGGCAGGTAGAGCATTCTGTACCCATCCTGCTAAACTCTGCAAAGCAATATTGCCAAGGCAGTCATTTTTTTTTGTAGCAGTAGTAGCATCATCAGACATCTTCATCTCCCTGACAGAATCACAGACAGGTACCCACAGTGTTGTTTTTCCATGGCCTCACACACAGGTCACTGACCTGGTGGGCCCTTCTCATCACAGTTAGAGCTTCACCTCTCTCCTGCTCACTGCTCTGGTATGAGGGACATGGCCAGTTCACAGCTCATGAACTGAGCAGCCAGCAGGACAGGAAGGGTCACACATAAATAGGTGAGGTACAGATTTTGCAGAGAGGGAACCTGCACTGAGTTCCAGGAATTGCAGGTCCCTTCTCTTGCCTGAATGTCTCTGCATCCGGATTTTCTGGGAACACACGCTGAGTCCCAGCATGGGCAGAGATGTATCCTCTGACCTGTCTCCCATTAACAAAAGCCAGATGCCATTAAATATTCCCCTATTAAGCATGCAAAAGCCTTTAGGGGGTTGCATTTAGTGAGTGGATGTCAGCTGAGAATAGGAAGAGATGCAGGGAGAGATTTGGGAAGGAGGGTGGGGACTGGGGCATGTGCTCCTCCATGGCAGGTGTCAGCACTGTGCCTGCATGGCTGGTCACAGCCCTGGATTGCAGCTGGCTGAAAGACCTCGGCCGTGGAAGCTCCAAGGCACAGATGAAAGCAGGAGATGATGTCTGCCCTCCAGTGCAAGGAAAACGTGGGGGAGGGAGCACAAGAGTCAGTGTGGGGGAGACTGACGTGGGGCTGGACATGGGGCAGGGGTGAGGACTTGCTCCCAGGGCTACAAGCAGTGGTGATGTTGAGTCTGCTAAAACAAGAGGCTGAGCCAGAGGTGTTTCGTGCCTGTCTCTTGCCTCCAGTGAGTCTTGAATCCATCTGCCTGTTTCCGCCACAGCTGATAAAGCGGCGGAGGCCTCTGAGATAATGGGATCCAGCCGGTTCTGTGACTCTAGGTGACTGGCTTAATGAGAGAGGCCTGGGAAGACCTCCCCCCGGGAAGGAGTCTGTATGCTGCCCTGTAAATAGCTGACAGACAGGCCGTGCAGAGAGAGCTGTTGGAAACTGGGCTTCATTAGTTCTGCTGCTCGCAGGATGGCTTTAGGATTTGGCGGAGGAGAAATCCTGAAGTTTTAATGGTGCTGGACCCCTCTGCATCCAGCGCAGACCTCATGCTGACACCCTTCAAATAGGATATTGTTAGCATTGGGCACGTTGTCAAATCTGTGTGCGTGATTGCCGTGTCCTGGGGAATCCAGCACTGGTCCAGACTTTGGCTCACAAACATCTTTTCTCTTCCTTTTTAACTAACTGGCTCTGGTACAGTCTGGTCTGGGGCCTTCTGAGCTGCCCATTGACACCTTTGCTGGTCTGAGCCACAGGACTCGTACCATGTGCCTCCCAGAGACAAGGGGAGGAGGAGCTCCTGGGCAGGGTAGTGGGGTGGCTCTAGAGGGTTCCACTTTGGGACTGGATAACACCAGATAAGAAGAAAGGTGCAGCTGAGTCCTAATGTGTCCTTGCAACCTCCAAAGGTAGGTTACCTTCCAGAATGAAGGATATGGATCACTGCACAGCCCACCATGCCATCCAAATAGCTGTGATGTCCTGGGAGGGAAATTTTATCAGAGACTTGAACTGGGAATCATATGTGGTTCAATCCCCACATACTGGTCTTAGCTCATCTTATTGTTGATAAGAGAAAATCAAACCTTTCAAGTCAGATTTAAAGGCAATTTGTACAGAGTTTCTTCCAGAGCCTGCAGATGTCCTGGGGCAGTAGCCCTAGGGAAGAGAAAAGGCAATGTTCACCTTCCTGAGTTATTTATGGCAAACCCAGCGTCGGGGTTCCGCTTGGTTCACGCTAAGCTGCTCAGTTTGCTCTGCTGCCAAATTTCCGCCCCATCACACCAGAGTGTTAGAGGATCCAGAGGGCTGCTACGGGAATTAGGTCAGGTTTGTGGGGAGGGACCAGTGCTTTGCTTGTTAGTCACAAACCAGAACGATGAGACAAATGGCTGGAGGTGATGGACAGACGCTGCCGAAAGAGCTGTTTTGCCTGGAGGCACACTTGGGTAATGGGGTGAAATGCACAAACCAAATGCTTTCTCAGTGCCACCACTGAACAGGAGTTGTAAAGTCTTCCTGATCCCCCTGAGCTGCTCAGCTGCCCAGCCCTCTCTTTGGGCATCACAGCCCAGTGCTTCTCCCTGCCTGCCCCGCAATGGGAGAAGGGAGGTTTGAGAGTCAGGAGATGTGGCTTCTCAGCTTTCTGCTATGAAAAGCTGGTTGTTGACCTACTACCTTGTGTCTGCAGATCTCTCTGCGATTAGGAGGAAACATTGCCAAGACAGCAGCTTAACAAAGAACTAGGTTTTGTGCCTGGATGTTGAGCTGGTTTAGAAATTGTGGTGCAGGCAGCATTGTTTACAGATGGCACCTTGGTGTGTTCAGGGACCCCTCCTGTCCCTACTCCTCTGTCAGTCTGTCAGGGAACAGGAAAAAGGGATGTGAATGGAAAGATGCAGGAAAGACTGGCTGAAATATGTAGCTGCAGAGCTCATTTCCCCCTTTCTGCGTAGAGGGAGTTTGTGGTGAATTGTACTGGTTACATCTGAAAATTTCCTCTCAGCTTTTGCTGCTACCTTTCCTGAGGTGTGAGAATCTGTGCAAGTCTTGCAACCCTGGACTTCATTTTGATGCCCTTTAGTTTTGCTTTATCTGTAGAGTGCTCAAGTTTGTATAATGCATGGGATTGCCTCCCAAAGGAGCTTTCATTGCTACAGCTCCAGAACATTTCTGATTTCCTTTCATATCAGGCAGGTCCAAACTGCAAAGCCTTGATTTTACAGCACAGAGCATTCTGTGAGGGGCCAAGTCATTTTACAGATTTCCACAAACGGGTGCCAGAAGAGGAAAAAGATCTGCAGTTGCTGCTGATAACAGGAAAGCTTCTCACTTGTGTCAGGAGGCGCAGGATGGCAGGTAGTATTTCTCTAGTGCAGCGTGGGCTGCTGAAAATAAACAAAGACTTTTGAAATCTCCAAGAGGAGATTTTATATGGAAGGATGCACAGAAAGCAAAATTTAATTGGAGATGTTATTTTCAAGCACATTAGCTCCCCACCTCATAGCAGGGTGGTCTCCCTGCTCATTTCCCAGAGCACACATGATGACAGAAGTCCCTGCTGCTGCCTTTGGGCAGTGGGGTGCTATGGCTGTGCAGCAGCTTGCACAGCTCTTTGCTGCAGGTGGAAGCTTGTTCTTCCTTCAGAGGTGTTTTGTTGCTGAACTGTTAATAGTTCCAGCTTTTGCAGGCTGGTTGGGAAAGTCCCTTACTTCCACCAGGTGACACCAGACAGTTGTGGCTCATTGGGGGCCAGGTAAGGGAGTGGCCGGGGGGAGCTGCAGTGAGCGGCAACCTTGCAAAGCCAGGGAGCCATGATGCCTCTTTTCCTTCCAGTCGCTCATACACCCTGCTGCAGACCCTGTTATCATGTAGCCCCACGAGCGTGGAGGTAGGCACAGCAGCTCGCAGGACCTTGGGGTCCTGTGCAGACCCACATGTGTCAGTGTGCTAAGTCACACTTGGTCCTGGACATCCAGATGCAAGCAGGGGCTCAGAAACGCTCCTGACATCAGCACTTCAGCTTTGCTGGGGGTCCAGCTCCTCAGCACCAGTTGCTGCTAGAGATGAGAAACAGCCCTTTCCAGTGCCTAATTTTAGCTTTCTACCTTGAGGCTCTGCATTGCCGGTTGCCATGGTGATCCCTCACCACCGGCGCTGCCGAAGGTTTTCTTGCCTCTGGGTGCCTTCGATATGTCTCTTTTTCCTCCTTTCTCTCTGGGAAGCAACAGCTGAGGCAGAAGAATTGCGTACAGCTTACTGTGCTCTCAGTTCAGGTCTTCTGCTTGGCACTTGCTTGTTCACATGCAAGAGCCCTTCATCCACAGGGTTACACTTCCCAGCCCCCACAAAGCAGTGCGTGTTCCCATATCTGTTTGGCAGACAGTCTGGGTACATGACTGGCTGCCCTGACTTTGGGCTTGTGGGCCCAAACAGCTTCCTCCATGGTCTTTGCCTGAGAAGATGTCCAGGGAGTCCGTGGCCCCGTGGAGGCCACGGGGTGAAGAGTTGGGAGTGCACCTGTGCCATGGCAGATGCTCTGTTACCCCTTCCTGCTTGCTCTCTGGGCAGCAGACGAGTAATTAAAAACATTGCCCAAACAGAGAGAGCTTGGGCATCTCACCCGAGGCAGAAGAGAGGAGCTGCCTTGTCACAGTTTGCGGTATAAATGCCACCGTGCAGCAATTAATAATGACTCTCTGCCCTTTCCCTTCCGCCTGCCCGAGCGCGCTGTGCAAAGGAACAAGTGACATTCCCCAAGCCCACGCTGACAGAAAAAGCGACAGCAGCTCTCAACAAAGAAGCAGTTTAAAAACTGTAATTCCAGCCTCTAAATCCTGAAATTAATTTAAGGGCAATGACACTGACATGCTGTGGAGTCCTTTGTGTGTGTGATCCTGCTTTTAAACCTTTGCAGTTCATATTTTCAAGGTTTTTACGTGGTAGGTGTGAGGATGAGCTGTTTAATATTGAAGTGGCAGCTGCCATCCCTGCTTACTCACATGACTCCAGCAGATGGAGCTTTATAAAGACCAAACATGACAAGATCCAGGGTAAGATCAGAACATCTCTCTTAAGAATCTAGTTGGGCTGGTAGTGCCTGGGAGGTTGCCAGAGAATTGGGAGTGAAGATGATAAAACCTCATTTGCAGACCCAACACTCTCCTGGTCCACCACTGTACATCCACCACCATCTCCATTACAGTCCCAGTTACACACAGGAGACTCGGACATTTGCCAGGAAGATGTCCAAGAGGAGAGAGAACTCCCACCCTGTGGTATGCAGTGAACCACCTTAGAGCTCTGTGGCCCGTCCCAGAAGTGGTGGTGGCAACTGCTACCTTCATCTATGTGCAGGCTGGCAGAGGAAAATGTTTCTGGCTCGTGTAGGAAGGGGAGGAAGAAGGTGATACACTGGGGGGTTTTGTAAGGAGGGCATACAAATAGAAAAGGCTATAGTTTGTGGGTTGTAGTTGGAGAAAGTATGGTTTGTGAGGTGAGCAGTGCAAGGATGGGGGGCTCAGGGAGCTGAGATACTGCTCTGGGAACTGGGTGGAAGCTGAGAGCTGGTTTCACTAAAGGTGGAGCCAGCACCCAGCCTGGTTTCTCCTGACACAGCTTCTGCTGCTGGGAGGAGGATGAGCAAGCTGAGGCTGAGAAGCCCTGTGCCAGTGAGAGGGCAGACAGTCAGAGCAGATTGATTTTTTTATTTCTCTGTCAAACACCTGAGGTGGAGACAGCTGTGCTGGGACGTGGCAACCAGCTCCATCCCACTGCCAGCTTAGGACAGCTTAAAATAACGGAAAGGAGCAACTGGCAAACCACATGGCTTTGATTAATCAGAAAAATCAGGCAGGAGGCTTTCTGGCAGTGTCACCCTTCCATCATCCCCACCCCAGGTCCCAATAGCAGAGCTCTGGGATGGCTCTTGGAGTCCAGTGGTACAGGAAGAGAGCTGGGACTGGGACAGCTATGTCACACACCTGGTTTCCAGGAGCTATTGAGGGGAGAGGAGTCTTGCAACCCAAGCTCAGTCCCTGTGGACACCTGCCGAGGCTGGCTGCAGTCGTAACCGTGCTGTTGATTCTCAGGCCAGGAGGGAGGAGCCACGTTTGGCATCGGTGGGCACGGCTGAGAGTTTGCTGCTGGTGGTCCTGCCTGCCCACGGGCAAGGAGAGGCAAAGCACTGCCATCTGTTGCCAGGCACCTGGATTACAGACCTTGGGTGGCAGTTCAAAGCCAGGGCTAGCTCTGTTATTTTCCCAGCCTTCAGCTAGGTGAAGGGATGAGTGTGGTGTTCAAAACCCTATAAACGAATCAGCACTTAGGTGTCTGCAGTGCATTTTAGTTGTGTGACTGACCCAGTCAGGCTTCAGGCTGGAAGAATTTGGTTTTCCTCTGTGCTTTTTGCAAAATGAGTTATTCTTCTTTTCCTGCCCAAAGTTGTGTGAGGTTGCTTTGTGCAGTGAAGCACTCCAGTCGCTCCATTCCACCCCAGAAGCATCTACATCATTCACCCCAGCCCTCCACCTGAAGGCAGGAGAGGGGGATGCAGAAGAAGTGGCAGAGTGCCTTTCAGAGCTCAGAAGCGGTCTGTGGAAGGAGGATGAATGGGCAGAGAGAAGATAAGGGACTGGGCTGTCTCCATGGGCTGAGCAGCAGGCCTGTGGCACAGTGTACTTTTTTAAGACTGGTTTGTCTGAATACTGTATTTTTATTTTACAGGATAAGCAGCAAGATAGGAACATTTGCAGAGAATAATGAAAGGTGTTTGTTGCTATATAAACCTGGAGGGAATCCTGCAGTGCTTTAAAATTACCTTCTTGATGCCTGTGCAGTAGGTCACTCTGAAGACCAAGGCGAGGTCATTCAGAAACTGATCTGGTTCTCACTGTGGGCTAAAGACAAAAACTCACTGTGAAATTTTGGTTTAAAAGCAAAGTAAAAAAAAAAAATAGGATAAAGAAGAAGCAACAGGGGAAAGTGTGCTTGGCATTTGTCAGTTTATGTTTAAGCAATGCTTGCTCTTCAGGCAAATTCCACTCCTGTTTGATCACCTGCTTTCCAAAGTATGTGATGGGGGTACAAAGATACCACAGATGAGCAGAGGTTAAGAATAATACTCAGATGAGACTGTAAAAAACCTTTTATTTTAGAGAGAAGAGTGACAGCAGATCTGATTGACCTACCTTGCTGATTATGTTACATTCCTCTGTCTCCCATGTCTGATACAGAACTCTTGAGGGAGCCAGCTGGCTAGCGGGAGCCAGACACTGGGTGTGCAGGTGGAAAACGTTAGATTGAATTTGAGTCACGATGGAAATTAATGACAACACAGGGAATAAAACCTGGGTCTCCAAAGTCTGACCCTCCGGAACCATCTTCTCTTTTAAAAGTCTAAGTTAAATAATAAAGACATTAAACTGATAAAAGCAAATGGTGGTTTTATTGGAAACAGGATTAACCTGTGGAAATCTTCAGTGATTTGGAAGTTGACAGTTACATGAACAACAAGATACCTGTGATGATTTTGGCTAGGAGAAAACTATAAAGCATATAAATTGTGCTGCAGGGCATAAGTCAACTGCTGGCTCTGAGAGACCAGGAAGAAATTTTCTCTGTGAGAAGGTTACTGTATAATTATCTATAACAGTGTTTCTTCCTTTGCAGTGTTTGATCCTGACCAGTGGAGGCAAGATCATGGGCCATGTAGTTTTGTGATTTTTTTTTTTTGTGACAGGGGCGTTACCCAGTGCCTGGTGGCGATTTCTTCCACCTGTTTGGTGTCACATCTTTCTCAAGGGTTATATTCACCTTCTTCTAAAATGTCTCAAGCAAAAACGTTTTTGCTCCCTACCATCTGTGAAAAAAACCTTTTGAAGACAGCCATCCTTGACATGAGCAAATTATTCTTGCAATTCATGCTAGACTTTCTCTTGCTCGCCTTTGCTTCAGTTCTTCGAGGTGATTGTTCATGGATGACCTCAAGGAAGGCCTCTATTCCTGGGGCTGTCCCCAGCTCTTGTGTCTGTTCCTGGTTGTTGTCTGAGCTGTCTCTATTGCAGTCATTTCTCTCTTGTTCTGTAATCTGTGCCTTACCACCTTGGTGTTCTTCAGTCCAGTCTACGAGTTAAATGTGCTTTGTTTTTTTTTAAAGCTGTGTTGCTGCTCTTCCAGGTAATTTGATGTATTTTGTGTCTCTGTATCTTGCAGGAAGAGCCAAGGAGCAAATCCAAGATCTGTGCCAATGTTTTCTGCGGAGCTGGGCGGGAGTGTGCAGTGACTGAGAAAGGAGAGCCAACCTGCCTCTGCATTGAGGTACGGGGACAGCAGGGGTTCTTTGTCTGGGGCAGGTGTTACCACCACCACCCCCTGGCTGGCTTTCTGTCACTGGAAGGATTTCATGATGGGATAAGGCTGTGGCTGTTTTGGAGCAGCTGCAAATTCACAGTGAGTCTTCAAACATCAGGGCCTTTCCTAGTGGAAGAGCCCTGTAGGGTAGAGAGTGTCCAGGGCTTGTGGCTGTGCTGCTCATACAACTGCCTTGGGCCAGGAGACACACACAGCAGACTTGGCTGGAAGGCTTTTGTTGGGCAAGCCTGGTAAAGTATTGATTTGCAGCTGGCTTTGGAGGTTACTCTAGGGAGTGGTCTGCAGGCTCCAAGACAGCCTGCCCTCATGGGCCTCTTGTTTGAGGTTACAGGCACCCTCTTGAAACTCAGCTTTCAAAAATTGAAATAATTGTGGTAGAGTGCTGAGAGGATGGATGGCTTCATCCAGCAGGGAGCCAGAGGTGATTAGAAGAGTATTTCCCAGCTTTAGAGTGTTTCCCTGCTCTGCTCTGCCCCGTGCTTTATAACCATTCCTGGAGTCAGATTGTGCATGTAGCTCTTTGTTCCCACTTCCCTGCGAGCCTGCAGCTCTGACACAGCCAGGCCTGGGCACTGGACAGTGAAATGCCCTGTTAGCAGGAAGAGAGTCATCAGTCCTGGTAGGCTTGGAAAGACTGAAAGGGACAGAAGAAAGAAGCTCACAGCCTGAACAGCAGCACTGGGGAACTCTTCCCTGTGTTCTAGGCTGTGCTCTTGGCTAGTGGCTGATGCCTTGTTCTGCATTTGGTTGCAGAAGGGTGGAGTGGATTCTATATAGTGATGGAACAGAGCTGAGAAAGCAGAGGTGCCCAGAACAGATTCACAGAAGCACCTCTGGACAGGCATGTCCATGGCACAGAGCTTCCATTACAGTTGCTCAGTACTTCTCTGCTGAGCTCTGCTTTCAGGAAAGCTCCTGTCATAGTGGTGGTGATGGAGGTTGGAATAAAGCAAAGCCTTTGAACACACACCGACAGACTGCCCTGTACAGATTTTTCTGGGATGACGATGGGTGGCTTTGACCTGTTCCAAACACCTTTTGGGCCAAAGGGGCTGTGCTAGGAGCTTCTGTCAAGTTGGGCTGATGCTGGGACTCACCTGCCTCCCTCTAGCTGTGCTGAAGAGACAGGTAAAATGCTGTCTTCTCCTGCTCTCTCACAGCAATGCAAACCTCACAAGAGGCCCGTGTGTGGTAGCAATGGCAAGACGTACCTGAACCACTGCGAGTTGCACCGTGATGCCTGCCTCACTGGCTCCAAGATCCAGGTGGATTACGATGGCCACTGTAAAGGTAACTCCAGCGATGAGGGCCAGCTACATTCTGAGGGAGGGAGAGCCAGAAGCCAAGCATGATAATGAGGCAAAGCAGAAGCCTCACCAGGCAGGACCTTGTCCTACATTTGCTGAGCAGGTTAAACAGGGCAGTGAGAGCTAGGTTCAACCAAGAGTCCAGATCACCAGACAGGTTTGTGGTGTTGAAGTAGGCCTGAAATTAAGCTGTAAAATCCCGTCTGGTGTTGGTAGCCAAAATCAGACACAGGCTAGTAATTGCTAGACAAGTCTGTAGTGATGCAGTCTATAGCAGGTCTGAAGTCAAGGTGTGAAGACACTCGCCAAGTCAGGGCCTAGATCAACAGGGTCTGTGGCAGGTACAGGAATGGTTGCAGTGGAGTTGGAGAGGGCCATAGCTACAACATAATCCCAGGCAAGGACTAGGGATATCAGCTGAAATGGCGTCCCTGGGCTCATGGGTCAAGAGTGCAGATGGAAGCCCTAGGAAAGGTTGGCAAGGCCGTTAAGGTCCTTGTTAGTACACTCAGAACCCTGACAACTTGACTGTGATGGGATCTTGGAGCAGTTGTCTCCCTGGCTTGCTGGGTGAGGGACTCTCAGGAGAGAGCAGGGCAACTTCTTGCTCCTTCCTGCCTCTCTCTGAACTCGGATTCATCCAGGCAGGTGTCTCAGTTTACCTTCTGAGGAAAGGTCAGATTCTCAGGATAAACCCCTAAAGTCTATATTACCATCTGTGTTCATGAGGGACTTCAAGATCATTAGGAGCAAGGATTTTGCCTGAGTGGTGGGGCTGTTTAACTCCCCGCCACACTGTGTAGTAAAACCATGTTTCCTTACGTTCAGAGTTTCCTGTGTTTAATGTGCCCGCTGCCTCTTGCCCTGTCACTGGACACCACAGAGAAGAGCTTGGCTCAGTCTTCTTCATTCCCTCCCATCAGATTTACAAACATTGATGAGATTGCCCCTAAGCCTTCTCTTCTTCAGGCTTAACAGTCCTCAGTCCCCACTCAGGGTGACAGACATTCAAGTCCCTTAATCATGTGTGTGGCCCTTGTATTTACAGACTCCCAGGTTACTCTGCTCTTGACTAAGCAGCACCCCAGGTGGGAAGAGGTTTGTATCACTTCATGTTGTGTCAGAAATGTCCTCTTCTGTCTTTCATTTAACAGAGAAGAAGTCTGAGAATCCAGCTGCAAGTCCAGGTGAGAAACTGCCTCCCTTCATGGCTGGGGCCTCTATGCACTTGGGAAAACTGATGGGGAGGAAGGTCTGCTGGGAGAGCTGCACAGCAGTGTGTGAAAGTCTTGCCTCTGTGCTGGCTGTAGCAGAGTCAGTGTTGATAAATCAGCTTAAACATGATTGCCCAGCTCTTTACTCTGGGGTAACCTTTCAGGGCTCATACATTTTCTGGGCTCTTCATTATGCTGGGATGTCTTGGGGACTCTGAGCATGTACAGGGTGCAGTGAAACGTTGTTCATTGTGCAGACTGAGGGAAGAGACACTCTTTTACATAGTTCATTGGAAATCTAAGGTCTGGTAACGGGAGCTATGTCCCCAACTCCCAAGAGCACTCTCTTGAAAGGAGGATTTGCTTCAGGAGTGATTAACCTGAATCTGCAGGGGCAGAGAAGCAGTGATATGTAATGAATGGGGCATTGTCTGGGGAGTCGGGAGGTATGCCCAAACCACTCTTCTGCCATGAGCCAACAAGTCTCTTCAGTTCCCTGTGCCTGTTTTCTCCCCTTTTGCATTGCCTTGTGTACTTAAACTGTAGATTTTGGGGCCACTTGCCTGTGCTTCATTGGGGACCCTTTTCCCACCCATGTCCTCTAACAGCTGGAGCTGTATAATCATCCACTTCAGCTTCCTAGGACAAATGAGAGCAAACCTTCCTCCAGGCTTAAAGGAAAGGACATTTGTCGGGGCACAGCCACCACCTCAAAACAGCTTCAAGGAAGTTCAGCAGTAAACATACAGAATCCCTATGGGTTTTTCTTTCATCTGTCTGTTGTGGTTGTAGTTGCTGGATTCAGAAGATCCTTAGTATATGTAAGTGACACAAATGCATATGCTGATTTCCCTTCTGGCTTCATTGACCTCTGGGTGGGTTGTGGCAACTCACAGAAGCCAGATCTAGCCTTTTCAGGTTTGCTTCTACGTATATAGTTCAGTATTAGGACACAAGGTGACATCCACCTAGATAAACATGTGACTGTGAACAAGCCCAACTTGACCCCAGCTCATTTTCAGTCAGAACGGGCAAGTCAGAGCTTTAAAGAAATGAAATCTCCTGAGACTGTAAGCTCTAAATTTCAAGTGCTGGGGATGTCAGCTCACTCAGTTGAGAGTCTCCACTGCTGCAGAGGATGGAGGTTTTGGTGCTTGAGGGTTAACGGCTGAGTGCCTCTTCTGCAGGGCATCTGGAAGACAGAGGACACTATCAGGGTCACTCCCTCAGTCTGGAGACTCTTCACATCAAAATGAGTCAGCCCCTGGTTGCTGTTCCCAAGCCTTGTGGAAGGGAAGGAGGAAGGGGTTTGGCAGGAGTGTCGTTTTCTGGCCTTGCCACATGGTGTCACCCACAGCCCATCCGCAGTTCAGCACATGGCACCTCTGCTTGCATCTGTTTGTGGTGCATCTCCAAGGACAGAGGGGCCTGCAACCTGCAGTCAGGGTTGGCTTGCTGGTTTTTATTGCCAGCTGTCTCTCTGTGGTCTTCCTGCTAACTTCATTGCTCTTATCTTTGCTTTTTCTTCTGCTACACCTTATCCTGTGACAGTCGTCTGCTACCAGTCGGACAGGGATGAGCTTCGTCGTCGTGTCATCCAGTGGCTGGAAGCTGAGATTATCCCAGATGGCTGGTTTTCTAAGGGCAGCAACTACAGCGAAGTCCTGGACAAGTATTTCAAGGCAAGTAGACCAATGCCTGCCTCAGAGGCCAGGCAAAGTTCCCTGCCCCGTTGAAGCAAAGCAGCTGCCATGTCCCTGCCCAACAGGCTCCTGTGGGTGGGAGCCTGTCAAAATGGGGGCCAGAGGGGTCTGGTATGTCCTACAGCATGATGTGTTGCAGGATGCCTGCAGCAGCTGATGATGGGAGACACTGACATGGCAATGGCATAGCCCAGACCTGGAGCATCTGTGGGGATCTGTCTTGTCCTAGGGAAAAAGAGTAAGGCAGGCCAGGTCTGCCTGTGGCAGGGGAGAGAAGAACTGACCTTGGGGGACAAAAGATAGCCAGAGGAGAAAAGATGGGTGAAAGTGCTGGAAATGCAGGTAGAAGGAGCAGGAAGCCAGGGCAGGGGCTGCTGATCCTTTGTTCTAGACAGTCTCAAGGCCATGTTGAGGTGGGGATAAGGGACACTTGGGGCTTCTAAGGGGAATATTGGCTTGCAAGGAGTACGGCCCAGTTGTGGCCAAAATCTGCCGTTCCCTAGTGCTCCACAAAGAGTGAGGAGCTGCCTGTGAGTCTGAGGCTCTCCAATAATCCCACTCCTCTTCCCTCCTCGCTGTGAATCTGTCCCCCAGCCCATCCCCACCCTCTTTTGTAACCAGCAGATAACACTCTTCTCTCATACCCCTGCCACATGCACTGCCGCATCCCTTCCCCCCACGTCCAGCTTCTCATGAAGACTTCAAAGCATTCAGGATGGAGCTGGAGGAGCAGGTGGGGAAAGGGGGATAGTGTTTAAATCAGAAGCTGTTGACAGCGAGAGATTAATGGTGCCTGACAGGAGCTAGTGCTGCAAGCAAATTTGCCATGGCAATGGCACCCCCTGGTGAGGCAGAGGAGCTGGTCCCTGCACTCCAGAGAGCATCTTCACCTTTGTAGCCATTAACGCTGCTCTGTCTGTGGAAACCCACTTGTGGCCCACTGCCTCAGGCACCCCTGGTGGCACCTGCCAGCACCCGAAAGCTGCTTTCTGTGGAGCAGAGTTGCTCAGTCCCTGCCCTTGCAGACCTGATGTCCCCAGCCACCTTCACAGAGAGCCTCCGCAGGCCGTGGGCTTTGCCGAAAACCGTGAGCCAGCCACAGGCTTTCTCCACTGCCGTGGCACAGCCCAGACACCTCTGCCAGCCCCATGCCTGGTGGGGTGCTGGTGAAATCCTGTGGCTCAGAGGCAGACAGCCTCAAGTTCTCTTTACTGTCCCCCTTTTTCTGGAGTACTGATGCCAGGCACAAGTGGGTGAAAGTTTCCATGACAAAGCCATACCTTTTTGTCAGACCAGAGAGGGAATTTCCTTCTCTGTTAGGTGGAAATCTACCACCTCAACAACCCATAAAGCTCTGAAATACTATTAAAGCAGAATTCAGAGCTTTGAACATCTTTGGACAAAGCCAAGCCAAGCAAACTAAATGGATTCAAACACAGACAAATTTGTTTCACCAATGAGTCCCCTGTCGGTGGAGGAATTCTGCTGTCCCAGGTCCTCACCCCCACCAGGCCTGGTTCCTGCCCTGCAGGTAATTAGCACTGGAGACAAAGGTGACAGGAAGATTTTCCCTTTTCTCCTGGATGGGGAATTCTGTAGATGTATCAGTAAGCTGTTTTCCTCCAGGAAGCCTGACAGATATGGATCTTTGGCATATAGGTTGTACATCAGGCAGGCCATGACCTTGAAGGATGTCGTATTTCAAGAGGTATGAGGCAAATAGTGGGAAGCTGCTCTGTTCTGGAGGGTCTCTGAGGGAACAGGTAAATGCAGACCATGTCATTGAAAGGCGTGAGAACTACTTTGACGGAGTCCAGGTCATTAAAGGAACTGCAGCCACTTTCACAAGAAACAGTGGGCTTCAAAGTCTGTTAGAACTGAAACATGTTAGTGGAGCAGTTACACGCAGGCTACAGCATGCAGAGTAATTTTCCTCACCCTACAGGTTTCTCCTGAACCACAGAGAGGTAACAACAGGCAGTGTCTCTTCCAGCATTCCTGGAAGCACTGCACAAGGAACCAGAGTGACCTGCCCCGAGTCACACAGCAGAACTCAGCCAGCAGCAGTCTGTGTGCAGAATTCATTTTCCTCTCACTGCAGTGGAGCTGCCTCTGAGGGGGGCCAGCAGCTCCCACTGAGTGCCCAGCGCTGTGATAACGGCATCTCCAGACAGGAGGGCAAAATGAAGTTACTTCTTTGGGAGAGCAGCCAGGATTTGGGGGGCTAAAAATCCTGCTCTTCAGTGCCAGGAGTCCTGTCAAGACCTTAAGAAGTTAGTGGCGAGGCGTTGTGCTGTTGCATTAAATTGTTCCTTCCCTGGGATCAGAAGCAAATTGCTGCCTGTGATTTTTTTTGTTTGTTTTCCCCCTTTTGTTGCTGTCACAGTCCTGGCAGAGCTTTGGATTTACACATTGGAAAGCAAACACCTCCATGCATACAACTGGTCTGCTTTAAGGCAGGAGGTATATAAGAAGGCTAAGAGCTGTCTGAAGCAAAGAGAAGAAAAGGGGTTAGAGCCATAAATCAAGCAGGAGGTGAATGAGAGGCAGTGTAGCTTAGTGAGAACAAGGCCAGGATCATGTCTCCCACTTCTGATGCTAGTATGGATCTGTTGTGTGTGGCTTTTCTCTGAGCCTCTGTTCTTTGTGCAAGATGGGGATTGTGCAACCTCTTCCACTAGCACTTCAAAAATGCTCAGTATACATGGAAGAGGGAAAAGGAAGGGGTACCCTGCTCTGATAAATCAGACCCTCTAACATCTTCCCACCTTTCCCTACAGAGCTTTGATGATGGTGATTCTCGCCTGGACTCTACTGAATTCCTGAAGTTTGTGGAGCAGAATGAGACTGCTGTCAACATCACCACCTACATGGACCAGGAGACCAACAAGCTGCTCAGGTGGGCAGTAGACAGGATGCCAGAAGGAGGGCCAGATGTGGTAGAAGAGGGCATGAAAATCCACTCCTGGAAGATATGTTAGAGCTTGCACTAACAAAGATAACTGTATGAAGTGGCTTCTCACTTAATTATGTGTCGTTATCACCAGAAGGAGCAATCCTACCCCTACCCTTCAAGTTAGGCGTGCATTCCAATCTTATTTTGCATTAAATCTAGTAGGTGCACAGCCAGAAGGTGAGTTGGGTGACACAAAATTTGTCTTCTCTTTTTATTTCCTAATAAGTTAGCTTTCCAGTGGACCTTACTCACCTTTTTCCTGATCACTAGATCCAGTGTAAGGACACAAAACACAGCTCGTGGGCAGCCTGCAGTTAGACTTGGTGCAAGCATCACATTAAAATGTTGTTAGAGGGCTTTTCCCTTTTTCACTGTGTGTGAGACAGTGAGGAGAACAGACCATGCTTGTATCATGTGAGAGCAGGTAGATGTCAACAGGGTCCTACTCCTGCTGTTCTGAATATCCCCCCACATCCCAGCCCTTTGCCAGACAGGGAGTATTTTATAACTATTTTTTCTTTTGTCTGTATCCAGTGAGGTTTCCTTGCAGAAGCCACTTCTGCCAGGCATCTCGGAGTCTTCCTAGTTAGTACTGGTTTTACTCCTCTGTAGTCTGAAGCCAGTAGAGCTGGGACCAGCCTAGTACAGCCTTGTGCAGAACATGCCTCTGTGTTTCCTTTCAGGGGACTCTGCGTAGATGCCCTCATTGAGCTGTCAGATGAAAATGCTGACTGGAAGCTGAGCTTCAGTGAATTTCTCAAGTGCCTCAGCCCATCCTTCAACCCACCAGAGAAAAGTAGGAACTCTTCACTTGTACTGGGGAACCAGAGGGGTCCTGGGAAGGGAGGAAAGGAGAGAGACCTGTTTTGGGTCAGGCATCGGATGCTGTAACTCCACTCCCAGAGATGATGTTGATGCAGACGTGCCTCCCATCTGACAGCACCCCATACCCCTGCATTGAGGGAAGTACTGCTGTTTCTGTCCCAGAGCTCCCACAGATCTTGTGATGAAAACATTTGGATTTTAGAAGCAAGGGTGTAGGTCACATGGGTATGGTGTGCTTGGAAGGTCAAGGCATGTATTTAACAGTGTAGAGGTATGTCCTGTGGGGAGTTCACATCTGGATAATTTGGGAAAGTCAGACCAGACCAAAGTCCTGCTATGCTCTGCCTTTCACACAGAGAGCCTCCCTGAGGAACATCTCAAAGTTCACTATCCTTCCAAATCCTGCTTAGTGCTACAGTTCACACAGAAGCAGCTTAGTGTTCTGCTGACCAGGCGTGCCCAGCTATTCATCTGATTCATTTCTTCAGGGGTTGCTGGTCCAAAGGTGCTGGATTCACATCCCACTGCAGTGGCACCAAGAAGCAGACAGAGGCTATGGTTCTTAGGCAACATTAAGTTGAACTCTCTGTTGCCTGTTAAGTGGGAAGCTAGAAATGCTGCACCTCCCATGGAAAACATGATCACTTAACACCATACAGGCCCTCGAGTGCTTTAGGGGCCTCAACTTATATAATAGAGCTATTGGAAGAAATGTGAGACAAAATGAGAACTTCTTTTCGTTGCTTTCTTTTGCAGGGTGATAGCAAATACACAAATCATTTCCCCAACTTCTCCCCACCCAGAACAGGCACGGTTTCAGAGTAACCAAAGCTTTCACCTTGGGACTTCTGTGTATAACAGATGAGGGAATTCAAGCAAATGCAAGATTGAAGTTTCATTTGGAATTGAGAAATTGAAGTGTGTTCTTTTGAGGAAGCAAAATTAAGTGTCTGACTTTCCCAAATTATTTTTTTTCTGACCTCACACACCAAATTCAGCCTGAATGTTTTAGTCATGATGAAACTTTTGTTGGTGAGGGGAAGGAAGGCCTCCTCCAAAACACTGTACCTCTTCTCTGTCAAGGTATCTCCAAAGTGTGTTGTCTTTAGTCTGCTTGCTGTCTCGTGACTACTGTCCTTGTTTTGTACCTCTCTAGAGTGTGCCCTGGAGGATGAAACTTATGAGGATGGGGCAGAGACCCAGGTGGAGTGCAACCGCTGCGTCTGTGCCTGCGGCAACTGGGTGTGCACTGCGATGACGTGCGAGGGTCCGTATGCTCTCTGGACAATTACTGTATTTAGTGTTGTACACAAGGGACTTTTGTTTTCTATCTTCCAGAGAGCACCAGCTCTCCAGATTTCTTCTCCAGGTTTTCCTCAGTTTCTCTATGGGTGACTACTGCATCACCCTCCCATGCTCCCTGTTGGCCAAACCCATGGTGGTTCTGTTCTGTAAGTCAGAAAGTGTATAACTGGATTAGGGGCAATGCTGGGGGTTTGTCATTTGAATTTAATGAAAATTCAACATCTTCCAGACCAGAGATACTCTGCATCCAGCTGGCTTGGGGCATGCACAGGCCAAATAGGACAGTCTGCAACCACGCACAGGTGTGAGCAAGTCAGGTTTCCTGTATGTGTATCAGTATCCTTGCTGTATCTGTATGTAACATAGCTGTACAAGAGGAGCTAGGGTCCTGTCTTACCCCAGAGGGGAGGTAGGAGACTTCATCCAGTAATGTCATGAAAGCACTTCTAGCTTCTTGTCATAAAAACCGTCAAAGCAGAAAAAAATAGTGGTGACGAAGATGAAGGAAGGTGGTGTTCATAATAAAGCAGAGTTGTTTGTCTGTTCTTCCCCTGGAAAGCTCTTTTTAAACTTTCACAGCCGTGTTACAACTGTGAGAAGTCGTGGTGTCGTGAGCAACAGCTCCCTGTTTTGCCTTCTCACAGATGACCCAGGGCCAGTGGAAATCCAGCTTTCCCCTGCCTTGAGAAATGTACGAGCCCTTTTCGGTGTTGGTAGCGTGGACGTGGCTCCTTGAACTGTGTTATTTTTTTTGGCCTTCTTCCCTAGAAACCAGGCCTTCTCTTGAGCTTTGTTTTCAGTGCTGTGCGGGAGCTGTCAGCAGTACATTAGCTCAGATCTATAGCCAGTAGTTTGGGCAGAGACAGAGAGGGGGGAATGGCAAGAGGTACGTATAGAGTTTTTCACATCTATCTGGCTTTCTGCAGCGGAGGTATCAGGATCACATCAGCCCAGACTTGGCTGTGGCAGCAGGAACTCACCTCAGGAAAGATAACTGTAATGCTGCTAGAGCTGCCAGCAGAGCTGTGGGTAGGTGTCAGAGGCTGAGCAAACAAATGTGTGACTTTTTTTGCTGCCTCCCCAGAAACAACCTTCAAAGCTGCTGTGCAGCACTCAGTTTTGCTGCCTACCTTGTCCCCTGTATCCATGGCAGAAGCATGCAATGGGACAATTCCTTGACTTCCTGCATGTGTCAGAGCAGCAGAGGAGTTAGAGGCTATTGTTAGAGGGATAATGAAATGAAAGCATCAGATCAGACACACCAGCAAGTTGCATCTCTGCTGAGCAGAATTACCTCTTCATTAAGCATCAATTACTGTACTTAGCACTGAGCTTCCCTTTATTCCCTCCAAGAGACCAAGACTTTTGAAGTAATTACAGGTGCTTCTTTTAAATAATATGGCTCTTCCTTGTGGTTTTTATTTATCACATGGGAGGGAGAGACAGGGACAGACTGGATACCCAGGTTCTGAAATCCCAGGCAGCTGCAAGGCCCCTTTTCTTTCTAAGAAGCCAATCCATCAACAAATCCTCCCTAAGGCTGTGGCCAACCTGCCTCTTTTTGTTCTAATTGGTTCAGTCTGAAATTTGCATCCCCAATTTGCGATAACGTTGAACTCTGTTTCTGTTTGCAGGGAAGAATGAGAAGGGGCCTGCTCCAAGACAGCGACCTAATCAAGACTTGACTGAGGAGGAGCTGGCTAGATATGTTCAGGAACTGCAGAAGCATCAGGTTAGCATGAAGCTGGAGAGGTTTGCTTGTACCAAGATTCTTTTTGCTAGAGGAGTTCCTTCTGCTTCTGTCACTTGGAGACTTCTGGTAGAAGAGGGAGATCCTTGTGGCCTGTGGGAACAAATAGATGTGGGGCTTTGAGGTATAAGCCAGTGTTGGCAGTGCATGTGGATGGACCAAAGGCTTCAGGGCACTCCAGCTCCTGTGTCAGTGCAGAGCCTCACTTTTGTGCTCTCTTTCTCTAGGAGACAGCTGAGAAGACCAAGAGAATGAGCACCAAGGAGATGTAAGGGGCCTCCACACAGGAGGAGCCCAGGAGGATGGGCCCAACATGCCTCCCTGTCCTCCAGTGTTGATCTCAGTATGCACAAGTGTCTGCTACAGTTGCCCAGTCACAGATATTTACATTGTATAGCGATGGGTTATTTGTTTTGTAATACACAGAGAACGGGGCCGGGAAAGGGGAGCAGAGCCCACCTGTTCAGGGAGCTTCATTGCTGGGGCCTTGGAAGGCTGGGAGGGACTTGCAGCAGCCTCTGGGACCTTTCTCAGAGCAGACAGCTGCTCCCTCCAAGAGCTAACAGGGATTTCTTGTTCCCCTGCATCTGGGGAAAGGATGGAGGTCAGTGCTGGATGGAAAAGGGGGTCTTCAGTCGGTACAATTGTCAGCACCGGCCTTGTCTGCAGAAATAGAGGCCTGGCAGTTCTGAGGCCGAGCACGTGTGCTGCAGGGCATCATTAGCCAAGGACCTTGCCCTGCTAACCCTCCCCTTTGGTTTGAGCTCCTTACAGCTGGTCAGCCTGGTGTGACACCTGGAAATCGTGGTGCCATGCTGCTGGCATGAGTCCAGCATATTCCTCCTTGCTTTCCACCAGACTGTCCCCAGCAGCTCCTCCAGTATATTGTGGGCTCCAACACAACAAGGTTCCTTTTGACCTCATCTCACTCTTACTCTCCCTGCCCCCTCCTTAGAGGTGCTATCATATTTTTTTCTTATCACATTCACATGCTGACTCCTCCTTTTGTTTTGTTTTGCTCTTTTTTTTTTTTAATTACTTTATTTTCTATGGTAGTAACTCAGCTTTTGTATGTTTTGTAGTTCTAGATCTTTCAAGAAAACCCAGCCTGAGGGTTTTTTTTTGTTATAGACAGCGCTGTAATGCCCATGCACAGTTTGTATTGCGCTGTGTGCAGCCACCGCAAACACCGCAAGCAACTGGTGAGCCCTGTGCTACAGGGTGTTTCTCAGCTGGGGATAGCAATGTCCCTCAGGGGAAGAAGAGACAGGGATGGATGTAATTAGTTTGACCAGGCACAGATTGACACTGCAGCTCCCTAGCTCTTGTTCCCTCAGCTAGCATTGACCATGTGCTAAAAGTTCAGTGCTGATGCCTCTCTAAATTGCCCAGAGGGAAGTGCCAAGTAGTCTGTATCCAGAGGGACCAGGCAATCCCATTAGCAGGGTGTGTGAAAAGGCTTAACTACATAGAGAACTGTTTAGTTGGAGTCTGGGCTGTTCGCCATCTTCTTGGACTTTCCATCTCCCTCTGGGGTGAGGCAGCAGAATTACTCTTTGATTCCAGGTCTGAGTTTGCAGTCAGGGCTGGAAGCCTCATTACTGATGCATTTCACAGTGTCTTTGACCAGACCATCTTTGACCTCCCTAACGTCCCTTCAAGGGTCATTCTCATCTGACCCTTTTCTCAGAGCAGTGGTTCTAGGTAGAAGTGAAATGCTTTTTGGTTGGCAGTCACCTCTGTAGCCACCAGCCCTTTTCATTTTCTCCTTCAGTTGTCAAATGTAATTCATACTCGCACACCTGAACATCCAGTTTCCACATTCCCTTCATGCCCCTGCTGTGCATCCCAAGCATTTGCACATACCCTGAGGTGACTGCTTGTGACTTCCATCTTCCCATTTGTAAGCAACACGGCAGTTGTTGGCAGTTACCTTGCAGTCCCTAGTGCTTACTCCACCAAAACTCCACATGCATCTGCAAAAGAATATTCTGCTTGAGTGAAGATCAGCAGGTCTTTTGTCCCAGCCTTCCTCTTTTTGCACAGTGCTTTCCTTGGAGAGGAAGAATGAGCTGGTACCTAGCAGGTGTAGGAAAAGATTCCCTCCTGTAGTATCACCCCCAGGCCAGATTTGTTAAAGGCTGCCAGGTCTTTGAGTTGTTTTCCTGATGTGAACCCAGAGGTCTTCCACTGACCTACATTTCCAGTGAGAACCATAATCTATCCCCACACATTCTTGGAGGTTTTGGCATACGATACACAGAAGGGGGCTGGTTCTTCTCCCATGAGGTTCTGGATTTAAGAAGCTGTCACCTGTGAAGGTGAGGGGAACGAGTCCATAGGAACTGAGGGTAATGTGGACAACACTACACTGGGATGGAGTCATTGCCTGTGTTCTGGTGGCACTGGATGAAGCGTTTGGTGGAATTAGGAGCACTCATTAGACATACTCTCTCTCCTCCCTAACAGTATGAGTGGAACAGCTTCAGGTACTGGATCTGGAGTCACAGCTACATTGCTAATACATCACAGAATGTTCGGGGTTGGAAGGGGCCTCTGAAGATCATCGAGTCCAATCCCCCTGACAGAGCAGGACAGAACTAGAGCAGATCACTCAGAAATGGATCCAGACAGGTCTTGAAAGTCTCCAGAGAAGGAGACTCCACAACCTCTCTGGGGAGTCTGTTCCAGTGCTCTACAACCCTTATAGTGAAGAAGTTCTTATGTTTTGCTTTATTCTGACCCTGTGAAAGGTAGTTTGTGCCTCCCAGCTTGCTTCCTTCCACCTTCATTCATTAAAGTGCCTTAGAGAAAACACAACAGCTTGCCTTAAAAGCTTTCCCTGGGTGGAGATAACATCTTATTGTCCAGTCAGGAAAATCTCCAACTGGGAGAAGCAGAGCAGGAAGAATGGGAGGCTAATCCGTGGCTGAAGGGTAGGGCACATTATGTGATAGGTTCTCTAGTCCTCTTCCTGCCTCCTGTGGATGTGCAGTCCATGAGGATGGCTGCTGGGGACAGCTGGAGAGATGGGTGTTGGCAGTTGAGGTTTACAGAGCTTGCACTTGCACCAAAGGCAGAGGGATGAGCTGCTACCTCAGGCAAGGTGAGCTAAGCTCTCTGACAAGCCCTACCACATATCCCAGGGCAGCAAGGTAGGGGTGCAGCCAAGATGCCTCCACAGAAAGGGCTGCCACATGTGGAGTCTTTTCCCCCTCATGACCTTGAAGGGAAATGCAGTTTTGGAGAGCAATGCTGGTTCTAAGGGCTACGGTACCCAAAGGGAACCAAAGCGTCTCACCTCCCCCCACTGAGAGGATCAGCAACCACGGGGTGAGTGATGCCCAGACTGCCCCACAGCAGGCCCGTCGGGTGCGAACTTCTGCAGGGTGGACTTGGCTGCTGGGGAAAGAAATGCTGAATTCCAGCCCTTGCCCTCTGGGACAATTGCTGTGCAGGCTGCAAGGACAGGGAAGGCTTTTTTTTTTTTTTTTTAATCCAAAAAACCAAATCTAAGCACCAACAAAGTCCCACTCCTCCCTCTATATTCCCTTCTGTATGTGTGTGAAATTTATCAGTATTCTGTAGGTTTCCTTAGTGCACTTATTTTACTTGATTTTGTAATTGTTTTGAAGCAGGGGGGTTTGGATATTACTGCCAAATGAAACAAAATTTTAAAAACATAGCATGTGTTTTGTCTTATTTCTCACCTAAAAAAAAAAAAAGAAATCTGCTGTCTTTTTGCACATTTATACACAGCTCTCAATGCGCTTGGCAAATGCAAGACGTGACTGTGTCTGGTTTAAACCTGGGGAACCCGAGGTACACCAGAGGGAAGTGGGAAGTTGCAGTCGTGGTGAGCCAGCAGCAGAGGTGCAGCTGAAGCCACAACTCCTGCCTCCCAGCCACATGCTTTTAAGGAGGAGATCGCTCCACAATCCTTTCATTAACCCTCTCTCTCTCCACAGCCCTTTCATTAGCCCCCATTTGCTCCCCTAGCACAAAGCCCCCTGAGACAGGGGGCCAAGAAAAAACATGTTAGATAATGGCTGGACTTGATCTTAAAGGTCTTCAACCATAGTGATTCTGTGAGATATTAGAGAATGCTTTTGAATGTCGAGGTTAGCAAAGAACAAGAAGATGCTTCCTTGATACATCTGACTTCCCCCCTGTAAGGCTTTTAAGAAAAGACTAGAGGAACAGCTGTCAGGAGTAGACCAAACACAGCTGATCCTACCCTAACATGGGAGAAACAGGCTGGTTGACCATCCTGAGCTCCATTCTGTTTCTAACATGACCTTATGAAGACAGGGCTGAAAGGCTCATGCCACCTTTGCTGACCTGAATGACGAAACGGCCTTTCATGGTGTCATAGAACAGGAGGACAATGTCTTAGTCATCTCCCCCATAACTAATGAACTGGGCAGCTTCTACTGCTGTGACCTCTCCCAGGCTGCGTTTGGTTTTGCTTGGTATGGTCCTTCCAAAACTGTTTCAAAACAACACAACACAACCATTGCCCCTTACATGTTATTTTTTGCACCAAACAGCCTCTTTTGCATGAACCAGCTGCTGTGTAAGCAGCCTGAGCTGTGGTGTTCCTGCTCCTTCACTGCTCAACTGCTTTATGACTTTAATTTCTACTGCCAGAATTTCCCAGGATTTTAAGAAGGAACGAAAGGAAGTGTCAGCCACCAGTTTAGCTGGATGGCACTATAAATACTTCGCCTCATGCATCATGCATGCTTACTGAAGAGAAATGACGCTGGGGCGGATGGGAGGAGGAGCAGGAAAGCTGTTGCCCACCTCTGGCAGAGGCCTGGCAAAACCTCTGACCTGTCTGTTCATGGAGTTAAGAAAAGCTGAACAGTAACGAGTTGCTGAGCTGTGTAACTCCACGCACCTAATCGCTTCGCAATTCTACAGTGCTGTTACGTTTCAGACTGTGAAATATGCTATTTAAGTGGTTGATCAAGACTCTGAACTGCATTTGTAAGGTATTTATTAACTTTAATCCTGAAGATAGGAACAGACTAATCAATCATAAGACTCAGTTCCTGAAAAAAACATGAACCAGTTCACAGGGTGCAACTTTGGGAGAGCAGAGGCTTAAAGCACTGCAGGAGACAACAGCAAAATCTTGAGCTCACAAGAAGCCTCCCACAGAGTATCCAGCTCAAACTGCACAACCTTTTTAGAGTGCAAAATTGAAAATAAATACCTATACTGGTACAGTCTTTGATCTTACACAGCTACCTCTAGGTTCACATCAAGGGTCGCATCTGTGAATCCACAGGGACTTAGAAAACAAATGAAAAAAGTCCAATGAAAGGTGACCTGTTCATCCCTACCCACTATGGCTGACCCTTTCTTGAAGGCCGAGCACAACCCTGACAACTCCCGGTTCTTGGGAGCTGTGACTTCAAAATATTTCTAGTGATAAAATTCAGAGTGCATAGAAGTGCCCAAGGAAAGACAACTGGAGCATGGGGTTTGTCCACAGCATTCTAGGCACCTCTGAACTCAGCATTGTTACTGCTTCATGCATTGTTTTTTCACTCTTAGCTGGTACAACCACGGCCCCTTTGCATTTCTTCCACTCTAAGATGGCAGAGACTTTTCTGTTTTAAGGGGGGGAGATTGCTGCTCCCTTCTTTTTGGTTCCTCTGTGCATCACAAGGAAGCAAGTCTTGTTTCTTCAGCCTGGACTTTGCCAGGGCAAAAGTTCCCTTGGGTTGTGAATCTTCTCATTGTCATCACACACGGCTGCCGCTTCTTCCAATGGGCGATTACTGATTACAGTGCTGTTAACCCACGTCCAAAGGGCGATGGATTGAAATCACGCATCTCAAGTTGCCCGTTGGTATGCGGTACGATTGGGGTCAGCTCCGTTATCAGCCTGTAACCGCATCAGGCCTCTTCACCTGATGGGCTTACGTGTTGTGGATTAACTCCTGTCAACGCCCTAGCTCACGATACAAGCCATCTTTTTCACATCCAGACAAGGAGATACGCCAAGGTGCTTCTTGGGAGGAACTTCTGCCTTGGTGCCCCACCAGCAGCAGGTCTGCCAAGACCAGAGTGGACAAACCCTGGCCAAGACAAGGCTGGGGATGCCACAGGCCAGGCCCTGCCGCCAGCAGCGGTGACAGAGAGAGGCTTTGGGGCACAGGTGGGATGGAGTCACCTTTCCTCAGCGGCCTGGGGACGAGTGAAAAGGACGAGGGGGGAGATTATTTTTTAACTTTCCAGTTAGAAGGACTCAGAGCTCTAAGTGTCGACCCGCTCCAGCGAGCCTGGTGTACAACCCCTCGAAGGGAGCAGGTGCATTTCCAGGCTATCCGCGGACACCCAGCAGTTCTCCAGCTGGCCGGGTCCGCCGGGAACAGCCTGCAGCAGCAACACGGGGCTCTGACGGTGACCCGGAGG